>CM059265.1:38788453-39238453 GCA_030347295.1 Setipinna tenuifilis
AGAGAGAGTCGGAAACATGCAGTTTGACCAGAGAACCATGTGGATAGGCCTAGCTGAGAGAACCATGTGGATAGGCCTAGCTGTTCTTGCCATCCTGTTGGCCTGCAGCGGCACCGGACTGGGTGAGTGGCCTGATCTACCTCTGAGCAGTATGGTCATCTGTGCCTTACCGCAGTTACTGTAAAAGGAGGTAACTGTTTCCAGAGAGTTTGTTTGTTTGCATTGTGGTGGTTCCCAAAGGTTTGCTTTTTTGTTAACATTACCAACAATGTGAACTGTAGCTGAAGTAGTTTGAGACCAAGCAATAGTTTTGTTTTTGCTGTTGAAAGGGTCTCAATACTGTCTTGTGTCCTCCTTGTAAGTCGCGAAATTTAATGTAATGTACATTTCTTTACTCAGAGGCAGACAGAACAGATTGAGACAGTAAAAGTCCTGCCGTGTATTCCTTCTACCTGTGCTCTCAACACAGGAGATTTCATTAGTTAGCTCATCTAACTAGGATCAGCTGGATGAGTGAAGTGGCTGGAACAAACATCTGGCAGAGCTTTTATTTCCTGGTCCCAGGATGCCGGCCTGTCTGTACCGTACCGGGCATGAAACACTGTCAACTGCCTCATCAACGTGTCAGTAAATACAGACAGATTAGCATACCATGACAAGCGACTGGAATTGAACGGGAGGGGATGGATGTTTGAGTGAGTGCATGCTTCATGTGGGATGATATGTAGCCTTTGAAAAAAAGGACATCCCGCACACTATCTTATCCACCAGTAAACTTTAATAAGCTACAACGTTTCGGTCATCAGACCTTCTTCAGGTAAGGTTACATGTAGCCTAACATACTGCATGTTTGAATTCACAGCCGAAGAGGACTGCTGCCACAGAGTCACCACTGAGAGACCTAAACATTGCCTCGTGAGTTACTACCGACAGGTGGCAAATCCGCCATGTGTAGATGCCATTGTGTAAGTCTTGGACGCATCCTTGTCACAAATACATGAATTATAGAATTGTTGTATTAAGTAATTATATTATATATTATATTAATTATATATGTTGTTACGTTATTTTATATTATATTATATTATATTGCTGTGTGAGTCTTACAAAGTAGGGTTTAGGTTAAGTGTTCCAATAGTATATGTGGTTGTGTTCTGCACAGATTTCTCACAATGAAGGGTGCGACTGTATGCATTTCTGTCGACACGCCATGGGCGAAAGAGGCCATTAAAACAATGCTTATGATTCGGTAAGTTCCACTAGTAAAACCCTTACATTCTTCTGACTGTAACTTTAAACTAACTTTGGTTATGTATGGACCATTCTGTTGTTAGGCCATACTTATTTTAAAGGACAAACCCTTAAGGAGTAATTACCGTAACTGTGTTATGATACAGTACACAAGGAACTTGAAATGATTAACTGAATGCTATTTTTTTCTAGCCATTATCCGGATTGGTTCCCCTGAACCAAAACACCAACAATGCATGTAAGGTCCAAACCATGATGTTTTTACTAGTCCCAATGACCTTTTGTTTGACCCTTACATCTGAGGTTCGGTGTGATCACTCGACTCGTGCAAATACTTCCAGGAGGCGAAAAATAAAGTTAACTGAGGTTTATTAACAAATAAAAAGGTATAACTGTTCAAAAATGTTTTTAAGTGTTTTCTTTGCTTTTTGTTCTAATGTTCCATTCATTCACTTCCTCTCTCCACGTTGTCTTTGCTATGGTCTATGATGGTATGCGCATCACCGAACCCTCCCACCGGCAGGATGGCACACCTATATACCTGCTGCCATTAGTCTGGCACCTGGGAAGCATTTGGGGGTTAAGTGCCCACAAGGGAGAGCTTTTATTGACCTGTATTTATGCTGAATCATTTATTTCAGAATCTATAAATGAAAAATTATTTAAAATATTCTACATTAAAAGGTTAAAGTTATGTCCAATATTGGCTGAGTCTGTATTGTTTACTCATTGTTTGTTGTTATGGTAAATACCAATATACATTGCATTCTATATACACTGACATAGTTAGAATAAATATTTATACATTAATGTACTGACACTGTTTGGCATTAGTTTTGACATAACTGTTCTAAAGTTTACACTGACAATATACTACAACAAACAGTGCTATTGAATTTCCTGTTTTGTATGTATGCCATTCATGCTGTAATAAAGTAATACATCCAAGTGCTTATAGTCATTTTCACATCCTTTACTTGTTTGCTATTCATTTTGAAACAAGTAGGCCTTCCAGAGCCAGGACCCATAGCTGCCATGTACATTAACAACAGTTTACCGCAAGAAACCACTCTGTCTTATCAAAGTCAAAGTCAGCTTTATTGTCAAAACCCATATGTACAGGTTGCACACACAGAATTTGAAATTGCAGTGCTCCCTAGGCCCACAGTGAACATTAAACATCTTATAAACAAGACAATAACACATGATGACAAAACATTTCAGTAGTGTTCACCCTCTTCACTCTGAGTTCCAGTTATCACCCTCTGGTCTACGTTTCAGATTTCCTCATTCAGAGATTCATTTTTTCCTAGTGCCATTTTCCTCCTGAATTCAATGTTACCCGATTGCAGCGCTCCTTGAGAAAGGCGCCTGCACACTGGTCCAGGGACTGGGCAATAATGGGATCCGTCGGACCCCTCAACATTAGACCCGGGCTGATGACTGGACCTCCGCCAAAGACTATTCTCTACTTGTCAATTATCGTTAAATCTCATATTAAATCCCTTTAAACCTTATGCCTTTATCTGAGTCTTTCTGGCTGAAATAAGGAACTGTCTCATAACAGCCCTTTAAGTGCTCAATGCTGCAGTGTGCCATCCTGCTTTATCTCTCCACCGTCTCGCACTGCAATATGTTCCATAGACAGTTCTGTCACCTGGCTTAGCATAGCTAAGGAGTGGAGTATACTCACTATCACGGTGATGTGTACTATAGAACTAGCTATTCTAGAGTGTTAGCAGATCCCACAACAACACCCTGCCCATCCCAAGGTCAAGTTCAAGACAGGATTACCTGTTTTATGCATGAAAGATTGACAAAAGTATATTTAAATTTAAGTTTGATGCTCCAGTTAAATTAGGTTGTCAGTGTTTCATGTCCTCTTTCAGCACACACACCACAAAGTGAAATCATAGACTATGGAGAACAAACTGATCCTCTCTGGTGCGCGTGTGTGTGTGGGTGTATGTGTGTGTGTATCGGCTGTACTGGGAACTATAGGAAATAAGAATTAGTGACTCACAAATATACACCAGAAATTATGTTTAATATAACTTTTACAGCAGAAAAACTTTTTCACCTCAGTGAAAATATATCAGAGTTAGACATTTATATGATGTTGCCATTCAGTCTGAGCATGAATAGTGAATTTAAAAAACTGTGAAACAAGAAATGCTGAAATAGCTCATGACACGTCTGCACCTACCTTTGCCACAGCATTATGTGTAATTTTACATAGTTCAGAAAGGTTGAAGCAGGCTTCACTCAGACGTTTTTCAGAGTGCTGGCCAAAATAAAACTCAATTGAAAAACAGAAAAAAGGCCGCACTATGCATATTCAGTCACCATTTATTACACAGACGCGTTTCGGCGCTCTGCCTGGCAGAGCGCCGAAACGCGTCTGTGTAATAAATGGTGACTGAATATGCATAGTGCGGCCTTTTTTCTGTTTTTCAATTAATTTTACATAGTTAAAATGCTCATTAGAGTTATCATCTTGCATCATTTGCAAATCTCCATATCCTTTACTGTTCGCTCTCTTAACCTTTGTGCAGGATATAAAATAGGCCAAATAACACTTCACATGCACTGAGTATTTGTGTCATGTTTCCCCCTGGTAAACATCTCACCAAAACACAAATGAAAAACACGTTGATCAAAAATCAAAAAGTCATTCAATCAATTTAAATTTGTATGTGTGTATGTATGTATGTATGTATTTATGCATGTATGTATGTATGTATGTGTGTAGGTGTGTAGGTATGTATGTACTGCATCTGTTTGTCTGTCTGTCTGTGTGTCTATGCACGTATGAACGTATGCACACACACACACACACACACACACACACACAATATATTTCAAGTCATAGGCTATCTGTTCATTTTCTGTTCACACGGTTATCTGTTCTTTTTTGGTGGTCATTAGACCTGGGGGCTTGAGCAGGGGCATAAAGGGACAATCTGAATACTGCCACGCAGCACCATTTTCTCTACACCATACTCCAACCCACAGGCACACATGGGTCTGGCTGTGTTAATAATGATTTCCCCACAGTACCAAGACATTTGTAGGTAACTGTGGTCAACAGAATACAACAACGCTATATTGTTAAATCATTCTTTATAAAAAAAAATTAAATATAATATAATAATAGATAAAAACTACATAGATCGGAAACTCCTGCATTCCGATGGTACCCCCTACGACCCTAAGCATGTAGTCCTGACTCCTGTGACCTTGACCTTTGACACCACCCCTAAAGAAACATAAAAAAAGTGAAACGCCTGTGACCTTCAGAGAATAGTGGGGCTTCAGAGAATAGGGAGTTGAGATGCTGTGGTTTTTCTGATGAGGTCTAAAAATACAAACTAAGGAACTTGCCTGAACATGCCTTAAACACTTGAGCTTAGCATGCGTCTCATACGCTTCACCAGAATGATGCGTTACACTTAATACTTCAGAAAATACAGAAGTACAGAAAATCAAACCTGCAACTCTTCCTCATTGAGAGGGACAGACAGACGGACGGATGGACGGACAGATAGATAGATTAGAGTAATGAGTAGAGGGCACACATTCAGACACTGCAAACCATTCAACACATCTGAAGTCTCTCTCACTGAGAGGTCGACCGATCAGGAATAACCTGACCTGGAGTGTAGAGAAACAGAGCACCAAGCCACAGCATTTCCAAAGACTGTTTAACACAGACAGTGCATGATGTAATAGCTGGTAAAATGTACTGAATTGTTTGTTGTGTCACTGTTTCAGGAACTACATAAACATGTGCTTTCAGTAATGATTTCCTGGTGGTTCCTGATACACTGAATAATGTTTTGAACAATGTGAGCATGCAACAACATGATTGCCTCCTGATTCTCAGATAGGATGATCACAAAATGTAGCCTGGTGCTGATATAAGTGAAATTGTGTTGCCCAATATTAGTGATAAAGTGCCTAAACAAACATCTGTTAGTAAGGTTGCCTGGCAACAAGGCCTCAAAGTGTGTCCACTGTTATCATCATCCTGACTCCTGTGACCTTGACCTTTGACACCACCCCTAAAGAAACATAAAAAAGTGAAACGCCTGTGACCTTCAGAGAATAGCGGGGCTTCAGAGAATAGGGAGTTGAGATGCTGTGGTTTTTCTGATGAGGTCTAAAAATACAAACTAAGGAACTTGCCTGAACATGCTGTAAACACTTGAGCTCAGCATGCATCTCATACGCTGCACCGGAATGATGCGTTACAGTTGATAAGCATGTAAAGACCACCTGGCACCCTTTGGCCCGTCTGAATTAAAGCCTTACTAAACTCTGTGCTAGTGTGCACTATGACATACTGCAGACTATGTCTAATGTGTGCAAGGCCCTCTCAGACATGCCTGAGAAGTGACAGCGATTCAAGGAAATCTGACTTCCTTCTGCATTATTTTTTTTTTGTGGAAAAGTAGTTTATATGCAAAAATCTGTTGTTGCGATAGACAGACAGGCAGACAGGCAGGCAGGCAGACAGACAGACAGACAGACAGACAGGCAGGCAGGCAGGCAGGCAGGCAGGCAGGCAGACAGACAGACAGACGGACAGACAAACAGACAGACAGATTAGAGTAGTGAGTAGAGGACCCACATTGACACACTGTAAACCATTCAACACATCTGAACAACCAGAACACCTCAGCTATGTATGAGGAGGAAGAAGAGCCTTCATTATTCACCTCAGACTCCCGAGTGCAGAAAATCAAACCTGCAACTCTCCCTCACCGAGAGGTTGACCCCTAAACAGTCAGCCTCTGCTGTCCCAAATCCACTTCCTGTATGAGGAATACCCTGACCTGGAGTGTAGAGAAACAGAGCACCAAGCCACAGTATCTCCACAGACTGTTGTAACACAGTTTAACACACAAGAGTGCATGATGTAATAGCTGGTAAAATGTACTGAGTTGTTTGTTGTGTCACTGTTTCAGGAACTACATAAACATGTGCTGTCAGTAATGATTTCCTGGTGGTTTCTGATACACTGAATAATGTTTTGAGCATGCAACAACATGATTGCCTCCTGATTCTCAGATAGGATGATCACAAAATGTGACCTTCAGAGAATAGCGGGGGTTCAGAGAATAGGGAGTTGAGATGCTGTGGTTTTTCTGATGAAGTCGAACTAAAAATACAAACTAAGGAACTTGCCTGAACATGCCTTAAACACTTGAGCTGAGCATGAGTCTCATACACTTCACCAGAATGATGCGTTACAGTTGATAAGCATGTAAAGACCACCTGGCACCCTTTGGCCTGTCTGAATTAAAGCCTTACTAAACTCTGTGCTAGTGTGCACTATGACATACTGCAGACTATGTCTAATGTGTGCAAGGCCCTCTCAGACATGCCTGAGAAGTGACAGCGATTCAAGGAAATCTGACTTCCTTCTGCATTATTTTTTTTGTGGAAAAATGGTTTATATGCAAAGATCTGTTGTTGCGATAGACAGACAGGCAGGCAGACAGACAGACAGACAGACAGACACACACACAGGCAGGCAGGCAGACGGGCAGGCGGACGGACGGACGGACAGACGGACAGACAGACAGACAGACAGACAGACAGATAGACAGACAGATAGATAGATTAGAGTAGTGAGTAGAGGGCACACATTGAGACACTGCAAACCATTCAACACATCTGAACAACCAGAACACCTCAGCTATGTATGAGGAGGAAGGAGGGCCTCCATCATTCACTACAGACCTCAGAGTACAGAAAATCAAACCTGCAACTCCCTCACCGAGAGGTTGACCCCTAAACATCAGCCTCTGCTGTCCCAAATCCACTTCCTGTATGAGGAATACCCTGACCTGGAGTGTAGAGAAACAGAGCACCAAGCCACAGCATCTCCAAAGACTGTTTAACACAGACAGTGCATGATGTAATAGCTGGTAAAATGTACTGAGTTGTTTGTTGTGTCACTGTTTCAGGAACTACATAAACATGTGCTGTCAATAATGATTTCCTGGTGGTTTCTGCTACAGTACCAAGACATTTGTAGGTGACTATGGTCAAAAGAATACAACAACGCCATATTGTTAAACCATTTTTTATAAAAAAATAAAATAAAATAAAAACTACATACATCTGAAACTCCTGCATTCCGATGGTACCCCCTGCGACCCTAAGCACGTAGTCCTGACTCCTGTGACCTTGACCTTTGACACCACCCCTAAAGAAACATAAAAAAAGTGAAACGCCTGTGACCTTCAGAGAACAGTGGAGGTTCAGAGAATAGCGAGTTGAGATGCTGTGGTTTTTCTGATGAGGTCAGCCCTGCGAGCGGTCCAACTAAAAATACAAACTAAGGAACTTGCCTGAACATGCCTTAAACACTTGAGCTGAGCATGCGTCTCATACACTTCACCAGAATGATGCGTTACAGTTGATAAGCATATAAAGACCACCTGGCACCCTTTGGCCTGTCTGAATTAAAGCCTTACTAAACTCTGTGCTAGTGTGCACTATGACATACTGCAGACTATGGCTAATGTGTGCAAGGCCCTCTCAGACATGCCTGAGAAGTGACAGCGATTCAAGGAAATCTGACTTCCTTCTGCATTTTCTTCTTTCTGTTTCTGACACTCAGTCCGGATACTGAAGCCACTCGTGAACACGTTCATCATCAAGACATTCATCACCTGACATCATCATTTTCCACTTAGTCTTAGATTCACTTTTACATTTGGAAATCAGACTCCAGCTTTATTTTCTACTGAAAGTGAGCTTCAGATGATGCATCATGAAAGCAAATGGTTAAATCAAGGTTCACTACTTCACTTATAGGAATTTTCCGATCACTCTAAACATTTTTCTGTCGTTGTCCCTCAATGGTGGAACAACCTACCAGTTGCTACAAGAAAAGCAACATCCCTCTCTACCTCTACCGGGGCATTGCATTGTTATGACACTACGCCATTCCATTATTGCATTCAATTACTCCGATGCCATTGGACTGCAAGAAATGCTGTCTTGTTTGTGACCTTGCCAAACTGTAAAGCACTTTGAGCTGCATCTTGTATGTATGAACTGCGCTATACAAGTAAAGGTTATTATTATTATTATTATTACCTTTAAAAATCTTGTAAAAACCCTTCTCTTCCTATACCGCTTCCCTTCCTATAGTGTCCCTTCTCTTGGAAACTTACTTAGGCACATGCATCTCCTTGTATGTATGAAGGTAGTCTGCTTACTCTGTGTTCCTCTACACCTCTATTAGCTTATGTCCTCCTTTTTGTAAGTTGCGTTGGATTAAAGCATCTGCTAAGTGTAATGTAATGCAATGTAAGGTATGCTTGCTTCCTGAAGGATGCTAACTATTTTTTATAAAGATTTAAAAAATGTGAAAAAGTGAAGTATTAATACCTACTGCACTGTGTCACACTCCTCTCCTATTATTGAGATATACACATTTTATTTTGTGTGGTATATTCTAAGTGTGAAATGGGATATTTTGTATGGTATATTCTAAGTGGGAAATGGGATATTTTGTATGGTATATTCTAAGTGGGAAATGGGATATTTTCCGATGACATGTTGTCTTCTACAGGTTCCCCCTCAGGGGTGTGTCCTGTCTGCTCTGTTATGCATTTTTACACTGACAACTTCCGTAGCCAGCATGCCAACAGGTATAGCTTACAATCTACACATACTGTAATTCAGCCATTGTCAGTCTTTTTTCAAGGCAATGTCTGTAGAGTCCCTTCTCCTGGATACTTACTTAGGCACATGCATCTCCTTGTATGTATGAGTGTAGTTTGCTAACTCTGTGTCCCTTTGGACCTCTGTTAGCCTATTATGTCCTCTTTTTTGTAAGTCACTTTGGATAAAAGCATCTGCTAAGTGTAATGCAATAATAATGTAATAACGAAATAGATCATGGACAGGACCATGGCTTAGAAAGCAGCCAATGAAAACTGACAACGACTGAATCATCACAGTCCAGTGTGACAGTGCACTCTAACTGAATATTACAAAACGTAAGGACATGGCCATTGACTTCAGGCACAACCCTCCCTTTCTCAAACCTCTACTATTATGGGGCAGACTGTAGGAGTGGTCGACTCATACACACACCTGGGCAGTCTGATTGATACCAATCTCAACTTCAACCTCAACACAGAACAAATCTGCAAGAAAAGTCAACAGTGTCTTTTCTGTCTCCACAAGCTGGCTAAGGTCAATGTAGATAATACCATCATGACACTATTTTAGCAGTCCTACACTGAATCTGTCTTAACATTCTCCATGGTTTCTTGGTAAAACAACCTTAGTGTTAGGGCTAAAACTGCTCTGTCCAAAGTTGTGAAGGTCAGTGGCGCAATCATAGCAGCCTCTCTGGCCTGTACAAAGTCAAGTCAAAGTCAAAGTCAGCTTTATTGTCAAAAACCATATGTATAGATCGCACACACAGAATTTTAAATTGCAGTGCTCCCTAGGCCCACAGTGAACATTAAACATCTTATAAAGAAGACAATAACACATGATGACAAAACATTACAGTAGTGTTCACCCTCTTCTCTCTGAGTTCCAGTTATCACCCTCTGGTCCATGTTTCAGATTTCCTCATTCAGAGGTTCATTTGTTCCTAGTGCTATTTTCCTGCTTAATTCAATGTTACCATTTCATACCCAAATGATCCCTCTTTTTTATGGCTAATGTAGTGTAATTCATAGTTTTCTCTTGTCTACAGTGTTGTGTTGTCTGTGTCTGTCCTTGATGACTTGCTAAAACAACCAATTGCCCTCTTTGGACAATGAAGTTTGAATTGAGCTGAGCAAGTGTGCTATGTGTTTGTTGATTTGGCATGGTGAGTATCAACCATCTTATTATTTAAGCAATACTTTAGGTGATAGAACTGAGGTAGCTTGTCCTAGAACTTAAAAAAGAGGCTGTGAGAAAATTAAATGTCATTCTCATTGCTTGTAGTTGTCATGGTGCTTTTGGAAGATCACATTCAGGTCTAAGCTAGGCTGAGTTTGGTGCTCTAATACACAAACATTGTGACTGTGCTGTAAAAAATGTAACACAATAGGAGTAATGCTGCCACTCCTTTGCTATTCTTGCTAAACAGCTAAACGTACAGACCGCCTGGTGCCAGCAAGACATTGCAAAAGGCATAATACGCAAACTCATACCATGTGACAAAGGATTTCTAATGAATGATAACCGATTGCAAAACCGCACAGAATCCGGCCTGATGATGCCACGACAGAGGAAGGCGCTGACCTCAGGAGTGGAGAGTTTCCCCAGCAGTAAATAATAGCTGCAGAGATCCGGTCATGGGGACGGTTCCTCTTTTTTTATCGACCATAAAAGCAGGCACACAGACCAGACTCAACACAAGTCAACCCCTGCGTCTTCAGAGCAACTCCTCCAGCCAAGGACCAGCGCCACGCACCAACCAAAGACATGCAGCTCCTCAGACCAACCCTGGCCAGCCTGGCGATCTTCACCATCGTGCTGTCCTTCACAGCCTTTGAGTCCGGTGAGTGCTTTATCGACAGGCAGACAGACACTTTGTTGATCCCAGACGAAATTCAGGATGGGTTTGCCATAGCCTGATGGGTTTTCATAGGTTAATTGGTTGTGATCTGATCTCATTCGCTAACTTGTGTTCATCACTCCCCACAGTGACTGGTGAAAAAAACCCCACCTGCTGCACAAAGGTGTCCACCAAGAAGATAGAAGATGAAATCATTGGCTTTAGGTTTCAGAGGAAAAACCTGCCATGCGTCAAAGCAGTAGTGTAAGTCACTTTCCTGCATTCCTGCTCCTCACTAACCACTTCATCAGTTTGCAGACACTGTTGTTTTTTATTATTTCTAATGACAGCTTGTAATTAATGGAAGGCAATTTCCTCCCCACAGATTTGAGACGACCAAAGGGGAGGTCTGCAGCCACTGGCAGGAGAAATGGGTGCAGGAGACCATCAGGACCATCAGACAGAAGCAGAACCTGGAGTAAGTCTCTGGAACACCCATGGGTCTCATCCATCTTATCCATTGTACCTCTAAAGGTGTAACCAATGAATCTGACAGAGGTGTAGAGCACTGGGGCAGTATCTTCACGCTGACATTAAAAATATGAAAATAAAAATACAAATGTGAATATTAGCAACATTAAGATTAGAGATTAGAGATTAACGGAGCCCTGTGTTGTTTCAGGAGAGCCATGAGCACTGATGCATCCGCCACCGCAGTGCCCTCCATCTC
The DNA here is from genome assembly GCA_030347295.1 of Setipinna tenuifilis. Lineage (NCBI taxonomy): Eukaryota > Metazoa > Chordata > Actinopteri > Clupeiformes > Engraulidae > Setipinna > Setipinna tenuifilis. Next base: position 38,799,964 of record CM059265.1, read on the forward strand.
CAGCAGCCCTGCAGCCACTGAGTACCTCTCCAGTGCTGTGGTGACCAGCTCCAGCTCCTCATGAAGACACCCCTCCCATGAAGGAGGAGGACCACAGGGAAGACACCACATGATCGATCTCGTCAATGTTTAAAAACCTGAACCCTAAAAAAAAATGCTGTCTAATTTAAACAATTTATAATTTATTCTCAATTTAATTTATTGCATTGAGTGGAAAACTGTGTAACTATGTATTTTACATTTGCATTGTACTTGAGTATTTATTAGTTTTTAAATTCATTGACTTTAAGGTATGTAGTGCACAATGTAAGTTGTGGGTCTACTGACGTGCACGGCCTGCACAATGTGAAATATATCACATGGTGAACAGAATAAATATTATTTAAACATGATGAATTTTTGTTTTCTTCCTTTTTAATAATCAAGATAGAGAGAAAATACCCAGCAGACAGTTTTACACATCTTCAAAGTCCTCTTAGACAGTGTACATTAACAATGGTAGTGCATAAGTTAAACTTTAAAGACAGAACTCAATAACATACAAATTGGTAAATGACTACATGGTTGTCATTGCCAAAGCACAATGTAAAAATTAACCTTGCTCGAGAGAATGTCTACATGAATGTTTATGTATCATTGGTAAATGCTGTACACAGAAGAAGCATGTACACGTTATATGAGCCTTAACACAAACCAGCTGTATGAAAGGATAGAAATGTGGGTAAGTTTGAAAACTGTTCACTAAATGTAACTGCCTACAAAACATTGGTTACACATCAGAATAATAATTTAATAAACTACAATAATGTTTATAAACCATACCCTATACAGTGTATTAACAAATGGTTAAAGTAAGGTTTACAAGGCATTACAAAGTAGTGGTAAATCGCAAAGAATTTGAGTACAACACACAATATATTCAATATACCTTAAACCACAATTTTAACATTCTATTCACTTCTAAAGTTTTCTTGAGAATGTAAACTCTCAAAGAGAGGTATTTAACTTATACACCTGGAGGTGTTCAAGATACACATAGACCTCGATGTCAGGGAAATCAGCAATATCACATATAGCCTGACAAAAAAACCCTACAATTTAAAAGTGAGCAGATAACCAAATGAACAAAAGATTTTTTAGGGATATGCCCTGATGTCATTCATTATATATTATTGATATATTCAGTGAGGAGCTCCTGTCACATCCTTACACAACACAGAATTGTCCATCATGAGTCAATTCTGTAGCCTCTGTCAAGGCTGGCTAATGATTGCAAAATGAATAACCAACTGTATTGCTTGCCCCAAAATAAACTTGTTAAAGAAGAGAAAATAAGTAATGAAAAAGTACAATCTAAAATCTCATGATGTTTGGTTTAAGTGTTTTGTTTCTGCATGAAAAACAAGTTGTTAATACAGACCCCCATAACAATAAGCTGTAGTAGTAATATGTTAAAAATGTATGTCATGAAGTATTTGTAGTATTTGGCGTATAGCTAAGACTGTCTATTTCCTATGGTTTGCTACCACATTGTGGCTGGTGTGATAAGAAGACAAATCTCCAGCTCTAAAACCAAACAAGAGGACGATTGACTCATTAACTATAAGAATAATAAGTATCCTAAAGTGCTAAGTGTTCTCCCAAACAATAGTGTGTTAGAATAACATTTGTAGTCAGGAAGGCTTAAAACTATTTTCCCAAATGTATTCTTCCTAGGTGCTCAAGTATGTTGTGTTTTCTCAAAACTAAGATGTCTGGCATGTCCATGAGACTTAGCAGGCCATGAGGCTATTTATGTAAGCATTCCTGTAAGAGTAATACACATGCCATTACTCACCACTAAACTGAAACTAATATTACTAACAATACTAATAATCACACATGTACATATTATAGTAAACCGCTTCCTACTCTTAACAATTATGTCTAAATATATTAAGCCATTTCCAGTTGGACCTACACTCATCCCACACAAACATGTTCCTGGGCTGGCTTTTACAATGCAGGTGATTTCACACATCAGTCCATTAAGGTGATCATTTTCTGTTAAGCTGGGAGGAGAGGGAGGTGGATCAGGTGGAAGAAGAAATGGATTATGTTAAAGATGCAGAACCACAGCATGTTTTTGTTTTCATAGGTCTAACTCCAAATCATTTAGAATTGGAATGACAGCAGCCAACGAAGAGCCCTTGTGAACTGGTCTTAGTGTGTTATGAGTCCTCTGAACTACTAAGCTCTTCCAGACGTGGGTACTACTTTTAACACGAAAATGCTTTAATCTCAATAATGGCACATTATGAGTTCTAAAGTCAAGACTGACGTCCATTTTTTTGGAGTTTCTCCTAAATTTTGGTGCTTTTTATTTTATATACAAATGCATGCACTAGCACCTTCCCCAACAGGCATTTTATTAACTATGCAGATGATACAGCTCCAGTGAGCCTCCTAGAGGATGGAGAAAGTGATCATGGCCCAGTTTTAGATTTCTTTTTAGCATGGTGTAAAAGGTCAAACCTAATTTTAAACACATAAAAAAGACAAAAGGAAATGTCCATTGATTTTAGAAGGTCACAATCATCCTCTGCCACAGTTGTGATAGGAGAGACCATTCAGACTGTCTCTACTTATAAATACCTTGGCGTCACACTTGACAATAAGCTGAAATGGGACTCATCGACTGATCTACTGCATACCAAGGCACAGCAAAGAATGTACTTTTTAAAGAACCTGCTTGTTTTAATGTTGACAAACAGATGCTTAACGTGTTCTATACTGCTTTTATTTTAATTGTTTTAACTTTCTGTATTACTTGCTGGTTTGGCAATGCCGCTGAGAAAAAAGTGGTTAGAAAGACAGTCACTACTCCTAGCAAGCTACTTGGCATCCCTCTGTATGGAGAGTATGTATAGAGACAGACTTGTTAAAAAGGCTCATAACATTATTGAACAAAACACACATCCGCTGTCCTCTTCATTTCAACTCCTGCCATCTGGACGTCGTTTTTGTCCCCCCCTGCTGTTCAAAAATAGGTCAAGTTTTTCTTTTGTACCCCAAGCGATAAAAGCACTAAACGAGGCGAAGTGGTAAACCAATCCAATGTAGTGTGTACTAATGTGAATAGCAATTTTTCTGTGTATGTGTTCTTTTGTTGTTTGATATGCCTGTCTGTGTCTCATGTCTTGTGCCAGCGACTGTACTGCAAATACAATTGCCCCATGGGGATCAATAAAGCTCTAACTTATGAGCTGCTTTTTTTGCCTTGAGATGCTTTGTGAATAAGATGTCACACATCAGTCCACTGAGGTGATCATTTTCTGTTAAGCTGGGAGGAGGGGGAGATGGATCAGGTGGAAGAAGAAATGGATTATGTTAAAGATGCAGAACCATGGCGATTCAAACAGCATGCTTTTTTTCATAGGCCTAACTCCAAATCATTTAGAATTGGAATGACAGCAGCCAATGAAGAGCCTTTGTGAACTGGTCTTAGCGTGTTATGAGTCCTCTGAACTACTAAGCTCTTCCAGATGTGGGTACTACTTTTAACACTAAAATGCTTTGTGAATTACTCTCAGTAATGGCACATTCTGACTTCTGACGTCAAGACTGACGTACATTTTTTTGGAGTTTCTCCTAAATTTTGGTGCTTTTTATTTTACAAATGCATGCACTAGCACCTTCCCCAACAGACATTTTATTAACTATGCAGATGATACAGCTCTAGTGAGCCTCCTAGAGGATGGAGAAAGTGATCATGGCCCAGTTTTAGATTTCTTTTTAGCGTGGTGTAAAAGGTCAAACCTAATTTTAAACACAAAAAAGACAAAGGAAATGTCCATTGATTTTAGAAGGTCACAATCATCCTCTGCCACAGTTGTGATTGGAGAGACCAATCAGACTGTCTCTACTTATAAATACCTTGACGTCGTACTTGACAATAAGCTGAAATTGGACTCATCGACTCATCTACTGCACACCAAGACACAGCAAAGAATGTACTTTTTAAAGAAACTGCTTGTTTTAATGTTGACAAATGGATGCTTCACATGTTCTATACTGCTTTTATTTATATTATATTAAGTGTTTTAAGCTTCTGTATTGCTTGCTGGTTTGGCAATGCCACTGAGGCACAGAAAAAAGTGGTTAGAAAGACAGTCACTACTGCTAGCAAGCTACTTGGGATCACTCTACCAAGAATGGAGAGTATGTATAGAGACAGACTTGTTAAAAAGGCTCATAACATTATTTAACAAAACACACATCCGCTGTCCTCTTCATTTCAACTCCTGCCATCTGGACGTCGTTTTTGTCGCCCCCTGCTGTCCGAAAATAGGCCAAGGTTTTCTTTTGTACCCCAAGCGATAAAAGCACTAAACGAGGCCAAGTGGTAAACCAATGCAATGTAGTGTGTACTAATGTGAATAGCAATTTTTCTGTGTATGTGTTCTTTTGTTGTTTGATATGTCTGTCTGTGTCTCATGTCTTGTGCCAGCGACTGTACTGCAAATACAATTGCCTCATGGGGATCAATAAAGCTCAAACGTATGAGCTGCTTTTTTGCCTTGAGATGCTTTGTGAATAAGATCCCTGGTATAAATCACCACAGCTTTACTGAACCATAATTTAATATAAACCCAGGGTACAGTGTGTTGGTGAATGTGGTGTGGACCCTGTGCAGGAGGGTCATAGTGTCAGAGATGCTGTAGAAGGCCATAGTTCCAGCCTGCTGATCTACATACACTCCTATTCTGGAGCTGGCCACTAGAGAGTTTGGTCAATGTATTATTGTGCCAGAAAGATGAACTGTTGCTGGAAAGGGTCATACGCAAACTCATGTCACATGACTAAGGATTTCTTATGAATGACAACCGATTGCAAAACCGCACAGAATCCGGCCTGACGATGCCACGACAGAGGAAGGCGCTGACCTCAGGAGTGGAGAGTTTCCCCAGCAGTAAATAATAGCTGCAGAGATCCGGTCATGGGGACGGTTCCTCTTTTTTTCCGACCATAAAAGCAGGCACACAGACCAGACTCAACACAAGTCAACCCCTGGGTCTTCAGAGCAACTCCTCCAGCCAAGCTCCAGCGCCACGCACCAACCAAAGACATGCAGCTCCTCAGACCAACCCTGGCCAGCCTGGCGATCTTCACCATCGTGCTGTCCTTCACAGCCTTTGAGTCCGGTGAGTGCTTTATCGACAGGCAGACAGACAGACACTTTGTTGATCCCAGACGAAATTCAGGATGGGTTTGCCATAGCCGGATGGGTTTTGATAGGTTAATTGGCTGTGATCTGATCTTATTCACTAACTTGTGTTCATTACTCCCCACAGTGACTGGTGAAAAGCCCCTCACCTGCTGCACAAAGGTGTCCACCAAGAAGATAGAAGACGAAATCATTGGCTTTAAGTTTCAGAGGCAAAACCTGCCATGCGTCAAGGCAGTAGTGTAAGTCACTTTCCTGCATTCCTGCTCCTTACTAACCACTTAATCAGTTTGCAGACACTGTTGTTTTATTATTACTTCCAATGACAGCTTGTAATTAATGGAAGGCAATTTCTTCCCCACAGCTTCGAGACGACGAAAGGGAAGTTCTGCAGCCACTGGCAGGAGAAATGGGTGCAGGAGACCATCAGGACCATCAGACGGAAGCAGAACCTGGAGTAAGTCTCTGCAACACCCATGGGTCTTATCCACGTGTCTGTCAAATAAAACTTAGATGGAATATCTTACAATTAGATTAGATTAAATAAGATACCTAATGAGTTGGCAGCCAAAGCATGCCTCTGTATTGCAGACTGCATGTTTGTAAGAGTCAGTTCAGTAAATCTATATGTGGCTTCCTTTCAGTGCTCCATATCAGTGACCTTGTGAGAGTTATCAGGCACATAATCTAAAAAAAAAGATTTTAATAGCGGTTAAACTTATACCAGGCTTTGCTGAACAGTGTTTCTTATAATTCTTAAATTAAACTTTATGAGACAAAGCCCAGATCTGAATTACTGAATTCTCAATTGTCTGTCTTACAGTTCCTAAGAGAGCTTATTTATTTTTGTACTTTGACATTTATTTTCCAATGACAGACACTTTTACCATTTAAATATCAAGAAATAGTGAGGCCACTGCCAGTTATTTACACAAGTTATTTATATTTTTATACCCATTAGGAAGTCCTGATACCTCTAAAGGTGTAACCAGTTTTACTCAATCTGACAGAGGTGTGGGAGAGTAGAGCACTGGGGCAGCATCTTCACGCTGACATTAAAAATATGAAAATAAAACTAAAAATGTGAATATTAGCAACATTAAGATTAGAGATTAGAGATTAACGGAGCCCTGTGTTGTTTCAGGAGAGCCATGAGCACTGATGCATCTGCCACCGCAGTGCCCTCCATCTCCAGCAGCCCTGCAGCCACTGAGTACCTGTCCAGTGCTGTGGTGACCAGCTCCAGCTCCTCATGAAGACACCCCTCCCATGAAGGAGGAGGACCACAGGGAAGACACCACATGATCGATCTCGTCAATGTTTAAAAACCTGAACCCTAAAAAAAAAATGCTGTCTAATTTAAACAAATTCTAATTTATTCTCAATTTAATTTATTGCATTGAGTGGAAAACTGTGTAACTATGTATTTTACTTTTGCATTGTACTTGAGTATTTATTAGTTTTTAAATTCATTGACTTTAAGGTATGTATTGCACAATGTAAGTTGTGGGTCTGACGTGCACTGCCTGCACAATGTTAAATATATCACATGTGGAACAGAATAAATATTATTTAAACATGATGAATTTTTGTTTTCTTCCTTTTTAATAATCAAGATAGAGAGAAAAGTCACTTAGACAGTGTACATTAACAATGGTAGTGCATAAGTTAAACTTTAAAGACAGAACTCAATAACATACAATTTGGTAAATGACTACATGTTTCTTATTGCCAAGCACAATGTAAAAATGAACGTTGCTCGAGAGGGTGTCTACATGAAGGTTTATGTATCCCTGGTAAATGCAGTACACGGAAGAAGTGTGTGCAATTTATATGATGCTGTACACAGAAGTAGCATGTACACGTTATATGAGCCTTAACACAAACCACCCTTATGAAAGAGTATTGGAAGGATAGAAATACGGGTTTGAAAACTGTTCACTAAATGTAACTGCCTACAAAACATTGGTTACACTTCAGAATAATAATTTAATAAACTACAATAATGTTTATAAACCATACCCTATACAATGTATTAACAAGTGGTTAAAATAAGGTTTACAAGGCATTACAAAGTAGTGGTAAATCACAAAGAATTTGAGTACAACACACAATATATTCAATATACCTCAAACCACAATTTCAACATTCCATTCAGTTCTTAAGTTGTCCTGAGACTGTAAACTGTCGGAGAGGTTTTAAAGTTATACACCTGAAGGTGTTCAAGATACACGTAGACCTGGGTGTCAGGGAAATCTAAAATCAACTCGTAATGTTTAGTTTAAATGTTTTGTTTCTGCATGAAAAGCAGGTTGTTAATACAGACCCCCATAACAATAAGCTGTAGTAGTAATATGTTAAAAATGTATGTCATGAAGGATTTGTAGTATTTGGCGTATAGCTAAGACTGTCTATTTCCGATGGTTTGCTACCACATTGTGGCTGGTGTGATAAGAAGACAAATCTCCAGCTCTAAAACCCAACAATAGGACAATTGACTCATTAACTATAGGAATAATAAGTATCCTAAAGTGATAAGTGTTCTCCCAAACAGTAGTATGTTAGAATAAGTTTTGTAGTCAGGAAGGCTTAAAACTATTCTGCCAAATGTATTCTTTCTAGGTGCACAAGTATCTTGTGTTTCCTCAAAACTAAGATGCCTGGCATGTCCATGAGACTTAGCAGGCTATGAGGCTATTTATGTAAGCATTCCTGTAAGAGTAATAAACATCCCATTACTCATCACTAAACTGAAACTAATATTGCTAACAGTACTAATAATCACACATGTACATATTATAGTAAACCGCTTCTCACTCTTAACAATTAAGTCTAAATGCATTAAGCCTTTTAACAGTTGGACCTACACTTGGACACACACGTCAGTCCACTAAAGTGATCATTTTCTATTAAGCTGGGAGGAGAGGGAGATGGATCAGGTGGAAGAAGAAATGGATTATGTTAAAGATGCAGAACCATGGCGATTGAAACAGCGTGTTTTTGTTTTCATAGGTCTAACTCCAAATCATTTAGAATTGGAATGACAGCAGCCAATGAAGAGCCTTTGTGAACTGGTCTTAATGAGTTATGAGTCCTCTGAACTACTAAGCTCTTCCAGATGTGGATACTACTTCTAACAATAAAATGCTTTGTGAATTACTCTCAGTAAAGGCACATTATGTGTTCTAAAGTCAAGACTGACGTCCATTTTTTCTGGAGTTTCTCCTAAATTTTGGTGCTTTTTATTTTATATAAAAATGCATGCACTAGCACCTTCCCCAACGGGCATTTTATTAACTATGCAGATGATACAGCTCCAGTGAGCCTCCTAGAGGATGGAGAAAGTGATCATGGCCCAGTTTTAGATTTCCTTTTAGCGTGGTGTAAAAGGTCAAACCTAATTTTAAACACAAAAAAAGACAAAGGAAATGTCCATTGATTTTAGAAGGTCACAATCATCCTCTGCCACAGTTGTGATGGGAGAGACTATTCAGACTGTCTCTACTTATAAATACCTTGGCGTCGTACTTGACAATAAGCTGAAATTGGACTCATCGACTCATCTACTGCACACCAAGACACAGCAAAGAATGTACTTTTTAAAGAAACTGCTTGTTTTAATGTTGACAAATGGATGCTTCACATGTTCTATACTGCTTTTATTTATATTATATTAAGTGCTTTAACCTTCTGTATTACTTGCTGGTTTGGCAATGACACCAAGGCACACAAAAAAGTGGTTAGAAAGACAGTCACTACTGCTAGCAAGCTACTTGGGATCACTCTGCCAAGTATGGAGAGTATGTATAGAGACACACTTGTTAAAAAGGCTCATAACATTATTGAACAAAGCACACATCCGCTGTCCTCTTCATTTCAACTCCTGCCATCTGGACGTCGTTTTTGTCCCCCTCTGCTGTTCAAAAATAGGTCAAGTTTTCTTTTGTACCCCAAGCGATAAAAGCACTAATCGAGGCCAAGTGGTAAACCAATCCAATGTAGTGTGTACTAATGTGAATAGCAATTTTTCTGTGTATGTGTTCTTTTGTTGTTTGATATGCCTGTCTGTGTCTCATGTCTTGTGCCAGCGACTGTATTGCAAATACAATTGCCTCATGGGGATCAATAAAGCTCTTACTTATGAGCTGCTTTTTTGCCTTGAGATGCTTTGTGAATAAGATCCCTGGTATAAATCACCACAGCTTTACTGAACCATAATTTAATATAAACCCAGGGTACAGTGTGTTGGTGAATGTGGTGTGGACCCTGTGCAGGAGGGTCATAGTGTCAGAGATGCTGTAGAAGGCCATAGCTCCGGCCTGCTGATCCACATACACTCCTATTCTGGAGCTGGCCACTAGAGGGAGATTGGTCAATGTATTATTGTGCCAGAAAGATGAACTGTTGCTGGAAAGGGTCATATGCAAACTCACGTCACATGACTAAGGATTTCTTATGAATGATAACCGATTGCAAAACCGCACAGACCCGGTCTCCTGATGCCACGACAGAGGAAGGCGCTGACCTCAGGAGTGGAGAGTTTCCCCAGTAGTAAATAATAGCTGCAGAGATCCGGTCATGGGGACGGTTCCTCTTTTTTTTCGACCATAAAAGCAGGCACACAGACCAGACTCAACACAAGTCAACCCCTGGGTCTTCAGAGCAACTCCTCCAGCCAAGCTCCAGCGCCACGCACCAACCAAAGACATGCAGCTCCTCAGACCAACCCTGGCCAGCCTGGCGATCTTCACCATCGTGCTGTCCTTCACAGCCCTTGAGTCCGGTGAGTGCTTTATCGACAGGCAGACAGACAGACACTTTGTTGATCCCAGACGAAATTCAGGATGGGTTTGCCATAGCCTGATGGGTTTTCATAGGTTAATTGGTTGTGATCTGATCTCATTCGCTAACGTGTGTTCATTACTCCCCACAGTGACTGGTGAAAAAAACCCCACCTGCTGCACAAAGGTGTCCACCAAGAAGATAGAAGATGAAATCATTGGCTTTAGGTTTCAGAGGAAAAACCTGCCATGCGTCAAAGCAGTAGTGTAAGTCACTTTCCTGCATTCCTGCTCCTCACTAACCACTTCATCAGTTTGCAGACACTGTTGTTTCTTATTATTTCTAATGACAGCTTGTAATTAATGGAAGGCAATTTCCTCCCCACAGATTTGAGACGACCAAAGGGGAGGTCTGCAGCCACTGGCAGGAGAAATGGGTGCAGGAGACCATCAGGACCATCAGACAGAAGCAGAACCTGGAGTAAGTCTCTGGAACACCCATGGGTCTCATCCATCTTATCCATTGTACCTCTAAAGGTGTAACCAATGAATCTGACAGAGGTGTGGGAGAGTAGAGGACTGGGGCAGCATCTTCACGCTGACATTAAAAATATGAAAATAAAAATAAAAATGTGAATATTAGCAACATTAAGATTAGAGATTAGAGATTAACGGAGCCCTGTGTTGTTTCAGGAGAGCCATGAGCACTGATGCATCTGCCACCGCAGTGCCCTCCATCTCCAGCAGCCCTGCAGCCACTGAGTACCTCTCCAGTGCTGTGGTGACCAGCTCCAGCTCCTCATGAAGACACCCCTCCCATGAAGGAGGAGGACCACAGGGAAGACACTACATGATCGATCTTGTCAGTGTTTAAAAACCTGAACCCTTAAAAAATGCTGTCTAATTTAAACGATTTTTAATTTATTCTCAATTTAATTTATTGCATTGAGTGGAAAACTGTGTAACTATGTATTTTACATTTGCATTGTACTTGAGTATTTATTAGTTTTTAAAATTCATTGACTTTAAGGTATGTAGTGGACAATGTAAGTTGTGGGTCTACTGACATGTTACAGGCACACTGCCTGCACAATGTTAAATATATCACATGTGGAACAGAATAAATATTATTTAAACATGATGATTTTTTGTTTTTTTCCTTTTTAATAACCAAGAAATACCCAACATACAGTTCTACACATCTTTAAAGTCCTCTTAGACAGTGTACATTAACAATGGCAGTGCATAAGTTAAACTTTAAAGACAGAACTCAATAACATACAAATTGGTAAATGACTACATGGTTGTCATGCCCAAGCACAATGTAAAAATGAACGTTGCTCGAGAGAATGTCTACATGAATGTTTATGTATCATTGGTAAATTCTGTACATGGAAGAAGCATGTACACGTTATATGAGCTTTAACACAAACCACCTGCATGAAAGAGTATTGGTAGGATAGAAATGCGGGTAAGTTTGAAAACTGTTCAAACACAACACAGAATTGTCCATCATGAGAGTCAATTCTACAGCCTCTGTCAAAGCTGTCTAATGATTGCAAAATCAAGAATCAACTATATTGCTTCCCCCAAAATAAACTTATTAAAGAAGATAAAATATGTAATGAATAACTACAACCTAAAATGAACTCATAATGTTTGGTTTAAGTGCTTTGTTTCTGCATGAAAAGCAGGTTGTTAATACAGACCCCCATAACAATAAGCTGTAGTAGTAATATGTTACAAATGTCATGAAGTATTTGTAGTAATTCCCTTATAGCTAGGACTGTCTTTTTCCTATGGTTTGCTTTGCTTTCATATTGTGGTGGATGTGATAAGAAGACAAATCTCCAGCTCTAACACCCAACAAGAGGACGATTGACTCATTGAATAATAGAATAATAATTAACACAAAGTGCTAAGTGTTCTCCCAAACAATAGTGTGTTAGAATACGTTTTGTAGACAGGAAGGCTTAAAACTATTCTCCCAAATATATTCTTCCTAGTTACACAAGTATCTTGTGTTTTCTCAAAACTAAGATGCCTGGCATGTCCATGAGACTTAGCAGGCTATGAGGCTATTTATGTAAGTATTCCTGTAAGAGTAATACACATGCCATTACTCACCACTAAACTGAAGCTAATATTACTAACAATATTAATAATCACATGTGTACATGTTATAGTAAACCGCTTCTTACTCTTAACAATTAGGACTAAATACATTAAGCCATTTTCAATTGAACCTACACTCATCCTACAAAAACATGTTCCGGGGCCAGCTTTTACAATGCAGTTGATTTCATACATCAGTGCACTAAGGTGATCATTTTCTGTTAAGCTGGGAGGAGAGGTAGATGGATCAGGTGGAAGAAGAAATGGATTATGTTAAAGATGCGGAACCATGGCGATTGAAACAGCATGTTTTTGTTTTCATAGGTCTAACTCCAAATCATTTAGAATTGGAATGACAGCAGCCAATGAAGAGCCTTTGTGAACTGGTCTTAGTGTGAACTACTAAGCTCTTCCAGACGTGGTTAATACTTTTAACACTAAAATGCTTTGTGAATTAACCTCAGTAATGGCACATTATGTGTTCTAAAGTCAAGACTGACGTACATTTTTTCTGGAGTTTCTCCTAAATTTTGGTGCTTTTTATTTTATATACAAATGCATGCACTAGCACCTTCCCCAACAGGCATTTTATTAAATATACAGATGATACAGCTCCAGTGAGCCTCCTAGAGGATGGAGAAAGTGATCATGGCCCAGTTTTAGATTTCCTTTTAGCGTGGTGTAAAAGGTCAAACCTAATTTTAAACACAAAAAAGACAAAGGAAATGTCCATTGATTTTAGAAGGTCACAATCATACTCTGCCGCAGTTGTGATTGAAGAGACCATTCAGACTGTCTCTACTTATAAATACCTTGCCGTTGTACTTGACAATAAGCTGAAATGGGACTCATCGACTCATCTGCACACCAAGACACAGCAAAGAATGTACTTTTTAAAGAAACTGCTTGTTTTAATGTTGACAAATGGATGCTTCACATGTTCTATACTGCTTTTATTTATATTATATTAAGTGTTTTAACCTTCTGTATTACTTGCTGGTTTCACAATGCCACTGAGGCACAAAAAAAGTGGCTAGAAAGACAGTCACTACTGCTAGCAAGCTACTTGGGATCACTCTGCCAAGTATGGAGAGTATGGATAGAGACAGACTTGTTAAAAAGGCTCATAACATTATTGAACAAAACACACATCCGCTGTCCTCTTCATTTCAACTCCTGCCATCTGGACGTCGTTTTTGCCCCCCCCTGCTGTCCAAAAATAGGTCAAGTTTTTCTTTTGTACCCCAAGCGATAAAAGCACTAAACAAGGCCAAGTGGTAAACCAATCCAATGTAGTGTGTGCTAATGTGAATAGCAATTTTTCTGTGTATGTGTTCTTTAGTTGTTTGTTGTTTGTTGTTGTTGTTTTGTTGCCTGTCTGTGTCTCATGTCTTGTGCCAGCGACTGTACTGCAAATACAATTGCCTCATGCGGATCAATAAAGCTCTAACTTATGAGCTGCTTTTTTGCCTTGAGATGCTTTGTGAATATGGGCCCTGGAAAAAATCACAACAGTTTTACTGAACCAGGACTTAATATAAACCCAGGGTAGAGTGTGTTGGTGAATGTGGTCTGGACCCTGTGCAGGAGGGTCATAGTGTCAGAGATGCTGTAGAAGGCCAGAGTTCCTGCCTGCTGATCCACATACACTCCTATTCTGGAGCTGGCACCTAGAGGGAGTTTGGTCAATGTATTATTGTGCCAGAAAGATGAACTGTTGCTGGAAAGGGTCATACGCAAACTCACGTCACATGACTAAGGATTTCTTATGAATGACAACCGATTGCAAAACCACACAGAATCCGGCCTGCTGATGCCACGACAGAGGAAGGCGCTGACCTCACGAGTGGAGAGTTTCCCCAGTAGTAAATAATAGCTGCAGAGATCCGGTCATGGGGACGGTTCCTCTTTTTTTTCCGACCATAAAAGCAGGCACACAGACCAGACTCAACACAAGTCAACCCCTGGGTCTTCAGAGCAACTCCTCCAGCCAAGGACCAGCGCCACGCACCAACCAAAGACATGCAGCTCCTCAGACCAACCCTGGCCAGCCTGGCGATCTTCACCATCATGCTGTCCTTCACAGCCTTTGAGTCCGGTGAGTGCTTTATCGACAGACAGACAGACAGACACTTTGTTGATCCCAGACGAAATTCAGGATGGGTTTGCCATAGCCTGATGGGTTTTGATAGGTTAACTGGTTGTGATCTGATCTTATTCACTAACTTGTGTTCATTACTCCCCACAGTGACTGGTGAAAAGCCCCTCACCTGCTGCACAAAGGTGTCCACCAAGAAGATAGAAGATGAAATCATTGGCTTTAAGTTTCAGAGGCAAAACCTGCCATGCGTCAAGGCAGTAGTGTAAGTCACTTTCCTGCATTCCTGCTCCTTAGTAACCACTTAATCAGTTTGCAGACACTGTTGTTTTATTATTACTTCCAATGACAGCTTGTAATTAATGGAAGGCAATTTCCTCCCCAAAGCTTTGAGACGACGAAAGGGAAGTTCTGCAGCCACTGGCAGGAGAAATGGGTGCAGGAGACCATCAGGACCATCAGACAGAAGCAGAACCTGGAGTAAGTCTCTGCAACACCCATGGCTCTTATCCACATGTCTGCCAAATAAAACTTAGATGGAATATCTTACAATTAGATTAGATTAAATAAGATACCTAATGAGTTGGCAGCCGAAGCATGCCTCTGTATTGCAGACTGCATGTTTGTAAGAGTTAGTTCAGTAAATCTATATGTGGCCTCCTTTCAGTGCTCCATATCAGTGACCTTGTGACAGCTATCAGGCACATAATCTAAAAAAAAAGATTTTAATAGCGGTTAAACTTATACCAGGATTTGCTGAACTTCTTATAAAGTTTAATTTAAGAATTATGAGACAAAGCCCAGATCTGAATTACTGAATTCTCAATTGTCTGTCTTACAGTTCCTAAGAGAGCTTATTTATTTTTGTACTTTGACATTTATTTTCCAATGACAGACACTTTTACAATTGAAATATCAAGAAATAGTGAGGCCACTGCCAGTTATTTACACAAGTTATTATTTTTATACCCAGTAGGAAGTCCTGATACCTCTAAAGGTGTAACCAGTTTTACTCAATCTGACAGAGGTGTGGGAGGGTAGAGCACTGGGGCAGCATCTTCACGCTGACATTTAAAATATGAAAATAAAAATAAAAATGTGAATATTAGCAACATTAAGATTAGAGATTAGAGATTAACGGAGCCCTGTGTTGTTTCAGGAGAGCCATGAGCACTGGTGCATCTGCCACCGCAGTGCCCTCCATCTCCAGCAGCCCTGCAGCCACTGAGTTCCTCTCCAGTGCTGTGGTGACCAGCTCCAGCTCCTCATGAACACACCCCTCCCATGAAGGAGGAGGACCACAGGGAAGACACCACATGATCGATCTCGTCAATGTTTAAAAACCTGAACCCTAAAAAAAAATGCTGTCTAATTTAAACAATTTTTAATTTATTCTCTTCTATTAATTTATTGCATTGAGTGGAAAACTGTGTAACTATGTATTTTACATTTGCATTGTACTTGAGTATTTATTAGTTTTTAAATTCATTGACTTTAAGGTATGTAGTGCACAATGTAAGTTGTGGGTCTACTGACGTGCACTGCCTGCACAATGTTAAATATATCACATGGTGAACAGAATAAATATTATTTAAACATGATAATTTTTTGTTGTCTTCCTTTTTAATAATCAAGATAGAGAAAAAATACCCAGCAGACAGTTTTACACATCTTTAAAGTCCTCTTAGACAGTGTACATTAACAATGGTAGTGCATAAGTTAAACTTTAAAGACAGAACTCAATAACATACAAATTGGTAAATGACTACATGGTTGTCATTGCCAAAGCACAATGTAAAAATTAATCTTGTTCGAGAGGATGTCTACATGAATGTTTATGTATCATTGGTAAAGGCTGTGCACGGGAAAGTGTGTGCAATTTATATGAGCCTTAACACAAACCACCCTTATGAAAGAGTATTGGAAGGATAGAAATGCAGGTAAGTTTGAAAACTGTTTACTAAATGTAACTGCCTACAAAACATTGGTTACACTTCAGAATAATAATTTAATGAACTACAGTAATGTTTATAAACCATACCCTATACAGTGTATTAACAAGTGGTTAAAATAAGGTTTACAAGGCATTACAAAGTAGTGGTAAATCACAAAGAGTGATTTGATCACAACACACAATATATTAAATATACCTCAAACCACAATGTTAACATTTCATTCACTTCTAAAGTTGTCCTGAGACTGTAAACTCTCATAAAGAAGTATTTAAGTTATACACCTGGAGGCGTTCAAGATACATGTAGACCTGGATGTCAGGGAAATCAGCAATATCACTTATTGGCATGACAAAAAACCCTACAATTTAAAAGTGAGTAGGTAACCAAATGAACAAAATATATTTTTAGTGATATGCCCTGATGTCATTCATTATATATTACTGATATATTCAGTGAGGAGCTCCTTTCACATCATTACACAACACAGAATTGTCCATCATAACAGTCAATTCTGTAGCCTCTGTCAAGGCTGGCTAATGATTGCAAAATGAATAACCAACTATATTGCTTGCCCCAAAATAAACTTATTAAAGAAGAAAAAAATAAGTAATGAAGAAGTACAATCTAAAATCAACTCATGATGTTTGGTTTAAGTGGGTTTTTTTTCTGCATGAAAAGCAGGTTGTTAATACAGACCCCCATAACAATAAGCTGTAGTAGTAATATGTTAAAATGCCATGAATGATTTCTAGTAATTCCCTTATAGCTAAGACTGACCATCTCTGGTTTGCTACCACATTGTGGCTGATGTGGTAAGAAGACAAGTGTCCAGCTCTAAAACCCAACAAGAGGACGATTGACTCATTAAATATTGGAATACTAATTAACCTAAAGTGCTAAGTGTTCTCCCAAACAGTAGTATGTTAGAATAAGTTTTGTAGTCAGGAAGGCTTAAAACTATTTTCCCAAATGTATTCTTCCTAGGTGCACAAGTATCTTGTGTTTTCTCAAAACTAAGATGTCTGGCATGTCCATGAGACTTAGCAGGCTATGAGGCTATTTATGTAAGCATTCCTGTAAGAGTAATACACATGCCATTACTCACCACTAAACTGAAACTAATATTACTAACAGTACTATTAATCACACATGTACATGTTATTGTAAACCGTTTCTCACTCTTAACAATTAGGACTAAATACATTAAGCCATTTCCAGTTGGACCTACACTCATCCTACAAAAACATGTTCCAGGGCTGGCTTTTACAATGCAGTTGATTTCATACATCAGTGCACTAAGGTGATCATTTTCTGTTAAGCTGGGAGGAGAGGGAGATGGATCAGGTGGAAGAAGAAATGGATTATGTTAAAGACACAGAACCTTGGTGTTTCAAACAGCATGTTTTTTTTCATAGGCCTAACCCCAAATCATTTAGAATTGGAATGACAGCAGCCATTGAAGAGCCTTTGTGAACTGGTCTTAGTGAGTTATGAGTCCTCTGAACTACTAAGCTCTTCCAGACCTGGGTACTACTTTTAACACTGAACTGCTTTGTGAATTAATCTCAGTAATGGCACATTATGTGTTCTAAAGTCAAGACTGACGTCCATTTTTTTGGAGTTTCTCCTAAATTTTGGTGCTTTTTATTTTATATACAAATGCATGCACTAGCACCTTCCCCAACAGGCATTTTATTAACTATGCAGATGATACAGCTCTAGTGAGCCTCCTAGAGGATGGAGAAAGTGATCATGGCCCAGTTTTAGATTTCTTTTTAGCGTGGTGTAAAAGGTCAAACCTAATTTTAAACACAAAAAAAGACAAAGGAAATGTCCATTGATTTTAGAAGGTCACAATCATCCTCTGCCACAGTTGTGATAGGAGAGACCATTCAGACTGTCTCTACTTATAAATACCTTGCCGTCATACTTCACAATAAAGTTGAAATGGGACTCATCGACTCATCTACTGCATACCACGACACAGCAAAGAATGTACTTTTTAAAGAACCTGCTTGTTTTAATGTTGACAAACAGATGCTTAACATGTTCTATACTGCTTTTATTTTAATTGTTTTAACTTTCTGTATTACTTGCTGGTTTGGCAATGCCACTGAGAAAAAAGTGGTTAGAAAGACAGTCACTACTCTTAGCAAGCTACTTGGGATCCCTCTGTATGGAGAGTATGTATAGAGACAGACTTGTTAAAAAGGCTCATAACATTATTGAACAAAACACACATCCGCTGTCCTCTTCATTTCAACTCCTGCCATCTGGACGTCGTTTTTGTCCTCCTCTGCTGTTCAAAAATAGGTCAAGGTTTTCTTTTGTACCCCAAGCGATAAAAGCACTAAACAAAGCCAGGTGGTAAACCAATCCAATGTAGTGTGTACTAATGTGAATAGCATAGCATGTGTATGTGTTCTTTTGTTGTTTGATATGCCTGTCTGTGTCTCATGTCTTGTGCCAGCGACTGTATTGCAAATACAATTGCCTCATGGGGATCAATAAAGCTCTAACTTATGAGCTGCTTTTTTGCCTTGAGATGCTTTGTGAATAAGATCCCTGGTATAAATCACCACAGCTTTACTGAACCATAATTTAATATAAACCCAGGGTACAGTGTGTTGGTGAATGTGGTCTGGACCCTGTGCAGGAGGGTCATAGTGTCAGAGATGCTGTAGAAGGCCAGAGTTCCTGCCTGCTGATCCACATACACTCCTATTCTGGAGCTGGCCACTAGAGAGAGTTTGGTCAATGTATTATTGTGCCACAAAGATGAACTGTTGCTGGAAAGGGTCATACGCAAACTCACGTCACATGACTAAGGATTTCTTATGAATGATAACCGATTGCAAAACCGCACAGAATCCGGCCTGCTGATGCCACGACAGAGAAAGGCGCTGACCTCACGAGTGGAGAGTTTCCCCAGCAGTAAATAATAGCTGCAGAGATCCGGTCATGGGGACGGTTCCTCTTTTTTTTTCGACCATAAAAGCAGGCACACAGACCAGACTCAACACAAGTCAACCCCTGGGTCTTCAGAGCAACTCCTCCAGCCAAGCTCCAGCGCCACGCACCAACCAAAGACATGCAGCTCCTCAGACCAACCCTGGCCAGCCTGGCGATCTTCACCATCGTGCTGTCCTTCACAGCCTTTGAGTCCGGTGAGTGCTTTATCGACAGGCAGACAGACAGACACTTTGTTGATCCCAGACGAAATTCAGGATGGGTTTGCCATAGCCTGATGGGTTTTCATAGGTTAATTGGTTGTGATCTGATCTCATTCACTAACTTGTGTTCATTACTCCCCACAGTGACTGGTGAAAAAACCCCCACCTGCTGCACAAAGGTGTCCACCAAGAAGATAGAAGATGAAATCATTGGCTTTAGGTTTCAGAGGAAAAACCTGCCATGCGTCAAAGCAGTAGTGTAAGTCACTTTCCTGCATTCCTGCTCCTCACTAACCACTTCATCAGTTTGCAGACACTGTTGTTTTTTATTATTTCTAATGACAGCTTGTAATTAATGGAAGGCAATTTCCTCCCCACAGATTTGAGACGACCAAAGGGGAGGTCTGCAGCCACTGGCAGGAGAAATGGGTGCAGGAGACCATCAGGACCATCAGACAGAAGCAGAACCTGGAGTAAGTCTCTGCAACACCCATGGGTCTCATCCATTTTATCCATTGTACCTCTAAAGGTGTAACCAATGAATCTGACAGAGGTGTAGAGCACTGGGGCAGTATCTTCACGCTGACATTAAAAATATGAAAATAAACATAAAAATGTGAATATTAGCAACATTAAGATTAGAGATTAGAGATTAACGGAGCCCTGTGTTGTTTCAGGAGAGCCATGAGCACTGATGCATCTGCCACCGCAGTGCCCTCCATCTCCAGCAGCCCTGCAGCCACTGAGTTCCTCTCCAGTGCTGTGGTGACCAGCTCCAGCTCCTCATGAAGACACCCCTCCCATGAAGGAGGAGGACCACAGGGAAGACACCACATGATCGATCTCGTCAATGTTTTAAAACTTAAACCCTTAAAAAAATGCTGTCTAATTTAAACAATTTCTAATTTATTCTCAATTTAATTTATTGCATTGAGTGGAAAACTGTGTAACTATGTATTTTACATTTGCATTGTACTTGAGTATTTATTAGTTTTTAAATTCATTGACTTTAAGGTATGTAGTGCACAATGTAAGTTGTGGGTCTACCGACGTGCACTGCCTGCACAATGGTAAATATATCACATGTGGAACAGAATAAATATTATTTAAACATGATGAATTTTTGTTTTCTTCCTTTTTAATAACCAAGAAAGAGAGAAAATACCCAGCAGACAGTTTTACACATCTTCAAAGACCTCTTAGACAGTGTACATTAACAATGGTAGTGCATAAGTTAAACTTTAAAGACAAAACTCAATAACATACAAATTGGTAAATGACTACATGGTTGTCATGGCCAAGCACAATGTAACAATTAATCTTGTTCGAGAGGATGTCTACATGAATGTTTATGTGTCATTGGTAAATGCTGTACACAGAAGTAGCATGTACACGTTATATAAGCCTTAACACAAACCACCCTTATGAAAGAGTATTGGAAGGATAGAAATGCGGGTAAGTTTAAAAACTGTTCACTAAATGTAACTGCCTACAAAACATTGGTTACACTTCAGAATAATAATTTAATAAACTACAATAATGTTTATAAACCATACCCTATACAATGTATTAACAAGTGGTTAAAGTAAGGTTTACAAGGCATTACAAAGTAGTGGTAAATCACAAAGAGTGATTTGAGTACAACACACAATATATTCAATATACCTCAAACCTCAATGCTAACATTCCAGTCACTTCTAAAGTTGTCCTGAGCCTGTACACTCTCAAAGAGAGGTATTTAACTTACACATGATACACATGAAGGTGTCCAAGACACAGGTAGACCTGGATGTCAGGGAAATCAGCAATATCACTTATTGGCATGACAAAAAACCCTACAATTTAAAAGTGAACAGGTAACTAAATGAACAAAATATCTTTTTAGTGATATGCCCTGATGTCATTCATTATATATTACTGTTATATTCAGTGAGGAGCTCCTTTCACATCATTACACAACACAGAATTGTCCATCATGAGTCAATTCTGTAGCCTCTGTCAAGGCTGGCTAATGATTGCAAAATCAAGAATCAACTATATTGCTTGCCCCAAAATAAACTTATTAAAGAAGAGAAAATAAGTAATGAATACGTACAATCTCAAATCAACTCATGATGTTTGGTTTAAGTGTTTTTTTCTGCATGAAAAGCAGGTTGTTAATACAGACCCCCATAACAATAAGCTGTAATATGTTAAAATGCCATGAAGGATTTGTAGTAATTCCCTTATAGCTAAGACTGACCATCTCTGGTTTGCTACCATGTTGTGGCTGATGTGATAAGAAGACAAATCTCCAGCTCTAACACCCAACAAGAGGACGATTGACTCATTGAATAATAGAATAATAATTAACACAAAGTGCCAAGTGTTCTCCCAAACAATAGTGTGTTAGAATACGTTTTGTAGTCAGGAAGGCTTAAAACTATTCTCCCAAATGTATTCTTTCTAGGTGCACAAGTATCTTGTGTTTTCTCAAAACTAAGATGTCTGGCATGTCCATGAGCATTAGCAGGCTATGAGGCTATTTATGTAAGTATTCCTGTAAGAGTAATACACATGCCATTACTCACCACTAAACTGAAACTAATAATATTACTAACAATACTAATAATCACACATGTACATATTATAGTAAACCGCTTTTTACTCTTAACAGTTAAGTCTAAATGCATTAAGCCATTTCCAGTTGGACCTACACTCATCCCACAAAAACATGTTCCTGGGCTGGCTTTTACAATGCAGGTGATTTCACACATCAGTCCACTAAGGTGATCATTTTCTGTTAAGCTGGGAGGAGAGGGAGATGGATCAGGTGGAGAAAAAAAGGGATTATGTTAAAGATGCAGAACCATGGCGATTCAAACAGCATGTTTTTCATAGGCCTAACTCCAAATCATTTAGAATTGGAATGACAGCAGCCAATGAAGAGCCTTTGTTAACTGGTCTTAGTGTGTTATGAGTCCTCTGAACTACTACTAAGTTCTTCCAGACGTGGGTACTACTTTTAACACTAAAATGCTTTGTGAATTAGTCTCAGTAAAGGCACATTATGAGTTCTAAAGTTAAGACATTTAAGGAGTTTCTCCTAAATTTGGCAGTTTGGAGCTGCTTTTAGCCTTGAGATGCTTTGTGAATATGGGCCCTGGAATAAATCACAACAGTTTTACTGAACCATGATTTAATATAAACCCAGGGTAGAGTGTGTTGGTGAATGTGGTCTGGACCCTGTGCAGGAGGGTCATAGTGTCAGAGATGCTGTAGAAGGCCAGAGTTCCTGCCTGCTGATCCACATACACTCCTATTCTGGAGCTGGCCACTAGAGGGAGTTTGGTCACTGTATTATTGTGCCAGAAAGATGAACTGTTGCTGGAAGGGATATCTTCCATGACTGATCATTCCATCCAAACCGACACCTCATAACTAATCCTTTCCTACTGATGCTTTTATATGACACTGCTATATCAGCCTGTCCAGTCCACTCAACCTCCCAGTAGCAGCGTCCAGACACACCCTCTCTACACAACACCTGCCAAAAATGATCAAATCTCTCTGGAAGATCAGGATAGGACTGGTCCTCAGTTCTCCACTCCACTCTCCTGTTCCCCTCAGACAGAAAGAGGTTACGGTGTGCTGTGTCTGGATCCAATGTGAAATGACAGGAATCTGATTGAGGAAAATACAGAACAAGATTTGTTTGTTTATGTGTGTGGGTGTGTGTCTAAAAGAGAGGGAGAGAGGAATAGGGAGATAGAGATAGAGGGATGGCGATAGTGGGGGTGGGTGGGTGAGAGAGTTGTTTGCATAACTATGTGACTGTATGTGTGAATATCAAACTTACATTGTAAGAATTCCTTTCTGGTTACTGGTTGAGGTAAAGCAGCTTGGGCATCAGACACTGAGACAAACAGACATTGCGTTAGAATCAATCATAACATCAACCACATGACAAGTGCATAGACCTATAAAAAGATGACAGCCTTAATTGGATAGGACAGTGGGTAAGGATGGGAAATGAGTGGAAGAGAAAGATGAGGAGAAATAGGGAAATTAACTCGAAACAGCAGCAGCTCCTACCTTGACCTCTGGGGGTGACAGGGGAGCCAGTGGCAGTGCTGGGTTTGGCCTGCTGGCTAAGCACGGGTGCTGGGGCCTGGGACCCAGCACAGGATGGGGTGGCTGCAGCACCTGCTGGAGCAGATACCTGTGGTGCAGCATCAGCACACACAGGTGACTTCACAGGAACCAGACCAGTGGAGGGGTTCCACAAACCAAAAGGTGATGGACCTACAAGGGGAAAAAAAAGGATTGTAACATTCACCACCAGAAAAGTGTCATTTACCGGCTTGTCACCCTGTAAAGGTGCTGATATGCCAAGCAACACATTGTATAGTTACCGTAACTAACTGCAGCTTATCTCCTCTAGCTATGGAATTCTACTGTGTACGGTTGACATGTGATGATGTCATAGAGGGGGCAGCGGCCATCTGACATCAGTGATGACACCCTTTTTTTCTGATTGGCTGTTAAGATGGGCTACCTTTGGCATAGATCTCAAAAGAAAAAAGGTGAATTGCCGTTTCATACTGTGAGATGGTGAACGTCTCCGTCTCCCCCTCTCACCGTTTTTATCGTTGAAAAACTGAACACTTCAGAACTTCATGGGTGCTATTGGTTTGGGTTTGTGTATTGGGTCACTAATTTGTAAATATTGTCATGTATTATGTGTGTGGGTATACATGGGGGTGTTATTGTCGGGTGTACAGATTGTGTTTAGTCGTTTGTTTAGTAAAATGTAGCGTCATGTGGTGGTATGGACCAATCAGCTAATGATTGGTCCAATTGAATCCAATTAACGTTTATATTTAAGAGGTGCTTCGTTTCCACCACAAAAAGAACGAATGACACGAGTGACGAGCAAATAAGAGAACCAGCAAACACAAGAGCTGAGTAGAAGGCGCTGCTGAATACCAGTGTGAGAGCAGTGAGCCTAAAGGCATTGTGGTTTGATTTCTCTTGCTTTGGTTTTGTAGAATTTATTTTCGGTATCAGTGTCGTTAATTTTAGTTATTTATGTTTTTGTGCTCGGGTTTTTTTCTGTATGTCAAATAAAAGACACTATATATTTTCTACAAAAACGTTCGTGAACATTTTTTGGAGGTCTATTTTTTGTACCACTTCTCACCCTACTTCCAGTCGCTCGCATCCTGCACGAAGGAGCCTCACCGGCAACTTCACACATACCAATGTGGTTATTAATGGTAACCATAGCAACATAGCCAAATGAATGGTTAAATGACAGCCTATTACACGTTCTACTTTTTCCTAACAATCAACCTGTTATTCCGGTATTGTATTATGCACATTTTATTCATATTTGTACACAATCATGACCAAACTTAGAGTCTCTGACCACACATCCAAAGTGCTCTCTGCTGTGGAGGCGTACATCCTGTTGGGTCTTAGAGCTATGATCACTGACCATTTCTGCGATAAGTGTACCTGCTGCGGCTGATGTAAAAGTGAAGTCCACTGCTGCTTTGCCGAAAGAGAAACCAGTAGAGGGAGGAGCAAGGTTGCTGGGCAACTTCTCTGCCACCTTCCCTGCACCGAAGGAGAATGCACCGGTTGTGTTTGACTTGGTGGCTGATTGCTTCGTCTTTCCCGATGTCCCCAAAGTAGAAAACGGTGTAGGGGGCAACAATGGCACCTCATTACCAGGGAAAAAGGGCAAAGCAGACATGGCCAGCTCACGTTCAGGCAGCTTTCCAGTGGTGGGGTTGGAGCTGGAGGAGCCTGGGCTCTTTGGCAGTGGGGGGGGGCGTGAAAAACTGATGGGGGTGCTGCTCAGCTTCACATGTGGTTTAGGGAAACCAGCGGTTGAGGGGTTAACTGGAGGAGCAGAAGAAGGTGAAGCTTCAATGTTTGGCACACTACTGTATGTAGCCATTAACAAATATGTGATAGATAGTATCTTTTATGTGTCTGTCAGAATAAATTAGTTGACTGATGTAACTGCAATGAATTAGAAATAATGAATGATTCCTCATTTGCAAAGATGATATATACTTTAAACTTATTGTTTTGTATTATCCAAGCTAATGATAACACAACATGGATTAAAGCATTGTTAACATGCATAATAATAAACTATTAGCTGGCTGTTTGCAGCAGGGCATGAGAGGCAGTGAGAGCTCAGCAGCAGCTCCTACCTTGACCTGTGGGGGTGACAGGGGAGCCAGTGGCAGTGCTGGCTTTGGCCTGCTGGCTAAGCACGGGTGCTGGGGCCTGGGACCCAGCACAGGATGGGGTGGCTGCACCACCTGCTGGAGCAGATACCTGTGGTGCAGCATCAGCACACACAGGTGACTTCACAGGAACCGGACCAGTGGAGGGGCACGCAGGGCTCAAACCAAAAGCAAAGGGACCTGCAGGGGAAAAAACAACAAAAAAAAAAAATCACATTCTACACCACAAAAGTGGCATTTACCAGCTTGTTACCCTGTAAAAGTGCTGATATGCCAAGCAACACGTTGTATGGTTAGCTTAACGGTCTTACACATACCACCATTAACCCCAGCGTATCTCCTCTAGCTATGGAATTCTACTGTGTAAGGTGTCGACATGTGATGATGTCATAGAGGTGGGTGTGGTCATCTTGATGGTAAAGCATGACTTTATCAGATGGCACTTATCGGGGTTCTTCTAATAATTGTTTATGACGTCAGTGATGACACCTTATTTTCTGATTGGCTGTTAAGATGGGCTACCTTTGGCATAGATCTCAAAAGAAAAGTTGAATTGCCGTTTCATACCAATGTGGTTATTAATGGTAACCATAGAAACATAGCCAAATTAATGGTTAAATGACAGTCTATTACACACTCTACTTTTTCCTAACAGATGCTATAAAGTAGCAAATTAACCTGGTATTTCGGTATTTTATTTTGCAAATTTTATTTGCGAAGTTCTTGCCTGCACCTTTCCATTATTTCTACAGAACAGGTCACCTCGTTGCTATTCCTTACTTAGACACAATCGTGACCAAACTTAAGAGTCTTTGACCACACATCCAAAGTGCTCTCTGCTGTGGAGCCCTGTTGGGTCTTACAGCTATGGTCACTGACCATTTCTGCGATAAGTGTACCTGCTGCGGCTGATGTAAAAGTGAAGTCCACTGCTGCTTTGCCGAAAGAGAAACCAGAGGGAGGAGCAAGGTTGCTGGGCAACATCTCTGCCACCTTCCCTGCACCGAAGGAGAATCCACCGGTTGTGTTTGACTTGGTGGGTGATTGCTTCATCTTTCCCGATGTCCCCAAAGTAGACAGTGGTGTAGGGGGCAACAATGGCTCCTGATTCCCAGGGAGCAAGGACAAGGGCAGAGCAGGCATGGCCAGCTCACGTTCAGGCAGGTTCTCAGTGGTGGGATTGGAGCTGGAGGAACATGGAGTCTTTGGCAGTGGAATATTGATGGGGGTGCTGCTCAGCTTCACATGTGGTTTAGGGAAACCAGCGGTTGAGGGGTTAACTGGAGGAGCAGAAGAAGGTGTGGCTTCAGTGTTTGGCACACTAGTGCATGTAGCCATTAACAAATATATGATAGATAGTATCTTTTATATGTCTGTCAGAATAAATTAGCTGACTTATGTAACTGTCATGAATAACAATTAATGAATTATTCCTCATTAGCTACAAGACAACATATAGTTTATACTATCACTCATAGTTAGAGCTCCACCTTGTGGATTCAAGGAGCAACAGTTTAAAGTCCAGTAGTTATGGTAGCTAGTTAGGGCATCATTAGCTTGGATAATACAAAACAATAAGTATAAACTATATGTTGTCTTATAGGTTATGACGAATAATTCATTAATTGTAATTCAAATAAGTTACGTAAGTTAACTAATTTATTACAAGAAGATAAAAAAAACACAGATAACATAACATGGATTACAGCATTTTTAACATGTATAATAATAATATTAATTATATAATAATATTATTTAATTGTTATCAGTAGAACTACCAGGTACTATTAAAAATAATAATTTTTTAAATTAAATTTTAAAATTTTATTACCCATTTTTAGACTTAAGCAACTAATTTTTCATTTGAAGATCTACACGAGAAGCATGGTAAGTACGTATGAGGTAAGCCATCACATTGCCAAAATGCGACAAACCTGGTGCACACATTTCTTGGATTTCCCACTTGAGGAAAGCCTGCAGCTCCTCCTTCAGAGCAGAGACAGACTTCCTCACAGCCCCCAGAAAGATGCTTGGATTCACCTGGATGCTGAGGAAGTCTTCAGACTGAGGCAGATCCCTGATAGAGTTGAAAGTCTAAAGAAACACGAGAGAGAGAGAGAGAGAGAGACAGAGAGAGAGAGAGAAAGAGAACTAGACTTTAAGTTTCTTTACATATGTCTTTCTTCTTTGCACTTTATCTCCCTTAACAATAGAATTCTTTTTTGGCCGATGAGGTGGGAGTTAACTTTGTGTAACTGGCTACCTCTGAAGTAGATCTAAAAAAATATAAGCCACCGTTCCATATCAATTATCTCTTACTCAAAGCCAAATATACATTTTACCTTCTTATATGTGTGAGTTGTTTTTCATTGTGATGTGGCTGGAAAAATTAGAAGAACAAGAACTACATAGATAGATGACTGGTAGCTGTAATGGTCATATCCACAAAGTATGGTGTGTGTTGATTATACAGAAATTTTGAAGATTCGTGAAGTACAAAATAATTGTATCATTGCCTATATGGTGTATTAAAAAAATCAAGTATTTGGCAACAGGCCTGGTAAATGTTGCAAATATTATATCAAATAATTTGCTGACAAGAGAAACACTTTCCTTTGTAGTGACATTGAGTGCGTTCACATGGACAAGTCGAAACCGATTGCAACTGGTTTGGGATCGTACCGGCTTCATGTGAACGGGGATTGGTTTGGTTTGGAATCGGTTTTCGTAAACCAATTGCGACGCCAGGCCTGGGCTGTTTCCAAACCACTTCGACTGCCATGTGTACGGGGATCGGATTGGTTTCGGGTACTGCGCATGTATCAACGAAATAAAAAACGCAGTTTGTTCCTTCATACGGACTTTCTAACACAGCAGAATGCACAACACGTACGCGAATGCGTCAAACTCCTGGAACACCATCTTTGTATGCCGCCAGAAAGTTTGTTTATTGTCTTTATTTAGTAGGAACAGTGCAGAGCCCATAGAAGATGTGCCAGAGTATTACGTTTTTGTTTAGACCACCTTATTGTTTAAGTGGGTAATGATATCAGGTGAAAGGAGGAGGCTATGTAAATACATTTGCACTGACTGACTTGTAAGATTTTCTATAGCCACTGTTTTGCGATGTGGAATAACCGGAATGAGAGGTGAAAAGTTCAGTCTCCTCTACGTGTCGCCTGTATGCACTGTAGGCATATGTGTGCAGTGCTGTAGTTTGCTGTTGTGTATCTTATCTACGTAGCAGCTTTGTTGTGGGCAAATGTTTACTCTTGTTATGTCCATTATTGTAGTTATGTCGTTAGTCGCGTTATGTCCAACATAGCAGCTAGCGTTGTAAATCTTATCAGCCTGGGTCGGCACAGTTTGGCCGATATCTTTGGCACTTCTTGCCCAGACAACACGAAACTTGGCACTGCACACACTGGTAACATTATGATGACGCTCTCCAAATTTGAGATCAAGCGGATGAGTGGTTCAAGAGTTATGCGTGAAACAGACGTTCCTTGCATTAAAAGATAATAATAGAAAGATAGAAGTTGACAACAGCGCCCCCCACCTAGCGTAGCGGAAAGGGCCAGGTCTCTGAACGAATCCGCTTAGACAAACTGCATGTGAACAAGGACTTGGGGACAGACCACCCGTTGGGAAGCAACACCCAAACCAATCCCACCATGTGAACGCAGTCATTAAGTCTAGAGGGCACTACATGAACTAAACTTCTACATTCACAGCACAACCTTACAATTCGCGTACAGTACCTGCAGGAAATGGATGTGATCCTGTGTGTGTTTAAGTCCCTCCAGTTCTGAATATCTCCTCTTCAGCTCAGCAATCTTCTGCTCCAGTGTTTTCAGGCTTATTTCAGCCAGCTTCACCTCAGCCCACTCCTGAGCCCTGATCAGCTGGGCCACCCCAGACCGCGTCCTCTCAATGGAGCGGATCAGATTAGTCAACATCCTCTCGCTCGCCTCCACTACTGTCTGAGCAGATCCCTGTTAGAGAACATCACAGGGAAAAGGCATCCATAACACAGCCCTATACCTTTAGTGTGGCTCAGAAAAAAATGGAAGGTCATTATAAATTCTCTTGCTGATTTGATGGTGTGACAGCTTTACTTTATTTGGACATGAAAAGAGAGTGAGCTGCTGTTGTCTCCTCTGGTCAGTTCTCACCTTCAGAGTGTCGATAGTCGTCCTCAGGCTCTGCATTTCGTTCTCTCCTTCCTGTATGCTTTCCTCAAATTCCTTTTGAGTCTTCTCCAACTTCTCCTACATGGACAAAAATGGCAAAGTTATTATATGATGTAAACTCTCATATGAACTTTGAACTGTCTGTATACCAACCCAGTCTCACAAAAAAAATGTACCTCCACCTACGCTTTTGAAGAGCCTTCCATTCGTACCCCCGGAGAACGTTTGATTCGGTCGAGCTAACGTCCGCAAAGGCCGCTAATTTGTTTCTAGCTCGGATGCATTCGTTGCGCATAAACAACACTACGAAACGTAGCCTCATTTCAGTTAAGCCGTTATGACATCTTTAGCAACTTGGGGCAATCTACGTCAACACAATCATGTCCCTTACTCATTAAAAGCAATGACTGAATGTCAGTTTGTATAATATTATTGTTATTAATATTCAATTGTTGGCAGTACACCACCTCAACGCTAGATGGGAGAAATTCTTAATAGACAACTTGGAAAAATTACACAGAAGAGCTTTAATGTAAATATCCTGTGTGTTTTCTTGCCAAACTTTTGAAGCTGTTTAAGCTACATCTTGTGTGAATTGTGCTATACAAATACAGTTTATTATTATTATTATTAACATTATTATTATTGTTATTATTATAAATATCCTGCAGTGTTTCAATATACTACTCACAAAAACCACATACACAAACACATAAAATCCAGTCTAACAGGTTTGTCCGCTCTCTGTTGTATTATTTATTTAAAGTAACAAAGCAGCCGTGAAAAGGAGTCCTTTAGGAGTTCTAGTGGAGTGCAGAATATAAATCCCTAGGGTCATGATATTATTGTTTACAAACAATAGGCCCGTTCGAGTAGCCGTGTTTGGATAAGGGTAAACGTCTACAGACGGCTGTAGCCGCCTGTAGTCAGCGATGCATTGTGGGCTGAAAATGTTGCATTATGGTTAGACTTTGTGTCAGAGTTGCCAGAAAGGCGTGGCGCTGTCACAAAAACGTCACAAGGTCAGATGACCTAAAAACCCATGTGATGTAGCCGCTTGTAGCCGTCTGTAGACAAAACGTGCAGCCGCTTGCAGTTGCTTTTTCCGCGGCTACAATCGTCTAACTAACGCCTCCGTGGTGACGCAACTTTGCCCTGGTTGGTTTAAAGTTCATTGACGTCTGGACACGGATGTTGTGTAGCGCTCTGTCACGGAACTTCTCATCTTATATGTACGTTATTTTAGTCCAGTTTGAAGACATATCTTTTCTCTCTCTTTTTAGCTTGTTCTGGGGCGTGTATCTGATGCTGTCAAGCTCAATCTTTTATTTATTTATGTATTTGTTAATCTCGTTTTTATTGTATTGCTTTGTGTCAGTAGGCTATACCTATTAATGATCTTTGGGTTATGGTTTTGCCGTGTTATTTTTCATCCTTGTGTTGTGCAGCACTTTGGGACATCTCTGTTGTTTTGTTTAAATGTGCTAGTAAAAAACGACTCGACTTGACTTGAAGTCTCAATGCACCCTACTACAACCGCCCGCCCCTCCTTGTCCCTCACACACAACACATGACTTCTCCGCCATCTACTACGACTCTCAATGCACCCTACTACAACCGCCCGCCCCTCCTTGTCCCTCACACACAACACATGACTTCTCCGCCATCTACTACTGACGCATGTAGCCGAAGTTAGACAGACGTAGACAGACCGGTGTGTTACTCAAACGGGCCTATTAACACACCGGTCTGTCTACGTCTGTCTAACTTCGGCTACATGCGTCAGCAAGAACTCCGCCTCGCAGCATGGGCGGGTGTTTAAAAGGCGGCGGTCAAGTCGGACACAAGTCTTTTGTTTACACCACCTGATCTTCGTAGTAGATGGCGGAGAAGTCATGTGTTGTGTGTGCGGGCGGGCGGTTGTAGTAGGGTGCATTGAGACTTCAAGTCAAGTCGAGTCGTTTTTTTACTAGCACATTTAAACAAAACAACAGAGATGCCCCAAAGTGCTGCACAACACAAGGATGAAAAATAACACGGCAAAACCATAACCCAAAGATCATTAATAGGTAAAGCCTACTGACACAAAGCAATACAATAAAAACGAGATTAACAAATACATAAATAAATAAAAGATTGAGCTTGACAGCATCAGATACACGCCCCAGAACAAGCTAAAAAGAGAGAGAAAAGATATGTCTTCAAACTGGACTAAAATAACGTACATATAAGATGAGAAGTTCCGTGACAGAGCGCTACACAACATCCGTGTCCAGACGTCAATGAACTTTAAACCAACCAGGGCAAAGTTGCGTCACCACGCAGGTGTTAGTTAGACGATTGTAGCCGCGGAAAAGCAACTGCAAGCGGCTGCACGTTTTGTCTACAGACGGCTACAAGCGGCTACATCACATGGGTTTTTAGGTCATCTGACCTTGTGACGTTTTTGTGACAGCGCCACGCCTTTCTGGCAACTCTGACACAAAGTCTAACCATAATGCAACATTTTCAGCCCACAATGCATCGCTGACTACAGGCGGCTACAGCCATCTGTAGACGTTTACCCTTATCCAAACACGGCTACTGCTAAATGCGTATCCAATCTTTCAAAATCTGAACTCCTTACCTGTTTCTCCTCTCTCTCTGCTCCAGCTGAGACAATGTCATGTCCTTTATGTTCATCTACCAGGCAGCACAAACACACACATTTTTGATCTGTGCGACAGAAGACTTCCAGGAGCTTCTTGTGCTGGTGACAGATCCTTTCCTCCAGCTGACCTGTGGCGTCCACTACGTTGTGTGTTTTCCCTGAGAAGAGTTCATTGTGGAGTCGGAGATGCGTCTCACAGTACGACACCAAGCAGACCAGACAGGATTTGACGGCTTTACGTTTTCTCCCAGAGCAACTGTCGCACTCCACATCTCCAAATCCAGCATAAGAGTCATCCTGAGCCTCAGGGTGGATGCTGGTCTTTCTTATATTTTCCACAAGTTCGGCGAATACGTCGTTCTTGTTTAAGACGGGTCTAGCAGTGAAAGTGCGCCTGCAGTGAGGACAGGCGTAAACACCTTTCTGATCCTCCTGATCCCAATAGGTGTTAATGCAGCCCGTACAATAATTGTCTCCACAAAAAAGTGTCACTGGATCCCTCAAAAAATCCAAACAAATCCGACACTTAACAAAGTCATGGTCGCCTGACATCTCCATCTCCCTAGTATGCGCCCTCCGACACTGCTCGACGAACTAGAGCAACTCTTAATATTCAGTTTCGTTTCTGCTGAATACACAGGGCTATTTAGTTGCTGTTTTCATTTTCGCGGTCTACCAGCTCTAACAATGACGTGGCTAAGACCATGCTTAGGCGAGTCATGTTATACTAGTTGCTCCTGATGTTCAGTGGAAATACGAAAGTGAAACGGCTTTAGAAACATATGCCTGCCACCTAGGCTCCTATCAGCTTCCTATATTCACGTTTTACCTGTGCCCACTACTGCCCTAGGTGTCTACAACTGCAGGAAATAAGCTAAAATAATAAAGACTACACATATTATGTAAAGCAATTAACTAAACAAATAACTAGCAAAAATAGTATCAAAATTATATTACTGATGAGCAAAATATTAATAAAAACATCTGTTAACATTAACCACTTGAAATATCTACTTAAAGCAAAACTATGTAGTTTCATTACAAGGTTATGTCCAATTTCGTTTTAGAAGGGCAATTTTTGTCTTGGGTTAGACGTGTGAAGGGCGCCGCTGCTTAAGGCAAAAGGGTTGATTGGGTTGCGCAATGTCCAGTTTTTTTGTCAGACGTAGGATGCAAGCCTAGCCTACATGTCGGGCAGAGAGGGACATAAATCAGAACCTGACAACTCTGCTATAAGCTAAATGAGATAAACTGGTATATTGTGATTCATTTTCTGATTTAGTTTGTTTGGTCATTAGTTTCTTTTCTTCACACGGAAGCCCTCCAGTCAAAAACACGTTATTATGCCCCTGCAGGCAGTGAGCGCTCCTTTTCCCATCACAGAACCATGACCAGGGGCCTATTTCACAAAACCTGACTAAACACATCCAAGATAAGTGACGAAAACGGGGCTTGACCTAGCCTTGTCTATGTAAACACGCTGAATACGTTTCACTAACGCCGAGCACGGATGAGTTGAGGCGGCTAGGCCAAGCCAGGTGTAACAAATCCTGTTAAGAGCGCGTTCACGTTATTCTATAAAAGACGGCATGGATGGATCCCAGAATGCGCGATGAAATGGAGAAGACGCGTGCGCAGTACTTCACCCCGGCGGAGCAGAGCGTCCTCATGGAATGTTATGAGGTGAAGCACGTGCAGCCTGTCATTATATATTGCTGTGATCACCGACTTAATTGAGAACACAAGTGAAGTTGGTTTGCGTATTCATTCAATTAATGAAATAAATAAAAGAAACTATTCGATTACAATTGGTTCAGAAATTAAAAGCCTAATAATAAGCAAACAAACAAATATAATAAACAGCAGAGAAAATGTTTTATTTAGCCTATTCAAAGTGTTTCATACAAACATTAAAAGTTGGCTAACACCATTGCTGGCTGGCCGGCCGCGTCTGACAACTCTGAGTGACAGTTCATTGAGCCAATAAGGGGCAAGAATTAACTAATCCTGGTTCTTACCCTGGTCGGGAGCAGGCTAGCTGCAAGGTATAAATCCCCATGGTAACTTATATGCGATTTCTTCTGTGAAACGACTTCAAGGCTAAAGTCATCTAGGATGACCAAGTAAACCCGTCTTAATCCCTTATCTTGGTTTTGTGAAATAGGCCCCAGGTAAGCCCAAAAGTTTTACTTTGTTTAGAACATGAATCTCCACCTTTTAACAATAAATGGCACTTGTTTCGGAATACTATGCGTGCTTGTCGTCTGTATCACGCCAGAGTTTTAGCAAAGTGTAATTAAAGCTAGTAAACAATGTTGCCGTGTTAGTGCGTCCACTCACAAACAACGGGGGTTAAAACTTGCATGGTCATGTCCACAGCAGATGGACACAGCAGCATGATATCTTAGGATATCTCCACACTCCTCTTGTCAGTGTTAAAACAGTTGTCAGTCCTTGTACAAGCAGTTGTCACGGGCAAAACAGTCAAAACATTTGTTTAAAAGGCAACGCTATTGCAGCACGTGGAGCGGTGACGCATCACAGTTGAAAGTAGGGACTTGAAGGCTTTTTCCGCTAGTGGGTGGTGACAACAGTTTATGCTAGGATTTAATAAGCAAATATTAAACCAAATACACGTCATAACACATTTAATTTAAATGCATTAAATACGCTTTGCTTGGAATGTGACCAATGACCGAGAGAGTGAAAAACAGAGTTAGGGAACAAGTGTAACAGAAATTAGCTTGCTTTTATGGTGAGTTAAAAGAGTGCTACTTGTAAAGCTGCCAACATTTGCAGAAAACCGATTTCGCAACACTATTTAAGCTATTTTGAACTTGTTGAACTGTAGAACTGCAGCACATATCAATCTGTGTTAACTTTTTTCTTCATTATAGTCTCTCAGGTAATGTTAGGATGAAGTCTGCCAGCAATGTCTGCCACCAGAAGGAGGCCACACATATTTCAATCATGGCGCTCCTAAGAGCGGCCATTCAAGACTACCCAGACAAGCTGACGAGCAAGAAAAAAGAGGACACCCTCAGGTTGTCACCTATGGAGGCCTTAAGGAACCTAAAACAAGATTTTAAGAGTGCACAACAGACCGTGACTTTGGAGGAAAGAGAAAGTGCAAGGAATAACCTGGAATTCCAAAAAATACCAATATGTCTAAAATGTAAACAGAGAACCACAAAATATCATAATGAAACCATGAAAGCAAAGCCGCAATATGACCTGCACACCTGCTCCAAACACATGGACAGGGAAGCGGAGATAATGAGGTTCTTAGGCCAAGGAGAAGAAAGAGAAGAAGTTCAAGGCTGGTGAGAAGAAGAAAAAGTTGGAGGAAGAGAAGAAGAGAGGACTCACTATTTCCACGCCACTTCGCCAACAATGGGCGGGGTCAACCCCTGCACTTATGTCTTACGTCATGCTGGACTGGTTGCTGGGCTACGGGTTTTCAGTTTAAGCAGCAGAGACCATAGCAGAGGCACTGCAGATTTTGAAGGACTGGAATCCTGTTTGGAAACCAAAATATTTCATGACCGATTACTGTGAGCAGGAGCTTCAGGCCCTCTCACAAATGTTCCCAAGCACACACCTCTTCTCATTCCACAGAGAACAAGCTTGGCTGTGATGAACCAAAGATGGTACGTTCAGCACGAACTCTTCAGTTATAGGTATTGTATTTTCCTTTTTCTCGTGTGTTTCACAGCAAGACTAGTGTTAAAACGTATTTGTTTTTTCTTGATTTTTTTTGTTAAACAGTGTGCAGCTAAAAAGAAATCACCAATGTGAAGAGTTTTAAGTAATCTCTCCAGCACATTTGTTGTAAATTGTACCAAATGTTAAAGTGGAGCATTTCATTTTTCATTTAAAATTTTGTAACTTTTGAACCTTGTGTGTGTTGCAGAGGTAAATAAAAAAAGGTTAAGAACCTACTTTTGTGATTTGTGGGCCTTTTGTAACATCAAAAACGTTAATGTAAATTTAGTATGTAAAAGAAACCTGAAAATTTCAATATAAAAAATGCATAAGAGTTCATTAATATTTATTAAGTAAAATACATTTTATTATATATGAAAATAATCAATAACATTTACTCAGAAAATGTATGCCTCTTAATATATGTTTTAGCTATTTTTTACCTGATTTTGATGGGTAAAAAGAGGAGAATTTATTTCGGTAAATTTTAATTGATTCTCGTGAGTAAGTGTTATTCAGTGTAGTAGCATTAAATTTACCTAAAAAAAGTGAGTGCAATTTGTTACAGAGATTTTTTTAAGTAAATCTTATGAGTCATTTTTTACAGTGCATATTTCAATCATGGCGCTCCTAAGAGCGGCCATTCAAGACTACCCAGACAAGCTGACGAGCAAGAAAAAAGAGGACACCCTCAGGTTGTCACCTATGGAGGCCTTAAGGAACCTAAAACAAGATTTTAAGAGTGCACAACAGACCGTGACTTTGGAGGAAAGAGAAAGTGCAAGGAATAACCTGGAATTCCAAAAAATACCAATATGTCTAAAATGTAAACAGAGAACCACAAAATATCATAATGAAACCATGAAAGCAAAGCTGCAATATGACCTGCACACCTGCTCCAAACACATGGACAGGGAAGCGGAGATAATGAGGTTCTTAGGCCAAGGAGAAGAAAGAGAAGAAGTTCAAGGCTGGTGAGAAGAAGAAAAAGTTGGAGGAAGAGAAGAAGAGGGGACTCACTATTTCCACGCCACTTCGCCAACAATGGGCGGGGTCAACCCCTGCACTTATGTCTTACGTCATGCTGGACTGGTTGCTGGGCTACGGGTTTTCAGTTTAAGCAGCAGAGACCATAGCAGAGGCACTGCAGATTTTGAAGGACTGGAATCCTGTTTGGAAACCAAAAT
Source organism: Setipinna tenuifilis (assembly GCA_030347295.1). Lineage (NCBI taxonomy): Eukaryota > Metazoa > Chordata > Actinopteri > Clupeiformes > Engraulidae > Setipinna > Setipinna tenuifilis. The sequence continues at coordinate 38,837,272 of CM059265.1, forward strand.
ATTTCATGACCGATTACTGTGAGCAGGAGCTTCAGGCCCTCTCACAAATGTTCCCAAGCACACACCTCTGCTCATTCCACAGAGAACAAGATTGGCTGCGATGAACCAGTTCAGCACAATAATCGCTGTTGAAATCAAATGTCAAAGACTGTACTGCTGTTTTACCCTCTGTGGAGAATCGTCTCTGCCTTTTTACCGTCTCTGGCTGTACTACTGGCAATTGATTTGTTGTCAAGGTAGCCCAGCAACCAGCATGATGTGAGACGTAAGTGCAGGGGTTGAACCTTAACCCTGCCCATTGTTGACGAAGTGGCGTGGAAATAGAGAGTCCCAAGAGGGCAGAGGAAGAAAAGAGACTAGAGAAGAAAGTTGCAGAAAAGAGACGAAACAGAAAAAGCCTTCCAAGAAATCCTTAATTTTCCAAATAATCACAACCTCACACAATTCAAAATCCACATTATTTGCAATACCCAAAAGGGTAACACTTTACTTGACACCCCCTTTCAAAAGACTAACATGACATTGTCATAACTATGACATAACACTTGTCATGAATATTAATGAATGCCAATGACTGCTGTCATTAATTGTCATGCGGTAAATTATGTCACTTTCTACTGTCAACCTGACATTGTTGGTAATGACAACTTGACATTTACCAAGATGACAAATGCTGCTGATGCTTGTGTCATGACAATTTGACATTAGCCAAGACCACTAGCTGGGAAAGTTCTGTGTCATGACAACTTGACATTAACCAGCATGACCTGTAGGTGATTTTTGCTTCAGCCTTGTACATGTGAGCACTGGGGTTTGGGGCGGAGACATGAAGACAAGGACCTAATCATGTACTTGCAACACAGCTACCAGCTGGTTATCTTTACATACAACTTACCTGCTCCTTCAGGTAAGTTTCAGGCATCTCCTTCCATGGCAAGGCCGACTGTTTTGTATGGGCTTTACCCATAGTTAAACTTTTGTCATCCATTTGTTTTATATGGACTTTGTATCACCATGATATTTCAATGGCATGTCATTACCTGTCTTTGCACCACCATGAACGTGACTTTGCCTGTCATTGCACCATCATGAATGCGTCGTAATCATTTTCTTTGAACCCAAGTAAAGTGGAACACTTTTGACTTTTCATTAATATGTCATTGTCACGACACTGCAATATCACAGATACCAACATGACAGTGTTACTGCCCACTTTAACACCATCATGAATATGACATCCCCTGTCATTACACCATCATGAATGTGTCTTAAACATTTTCCTTCATCTAAAAGTAAAGTGTAACATGTTTTACTACTCATTAAATTGTCATTAAGTGCCAAGATACTTTCACACCACAAACACCAACATGAAGGTGTTATTGCATATATTAAACACCATCATGAATGCGACTTTTTCTGTCGTTACACCATCATGAATGCGTCGTAATCATTTTCTTTGAAGCCAAGTAAAGTGGATCACTTTTGACTTTTCATTAATATGTCATTAATTGTCACGACACTGCAATATCACAAATACCAACATGACAGTGTTACTGCCCACTTTAACACCATCATGAATATGACATCCCCTGTCATTACACCATCATGAATGTGTCTTAAACATTTTCCTTCATCTAAAAGTAAAGTGTAACATGTTTTACTACTCATTAAAATGTCATTAAGTGCCATGATACTTTCACACCACAAACACCAACATGAAGGTGTTATTGCATATATTAAACACCATCATGAATGTGACTTTCTCTGTCGTTACACCATCATGAATGCATCGTAATCATTTTCTTTGAACCCAAGTAAAGTGGAACACTTAACTTTTCATTAATACACCATCATGAATGTGTCATTACACTATCATGAATGGAAACAGCATCCAATCAAAACACCAACAGAACCCAAGTAAAGTGGAACACTTAACTTTTCATTAATACACCATCATGAACGTGTCATTACACCATCATGAATGGAAACAGCATCCAATCAAAACACCAACAGCCAAAAGAGCGCCAAAGCATAGTTGCAACAGACACTATGCTTTGGCGCTCTTTTGGCTGTTGGTGTTTTGATTGGATCAGAGCATTTCAAACAGGACGGATTCTGCATTTTGGTTGGATTGTTGTGGGAGAGGGCCATATATCTTTCATGTGCAGCCCGGGCGGTCATATGCGCCGCGCAACCGAAACTTTGGCAATGGAGAATCGGCAGCAGGATAAAGCAACAGCAGACAGGACAACGGAAGGGATTGCAGAGCGAACGGTGAAAGAAACGTCCTTCGATACATCAGCAGAGGTAGGCCTAAACATTTCATTTCACAATGTAATGCACTACCTCATAGATGCACAACCTTTTTATGTAACGTCCGGCAAATTAGTGTACTGTAGTCATCTAGCTTGACGTTAGCCATCTCTCAGCTAACTTTAAGTTCCCCGCCGTGTGGACTAGTTTAGCTCTAGTCAATGCTCGCTTTTTTAAAGTAAGTAAATCTGTATGTGAGTTTGGGACTTTGCAACGGTAAAACTGTAAGTTCACCCGTGTTTTCTTTTCTCCATAAACATGGCATTGCATAAGGTAATGAGCTACCTCAGTACACCATCATTTTATGTCATCCCGCAATCTACCTTGGCGTTAGCCAACTCTAAGCCAACTTTTAGATTTGCCCTTACTTGTGGACTAGTTTGTCTCCATTCCAGTCTTTTTTTTTTTTAAGTAGCCAAATCTGTATGTTAAGTTGGGGTTTTGGTTGTAAAGGTAGCTGTTTAACACCTGTTTTCTATTCTGTGTTCTATTTTGGCCAGATGGAAACTCGTAGAAAGCGGAGGAAGGGTTGGCTTTGTCAGTAACTGACATTGGTGAGGATCAGTGGGAAGAAGTGGTTCTGGAGGAACCGAAAAAGAAAATGGCCAAATCCAAACATCAAGGTATGTACTATAGACTTATGCGTATGGTTTTTCTTGCATGGTGTACAGTGAATGTACAGCAGGACAGAGAGATGTATACACATGTCACGTGTTTAATGTGCTATTATTCTACGGCCCTTTAGAATGTTGTGACAGCTCCCATTCACTTTGAATGGACTTTCCCAGCGTTCTACGGGCGGATATTTTTCGATAACCGCCCGCTGGGCCATTAACGCCCGCTGCCAATGGCAACGAGTTTTGTCACTTCAGATTCACGGTACCATATCACTCCGCAAGTAGTTCGACCACTTTAAAAAGTAAATATTCGCTACGATTGTTGTGGGACGATTATAGACGATTGTATGGTCCAAACCGTGATGTTTTACCGGCCCCAATGGCCTTTTGTTTGGCCAGTACGTTCGTGGTTCGGTGTGATCACCGACTCGTGCAAAGATTCAGGAGGCGAAAAATAACGTTAACTGAAGTTTATTTACAAAATAAAAAGGTACAACTGTTCAAAGGTTCAAGTGTTTTCTTTGCTCTTTGTTCTAATGTTCCATTGCTCTCTGCGTTCTCTGCTACGGTCTATAATGGTATGCGCATCACCGAACCCTCCCTCTGGCATCAGTATGGCACACCTTTATACCTGCTGGCGCACCCCCTTGACCTATAGAGGGCAGGCACATTCATTCACTCATTCACTCACACTCAAACATACTCAAAACATGCAAATATTAGATATACAAAACAAAATACTTCTAAATGTAACAAAATGAAATCACAAAGCTAAATATTTAAAGATAACAAAATATGCAAACATAAAAGCCTTATATGGCTCCTACAGGTAACCTGGCAGTTGTAACGGCTATTTTTCTCTTAGAGAGGTAGGGCGTTTTTTGGCGACATCTGGTGGAAGAAAATGGAGGAGTTAATAATTAATTTTAATATATACGGAGACTATGGCACTTTTGAGCGCTGGTGGGAAGCGCAATTTCCAGAGACAGACTGCACGGCCACGGAGACTAAAAAAAGACATCAAGATTTGCAGGAGGAGGAGATAGATAAAATAGAGGAAAACAGACATGAAATTAACACCAAAAAGAGCACTGCATGGGCAATGAAGGTCTTTCGGGAGTGGCTAACAGAAAAAAATATTACAACCGAGTTTAATGAATTTGATGAAGCAGGACTGAACCAAGTTTTAAGATCTTTTTACGCATCTGTCAGAAACGCTGCTGGTAAAACATACTCCGTGGCAAGCTACTCTGTTCTTCGCGCTGGTGTGAGCCGGTACTACACTAAATTTAACATGCTTAACAATACGGCCTTCAGAAGCAGCAACAATGTTTTTAAATCTGTTTTAAAAAATCTTCGTAAGACCGGCAAAGACAACAGCCAACACCACCCAGCCATTTCCAGCGCAGATCTGCAGCGCATCAGAAAATCACCGGCCCTCTCTACATCCACTGCCGCCGGATCGGTGAGGAGGGTCTGGTTTAATATGCAATTGTACCTGGCTCGAAGAGGACGGGAAGGGAGGCAGGTTTAACGCTATCATCGTTTCAGGTGAAACGTGATGAAAATGGAGTAGAATATATCACGTTAGGACACAACCAGGAAACCAAAAATCACAGGGACCCACGAGATCCCTGCCAACAGCTGTATCGTGGATGTATATATTCTGAACCAGGCAACCCGGACTGCCCCGTAAAGTGTTTCAAAAAATATATTTCGCTATGCCCACCAGACACAAAATCATTGTACCTACATCCAATAAAACAGGAACAGGCCATTCTTGACCAAAAAGGCATCTGGTATTCCAGGGAGCCGATGGGGAAAAATAACCTTGGCAATATGATGCCCAACATCAGCCAGGCGTGTGGACTGTCAAGGCGGTACACAAACCACAGCCTGCGGAGCACCGCCGTCCAAATGTTATCTACGGCTGGATTGGAGAGTAGGGAGATAATGACCGTCACCGGCCACAGATGCGAGTCGAGCCTTAAAAGCTACTGGGCACCAAGCAGCACGGATAGACAAAAATGGAGCCATATCTTAGCAGGTGAGATTTATATCACGATTTTTGTCACTTCGGTCATGCCTATTCATTATTTTGCATTGTAGGCCCAGGTCTAATTGTTGCCTATCCCTTGCTAATAGGTGGTGGGCCATCTACATGTGCAGCTGGACCTGCGACCAAACCAGGCGGAGACCTTAACGGAGGATTCTCTGCGGACGGGCCAGGCCCATTCATATTTTCAAACTGTACATTCAACGGGAACGTCCAGTTTAACGTTAACAAGGGCTAGCAGATCAAAGGCAGCAGCGGCTACACAACAGCAACAAAATATCCAGTGCTAGTGGAGTGTTGCTTAGGAACAACAATAACGTTCCAACTGGACTACTTTTTCTAGACAGAAGCCAACGTGTATATAAATAAATTCTTAATTATTTTGATAAACAATTGTCTGTCTTTTCTCAAAAAAAGCAGTAATAAGCTGCAATAAGCCGTAGAATAAGCGGGATAATGTATTGTCCACGGGCGACTATAGGAAAATATTTCCCTTCAGGGGCGGAACAATACCTGTGCTGTTCGCCCCTGTCGGGAAATATTTTCCTATAGTCGCCCGTGGACAATACATTATCCCTTACTTAACCCTATTGAAATAGCTATTTGTAGCTGAAATTGCTTTTGAACTTGAAATAGGGCAGATGTAAAGACAAAACATGGGGCGGGACTGTTTGATGGAACTGGTGTGGGTTCAATTCTTAATGTCCTGTTCTTTATTTTTCAGTGACGACCATAGATGGAGTCATCTGGCGTTACCAGGCCGCCCTGAAGCATTTCACAAAATTAGGTTCGATGAAGAGGGCATTCTCCAAGGTCCATGTGGACAGTAATACAATTGCCAGAACGGCTGTGATTGCAGAGCTGTCAATTGTTGCACCAGAGAAATTCCAGGAGCTCCTGTCAACGCATGAAGACACAGAAACATTATCTACATTTGCAGAGAAATGCTTGACGACAATATCAGTATCGGAGTTGGGGGAGGAAATTAAGAAAGAAAAAAAAAAAGGGCAAGCTGTTGCCAATTGCATATAAAACGTACTTAAATTTTGAGTTGATGGGGGGGGGGGGGGGGGGGGGGTTACCTAACTAATATTGTTCATTTTTAAAAGGTGAAGGGGTGTTGTCAGTAAGTTGATGCTTTTTTTTTTTTCAATTACCACCGTGTGTGTTTGGGGGATGGGGGGATTAGCGGGGGGATTCCCAGGCTTGTTCTGCCACACCGGTTTAATGGCTTTAAAAAATAAATCCAAATCAAATGGTACCACTTTGCTTGAGTTCAGTTGTGATGATGATGTAGGTAAGAACATATCCATGTTGCTGTTGCATGTTGCTCTAAGTGTCCATCTTCACTGGTGCTCAAAGGAAAGGTAAGACATTCATGATGGTGTAATGACACATTCATGATGGTGTATTAATGAAAAGTTAAGTGTTCCACTTTACTTGGGTTCAAAGAAAATGATTACGATGCATTCATGTTGGTGTTTGTGGTGTGAAAGTATCTTGGCACTTAATGACATTTTAATGAGTAGTAAAACATGTTACACTTTACTTTTAGATGAAGGAAAATGTTTAAGACACATTCATGATGGTGTAATGACAGGGGATGTCATATTCATGATGGTGTTAAAGTGGGCAGTAACACTGTCATGTTGGTATTTGTGATATTGCAGTGTCGTGACAATTAATGACATATTAATGAAAAGTCAAAAGTGATCCACTTTACTTGGCTTCAAAGAAAATGATTACGACGCATTCATGATGGTGTAACGACAGAAAAAGTCGCATTCATGGTGGTGCAAAGACAGGTAATGACATGCCATTGAAATATCATGGTGATACAAAGTCCATATAAAACAAATGGATGACAAAAGTTTAACTATGGGTAAAGCCCATACAAAACAGTCGGCCTTGCCATGGAAGGAGATGACTGAAACTTACCTGAAGGAGCAGGTAAGTTGTATGTAAAGATAACCAGCTGGTAGCTGTGTTGCAAGTACATGATTAGGTCCTTGTCTTCCGGGCCCAAAGAGACAGCACCTGGCTTTTTATCTCACTGATCATGTCTCCGCCCCAAACCCCGGTGCTCACATGTACAAGGCTGAAGCAAAAATCACCTACAGGTCATGCTGGTTAATGTCAAGTTGTCATGACACAGAACTTTCCCAGCTAGTGGTCTTGGCTAATGTCAAATTGTCATGACACATGCATCAGCAGCCTTTGTCATCTTGGTAAATGTCAAGTTGTCATTACCAACAATGTCAGGTTGACAGTAGAAAGTGACATAATTTACCGCATGACAATTAATGACAGCAGTCATTGGCATTCATTAATATTCATGACAAGTGTTATGTCATAGTTATGACAATGTCATGTTAGTCTTTTGAAAGGGGATGTCAAGTAAAGTGTTACCCCATAAGGGAATATTAAACAGAAACACTGCAAAAACTGAATCTTCACAAAAGCATCTCCACTGGCCTTAGCTTCCAGTGAGCTCTTAAGCTCCTTCTCCCAGCAGAGAAACAACTTTGCAGGCATTTTCCTTTACCCAGCAGTCAAGGCCCTTAGCAGGTAACTCTCTCCACTGGCCTCAGCTTCATTTCCACTTCCTTCCCCTCGCCATGTGTTATCCAGGTTTGTTTCTTTTCTCTCTCTTTCTCTCTGTCCTGTATGAGTTATATTGATACTCTACATATGATTTATATATTTTCATTTTCTCTGCTATATAACTTGTCTATTGTGTTATATGTTTTGTATATAGCCTAATCATTGTGCTCAAAGGCCCCTCTCCCCAGTTTTTTGGCGACAGCAGTTTATGCTAGGATTTCATTAGCAAAGATTAAACCAAATACATTCATACATTTACACATTCAATTGAAATTGATTAAATAAGCTTTTTTGTGCTTTGTTTGGAATGTGACCTGTGACCAAGACATGTCCACTGGTTGCGTCGGATGCAACACGTTATTTCTCAAAGTCGTGACGCCTTCTTTCATTTTGACATGTAGGCGTTCCCGATGTGTACAAGCGGGGGAGTGTTTTCGGAAATGACTGATGATGATGACAGTGGGGGCCTCTGTTTTTAATGTTGCAACGAATATAATTGGCTATGATTTCATAGGCCTTGGCTAAAAAGCGCTTTATTTGCGACACACAATAGTCCTGCATTCTATTTATTGACATTACAGGCATTAACCTTTGGTTTAGAACCCAGGTGGCATATGCTTATTGTTTATATATATTTTTTATACGGGTCATGAAAATTCTGCCTTTTAGTTAGAGAAAGTAATGGAAAAATACGATTTTTTTCATTTTGACTTACAGTAGGAATCCTGACTGTTTCAGTATTTAATAGGTGTATTGTTTAGGGTACAACAACGTATACTGACATGGTGAATGTGTGTTAACAGATACCTTGCAACTGGGGACTCATTTGCTACAATAGCATTCAGCTATAGGGTGGGCCACTGCACGGTAGGTTGAGTGGTGAGAGAGGTGGCAGCTGGGATGTGGGATGTCCTGGTGCCTGAGTTCATGCCTGTACCATCCCTTGAAGACTGGTGTGCCATTGCTGAGGGCCTCGGAGGGCCTCCATCAGCGATGGAACTTCCCCAACTGCGTTGTATCTCTGGATGGGAAACATGTGGTCCTCCAGGCCCCAGACAACTCTGGCTCCCTCTACACTGTAAACCCGGATTGTCAATACAACTCAAAACTTTTGATGTAACTGATTACGTCAATAGTTTTGAGTACATTAACTATATATTTTAATTAAAGTTAATTTAAAAGTGTAAGTACAAAATGCATGTACTTAAACTTTTAAATTAACTTTAATTAAAATATATAGTTAATGTACTCAAAACTATTGACGTAATCAGTTACATCAAAAGTTTTGAGTTGTATTAACTTATCCGGGTTTACAGTGTATTTTAATTATAAAGGCACCTACTCCATCATCCTATTGGCTGTGGTGTATGCTGATAACCTCTTTCGGGTCATCGACGTTGGTGGGTATGGCCGGACGAGTGATGGGGGGGTCACTGCATAACTCTGCCTTTGGTGACTGCCTCCATGATGGTACCCTGGACCTACCACAAGACGCCGCCATCTCTGGGTCTGAGCAGCAAGGGCCAATGCCCTTTGTGTTTGTAGGAGATGAGGCATTTCCCCTCAGACGTAACCTGATGCGTCTTTTTTTCCGGTCGTCACGTCCCTGGAGTGCAGCGTGTGTACAACTACCGCCTCAGCCGGGCCAGGTTGGTAGTGGAGTGTGCTTTTGGCATTTTGTCTTCTCAGTGGAGAATGTACAGGCGTGTGATGGGCGTCAGCCCCACCACTGCAGAGACAAGTGTCAAAGCCACGTGCATTCTGCACAATTTCCTGCGAGTGATGACCTTGAGGACGGCACACAGAACTGCTGGTGATGGTTACAGTCAGCTGGATGATGTCGGTGACTGTCTCCAGGGAGTGTCCAGGATGGGCACAAACAACGCCCCACGGGAGGCCTTAAGGGTAAGAGAAAGCTTTGCCTCTTACTTCAGCGAAGAGGGTGCTGTTCCATGGCAGGTCCAGCCATAATCCATCGCAGCAGCTGCTGAACACAAGGGCTTTTTTAAGAGCCACTGTCATTGTTTATTAAATATCCAAAATTGCATAAACATACATAAAGTTCCAAGTTTCACACAAGTAAATAACTTTGACTTACTTGAATCATTGTGTTTGTTTCACATTGTGAATGAAACAGGAATACTGATGAATCTCTTTTGGAGAAAAAAAAACAGAGTGAATTTTCTGAACTTTATGAACCCACTGCCCTAGCTCACTGTTAGCATGGTAAAACATCAATGTGAATTTATTCTTTTGTATTTTTTTCCCAGGACGAATATAACTGAGTTAGTTCATTTTATATGTGAACTACACATAGCCGAGAGTACTCCTTTTCCACATATGATTATGTTGCTGCCTATTCTCTACACCATGCCGAACGACAGCGACCGTCAAAATACATTCCATTCCATTATTTTCCGTTGGACTGTCCCTCTTATATACAGTCGATGGACTGTCCTAACTGAATGCGATGCGACAGTAAGCGTTGCGACGCGATGTTTTGAAAGTGGTTTTGTCGCTTGGTCTGTTTCTATTTTTGTCGCGTCGCATCGCAGCAACGATAATGGATGAGTCCAGGTTAATTGAATTGGTTGAATTAAGACCTTATCTTTTTGACCCATCAACCAAGCAATATAAAGACCTTAATAAGGCTGCCAGGGGCTGGAAGAAGATCGCAGGGGAGCTGAACATTTCAGGTAATAAGTAGTTTTGTTTGTTTGTTTAAGTATTAATGGCACAAGATGAATGGTAAATGACTGCCTTTGCACAAGCTCTGCACACAACAGTGCACATTAAACCCACCATCTGCACCAACAACATTTTAGGAAACCGATTTCGCAAGCTATGTTGAACGTCAAACCGTAGCACATATCAAGCTGTGTTAACTTTTCCTTCATTATAGTCTCTCAGGTAATGTTAGGATGAAGTCTGTCAGCAATGTCTGCCATCAGGAGGAGGTGTATTTCAATCATGGCGCTCCTGAATATCCCAAGACCGGCCATTCAAGACCGCCTAGACAAGCTAACAAGCAAGGAAAAGAAAAAAATACAGATAGCATTATCAAGGAAAAAAAACAAACATATGCAATTGCAGTCGTACGCCAACTTATGTTTCTGATAAAATTACAAAAGTATCAGTCAGTCAACTAAAATATTGCCTTTTACTTAAGCATCACACTTCTGGAGGCAGAACAGCCGTAAGGTGTTCGTGCTGACTGAGGGGACATATGACGATCTGCAACAGGAAAGACGGGCCAAAGTGAGGTATGTAACATCTCGTCCCATTTCACTTCATTCATAAGGGCAAGTGCTCAAATTCGCAGTGAAGGGGGTGCAAAGGGTCACTGATAATCCCCATCGCTGGGACAGTACGTAGCAATACATACATTTGATAATTGTCTTTCTCACTGAGAAATCAAGAGAGATGTCTTATTTCAAGAGGGGGGCTTATAGTCTCATCTTGAATGGTAACTGTACCTGTTGTCACTAATTATTCGTCATCCATGTCTTCTCAGTCGAAGGGATGACCGCAACATCTTAATTGACAAGGCAGAGGAGGTGAAGGTGGCAGCAGAGGCGCTGCAGAATGTGGCCAGTGCCATTCAGAAGTTGCCGGAGGTGGCCACTGCCCATCTCCAGAGACCAGGCTTGCAGCCCGCCAAGGATGCAATGTCCTGCCCTGTGTGCAAAGGTATGGAAAAACCTATAGAAAACCCTCTGCATTTGACACCACACATGCACATAACTGAGACTTGAGTAGAAGTACTGTGTATATAGAAAGTCTGCACACCCCTGTTCAAATTCCAAGTTTTTGTGATGTAAAAAATTGGCAGAAAGACAAATAATTTCACATCTTTTTCCACATTTGATATATATTATAATCGGCTTTTATTACAACAGGACTATCTTATCCATACACATGGACACGATGACTAAACATTGTGATGGCACTGACATGTTCATTGGCAAAGAAACATGTTTTTTGAGGGATAAACTAAGGGTTTAAGTTCAGTTCTTTAGTAGCATACATCCTAGGTAGGCTATATTAAGTCATCAGCGACCTGTTCAATTTACCTAATTTATTAATCTTGTTATTGTGTGTTCTACAGCTATTTTTGAGGAGCCGCAGTTTGTGGAGTGCTGTGGATCCTTGGTGGGCTGCAAGGTGTGTGTGGAGGTGTGGTGTGCCACCTCCGATATTTGCCTTAAGTGCCGGGCCGAAAACTTCCGCCAAAATCTCCATACAGTCAGAGGGCTGTCCCCGGCGGCACATTTTTTCCGTGATTTCGATGTTTGATTTGTACTGTTTTCATAATCACTTTTCTGTAATGTTTTTTTTAGAACCACAAAATAAAAACATATGTAATGAATGTAATGTTATTTGTATTTTGACTAGCCTGGCTAACGCGACTTAACAATGCTCTGCGAACATTGGTCTGGCCAAGCTGTGTTGTAAACCCATTTCTCAGAGGGCGGGCTTAACCCACGTGTGTGAAATGCCTGTGTTTGCTACTGGACGAAGCTTCGACCAATCACATTATTGTCCATGTATAAGTCAGAGAATAGTAACGTGCATATGAGTCAACAAAAACGTTACTGCACAAAAGCTCGAAATTCCATATGCTATCGCTGACAATGTAACGTGCAGCTATTTTGTCAATGAAATAGCTCCACAACTTTGCAAGATATTACTGTGTTGTTCTGCTATTTACATACTGTAAACTGGGTTGACTTGGCAACACTTACCATTTATAAGTCAGATGAACCTCGTCGACAACAATGCCAAGGAGATTTTCTTTGTAGACTTCGTTGGCTAACATGTTCACCCATCTTCCAAAACAGCAGCTACAGCTGCATTGAAATCTTGCCGTTGCTCCACGTTGACAGTGACTGAGGTAGATTTCCGGTCGCTAAACTACCGCGTCATTGCCTTTTTGAAATGCTAGATTTTCATTGGTCCCAGTTTCTCTGTTAATGTAGAAACGGTGTTGAATGGGAGCTTGGCCAGACTGACTTTGCAAGCGAAATTCAAATGCAGCGGCACAGGAAGTATGGGCGTGCCCAGGCTATGTATTCCATGTGCGATCGTTAGAATAATGTGTCATCATTTGGTGATGGATTATATCGCCGTAGTGCCATATAGCTTTGACATCTGTGCTCTGCCATTTCTGTGCTCTGTGCTATTTCAAATATAAATTCGTAACATTGATCCCCCCCCCCCAGCATTTCATTTCATTGACATTTCATAAAACATTCTAAAACAGGACCCTCTTAAGAATCAGGGTTAAAGAAGAAAACATTTAGCCTACAACACTAACAACAACACTTGCAATCAAATTCATCTTAGTGACCCCTCCATCCATTCATCAAATTCATATTCCCCACCCCACCGCCTGTGTTTCTACCTACTCAACAATCCACCCCTGGAAGTTGCAGGGAAAGGTGAAGAGCTGTCTTCTTCTTGTGGCGCCTCCATGCCTTTTTGGTTGAGGCAGCTTCTTCACCACATCACTTTTGGGGACATGTGCCACATCACTTTTGGGGACATGTGCCACATCATTTTCTTTTATATAAAATGTTGGTCTCTCCCACACTTTCTGGCTTCCCTGAATTCTTCAGAGGAATTGGGTAAGTATTTTATTGCCCTCCACCTGTTCAACCATCCCAACATAGCGGACGGTCCTGTGCTTTGTTGCGAAATTCACAAGCACAAGTCACCTGGGTTTACATCTGTGGGTGATAACACACTGCCCTCTTCGTCATCATCCTCCTCATCATCTTCAAGGGGGACAGCGATATCACTCTTATCTGAGCTGGTGTCAATGATTTTCTTTTTGGGTTTTCCATTTTCTTTGTTGTTTTTCTTCTTCCCTGCCAAATTACCTTTTTCCTGGTATGCCTTTTCAATTGCCTGCTTCTCCGGAGTATCAGTAAGAATGGCCGTCTTCACCCTCTTCCTTTTTGTTTGTACACGGGGACATTTGGGAAATGGCAGGATTTCACTTGGTGAGACATATCCAGGTTGGCTTTGAATATGGAGCACATCTGGGTCAGGTTGAACACTTGGACCTGGGAGCTCAGATGATGTAGATGTAGGCTCCAGCATTGGGTTCGGCCTGTCTGACATCATAGATGGGGCAAATGTATCTTCAGGGAAAATACCCCTGTTGAACGGGAAGATTCCGGTGGACCTGAAACCTGATGTAATGTTACGCGGTGTAACCGCTGACAAGAAGTCCTCTGTGACAAGCCCTGGAATGTTTTCCCAGGGTTTGACCTCATCCATCCATCAAGTGCTTGGCTGTATTGACCCTTGAATGGGCCATACACAGCAACATCAAGTGGCTGTAATCGATGAGATGTGTGGGGTGGAAGGGTAAGCAATATTATTCCATTGCTTTTTGCTTTTTCCACAGCCTTTAGGGTAATGTGCGCCTTCAGGTTGTCCAGGATTAGAAGCAATGGATTGTCGGTACTGCAGTTGGTGTGTTTTATCAGATGGTCCAGGAACTCAGGCCAGATTTCCTCATTCATCCACCCTGTTTGGCTGGATGTGCCTTTTGCCCCTGCATTACATGACATTGCATTACATTACAATACATTACACTTAGCTGACACATTTAAACAACGCAACATACAGTATTTTCAAGGTATTGGTACCTGCAGGTGCTCCAAGCAGAAAAATTGAAAAATCCTTGTAACGCATCCTGGGGAAGATAAACATAGGTGGAATGACATTCCCAACAGTGTTTACTGCACACACCACCGTAACCAGTTCTCCTCTTTCTGCAGATGTGATTGAGCCCACTTGTTTTTTTCCTTTCTCTGACACCACCTGAATGAAATAGAAGTTTAGATTCAATGACATGTACAATCAGTTGACCACTATTGGTATAAAGGTTAATTGAGTTTTATGTATAGCCTATATATTTCCTTCATCATTCTGTCATAGCTAGCTTCAACATCATCAGCGTGGTATTCTCTAGTCTGTAGCATACCTGCCGTGGCTTTTGCACGGTGAAAACACCAGTCTCATCCACATTATAAATTCTGTGTGGGGGGAATGTGTACCTGTTAAAGAAGTTAAGCAAGGCAAAGACTTTGTCAGAATCAAAACAAAATCTAACAGCTAAAGCTCCCATTATATATTTTTAATTGAAGAATTCATTTTGTCACCTGTCCATCACCACAGCAAGATTATCAAAAAAATCCCCCACTGTAGTTTTATTAAAGGCTGTTACCCTGCCCAGGGATGTTGCCTCTGGAGTTCTGACAGAGAGGTGGTTACGTGTCAGGAAGCCAATGAACCACTCCTCTCCTGTAGAAGCAATTTATTATAATAGTTCATTATAATACAGTGAGATTTAGCCAAGATCAGTTGGCCTCAGTTAACCTACTGAATCATGTGATCTTTAGCACACCCTGGCTTACCTGCACATTTTCTCCTACCCCAATTTTCGGGGACATGGACATTGTTCCTCACAGCAAACTCAAACGCCAGTTCCCGACACTTTAATGGACTAAGTCCATGGAACTGGTCAGTGAGGGACTTCAGATGATTGGCTAAATCCATCTCATCTGAAAAAACTCGTTTAGCCTCAGATACAGCACCCCAGGCCACTGCTGTCACCTCCCCTTTCTCTCTCTTTTTTTTAATAAACCTATACAAGGTGGTCTTGTCGATGTTTCTCTGCCTGGCTGTTGCTCTCAAAGACATCCTCCCTTCCATCACCTCAGCTGCTGCACTTTCCATCTCTCTGAGGGGGGTTTGGCCCCAGGTTGTCTTCCTTGTGTAGATACGTGGCATGCTGGCTCTTCTACAATGTTTATAACATTAACAATAACAATAATCATGTGTCTCACTTTACCCCATAGCTACCTTTTCAGAAAAAAACAACATTGCTAGCCATTCAGGAAAATGTTCAGCTAGCATCAAGCACATGGTCTTATATGTTGGAAGTTAACTAATATGTGGGGTATAACTTTTTCCACCTGAACCTATTTGCTTTCACAAAACTATTGATTAAGTTCACAGGAAAATTTACTTTTACATGGGAAAAACACATTTTCATGAAAAAAAAACATACCACAGTATCAGCACGAACTTCTTTTTATGAAAATGGTGGAATGGGAGGGGCTTGAAGATGTGATGGTCACATGGTCAGAAATATGTTCAGTTGCCTAGATACAGGGGGTGTCTCACATTACCCCGCTCTCCCCTACGGCTAAAAGTCTCTGGTTGAGCAAAAGTGATGGTACCATCACGGATTGTTGTTTAAATGTAACATAAATTGACAAACAGGCTAGTCTAGATTACCATTTAAGTTTTAAGATAGTCAAATTAGCTAGCTAACATATACTGTCAAAATTTACACTCCTTGCATTTTTAGAATGATATTACAACACAGATATTATGTAGACAACACAACAATAGTAAGTAGCCCATGCAGACCCAGAGGATAAGACGTCTTTTGCAATTATGAAACAGCTCTGTCCAAGCCTGCTATCAGATGTAGGCTAGCTAGCTGGATGACTTGTGTTCCAACAATTAGTCTGCCATGGTAGGCTAGCCAGAGACATAATCCGCTGTCCTGCCAGATAACCTGCTTTAACTGTATTGGTGACTACGCCCTCAGACAAAAATGTGGAAATGAAGGATTTTATTCATTCATACCAATGATTCATACAGACACATTAACAACAGCTCTTTTAAAACATCTCTTTCTCGCTCTTATTAACATGCCCAAACCAAGCTCTTCTACAATTCAGTTTAAAAGACCATGATTTTTTTTCGTATCAGGCATATCAGAATGGACAATAGGAAGCTTATTAGATTGCTGACATGCTAAATTGCTTAGCTAATCTGAAGATAACGAGTCTTTCTTAAAACTATCTCTAAATTTAGAGAAAACATAGTTGTTAGAAATTCACTTTGTCTGTTTTTTAAAAAAAATATTGTCACATTGTATAGCTGTTGCCCTTGCCAGTGTATATATATGCTAATGACATCCTTAAGTTCTGCAACCACACTGATATGAATTGAGGTAACGCTAACTCAGTGTAAGCTTTACTTGCAACACGTTCAGAGTATTGGAACATTTATGTCATTATATCTATATACAGGTGTGACTGTGCACAAATTTGGATAAAAACAATTAGACGCCTGTCCCAAATCAAGGCAGGGTCTGTTGAGTCTTTTGGGAAAATAAAATGGGCTGGGCTATTATTTGCCATTACCTTTACTTATGCCTGGACTTCATTTAAGAATTTGATATGCTTGGCACACAAACCACAGAAAGGGGATGCATGTATAAGTTCATGTTCACAAAATGCACCGTTCCTTTTTTTATTTCTACGACAAACTAGGCATATAGTCTTAAAAGGATAAGAAGTAGCTGGCAGGCTGTAGTTACAGCGAGAAGGAAAAAAGAGAATAATGTATGTGTACATTCAGTTTTCTTAGTTTGTACAGGTTGAGGCAAGTAACATTAGTTATAAATGAACACAATACCATTAATATCTGGTGTGAGCCTGCAAGCCGTACTTCCACTCACAGTTTGCTAATGTTGCTAAGTCATAACCATTAACTGTGTAATTATAATAATAATAATCTGAGGCTTGATAGCAGAATACATAGGCCTAAGTACAGAAATAAGATGGTAAGTATCAACAATGTTCATTTAAAACATGATAACGTTTTACTTAGTCCATTCCTGTCACCAGTTTCCAATGTGCATTGTAGTCTGACTTCCATTGTGAGACTTTTGCATTTGTGTTGTGGCCCTCCCCAGCCACCGTTATTCCACAGTTTTGGAATAACAAATGAAATTGAATAGTGTTGGTGGAATTTTACTCTAAAGTGACTAGAGAGCAACCACAGTGGCGGAAGTCATTATTTTTCTATGGAGAGAGCAAATTCGCAGACAGCGAAGCATCTTGGGCGACTAGAGCGAAAAGGAGAAGTTAAAATCCATGTAACTTTATGGTAATGAGCTATGAAAGGCTTTGGATGAAACATGTGATTTTAGTTCCTAAGCAGTCTAAAATTTGAGAGTCTGTCTCTACTAAAAAACAACATTCTCTGACCCCACGTAAACAAAGAAAAACTTTGTGTCTCAGAGCAGTGAACATGGCTGATTGAAGGCTTGCATCTGTGTTTAAACTGGATAAATCTTATATGCTTGTGGTTAATATTAATGTTTATGTTTATCGTGAGTTTCCAGTAGTATTAGCCCTTTTTTTCACAAGGGCAGATGTTATTGACATTAGGGAGGTAGGATTGGGCTAAAGTTAGCCAAATACACGTCCTTTATAGAATAAATGTATTGTCCGAGGAAATAATTGTGCATCATACAGCAAGTAATTAAATGCTTTATCATAGAAAAGGGCTAAAACAAGCTCCCCTACTATTCTGAATTTGATAGACTCTTAAGTTTTCATCTAACAAGCATGTCAAAATACAACATATATTAGCCTGCTAGCAAAGTTAGTTTACTAATACACTCTTCCTAAAAAATTTTAAGACCAGTTGAAAAATTGCCAGAATTTACATTTTGCACTGTTGGATCTTAAGAAGGTTATAAGTAGTGCTTCAAAATGCAAAAAGAAGAAATGAGAGTGGGACAAAAAAAATGAGTAAGCAATTTATTGCAAACAACTCCAATACACCAGAAGGAAAAATTATGCCCACTGTGATCAAAATGGCAAACTATTTGTTTTCTTGAGCAAGCTGCAGTATCTAAACCAAATTCTCTCTCTCTCTCTCTCTCATTTACATGTACAGTACCACTTTACTTTGTATATAATATTTATATTACTATTTGTATTGTGTATTATATTTATGTAACTTTCAACTGTAAATGTAATGTTTTATATTTTGGTGTAAATAAATAAGTATGATTAAACATTTGTGCATTGTCTGATCTGAATAATAATAATAATTGCATATACATAGTAAAAACAACAATAATAATAATAATAATAATAATTACATATACATAGTAACAATAATAATAATACAATTCCTCCACAGTGGCAATGGTGAGGAACCCTAAAAGGTTCCTCAAGGCTCCTCCAATTCTAAGAGTGTACAAAGGGGTCTCAGCCCAGGGGATGTGGTCAGGAGGATGATGAGGCATATTTTGGAGGACCGGTTTGCGGCAGAGTTCAACTGGCTGGGGAGAGGAGGAAGGAAGAAGGCATTTGCACTTTATAAGATTGTGTCTGTGATAAGAGGTATTTAACAGAATGGCATCATTACACACATATAGTGTTTGTGTGATTAATGCGTTTGTTGATGTGCTACATTATTATTTTTTTTACCTGCTCAGGTTCCTCAGCTGTGCACAAAATAACAACCTCTGAATGTGAGGCTGTTATGAAGAATTGGTTGAGGTTTAGTGGGGACAGGAGTGGAGGCAGAAAAAGGAGACAGCAAGGGGGTATGTACACCTCAGGCTTCCTGATCACACTGTTTTTAAAGAAAATTAAAGGGGTAATTCTGATATTAACAATAATAAAACAAATTAATTTCAGAGGTCTAATGCCAATTCCCTTTTAGCAATAGCCTACTAACGATAATAGGCCTGCCACTTACAGTTTTCATTGGTTAAAACTGGAGCATTGTGGGGTTAGGTGCCTTGCTCAAGGGCACGTCAGCCATTACCTACAATACATGGGTGGGATTTGACTCCCCATCTCTGATACTCCTAACAAAGACAATGGGAAGACATGCTGTTCTTACACAGAATAAACAACAAATATTTAGTTTTATTACTGACTTGACTGTGAATAGCTATATACTGTAACTTCATAATGCCATAGTAGACGTAATTATACTTCAAAGCAAATGTTTGAGTAGTGCTCATGCACAAATGTTACCTCAAGATAGGTCTGATGAACATCTTTTTTCCAGGCAAAATTCCAGCCGTACAAGAAAGCAGCAGCAGCAGTAGCGAAGATGCCGACAGCTCTGAGGAAAATTAAGCTGCAAACACTTTTTATTATTGATTGGTTTCTTTCTTTCTTTCATTCACTCACTTACTCAATTATTTATTTATTTAAATTTACGATTTATTCTTATTCTTGATTGATTAACTGATTTATGTATTTGTTTATGGTTTGTTTTCATTAATAAATAAGATAAGTATTACATGTATTATTGTCATTCCATTCCTTAGGTAATTTGAATTTATATGTACCTATATGTATATATATACCTTTTGTAAGATGAATAGCAGTAGTGTAGTCTACGTGATACGCAGGTATACGCCGTATACCCACCAGAAAAAATCGGGGATTACCGTATACCCACCTAAAATTGGGCGTATACTCACCTAAAATTGACTATGTCCTATTAATATTAAGTCGTCAAAATTGTTCATTTTAATATTTAGACTTCAATGCATAGCCACTTAGTATGCCTACAGTTGTGTTAGGGAATTCACGAAAATTTATTTGGAATGTGCCGTTTTATGTAATTAAAAACCGCGTCCTCGAGTGCGTGAGCGAGCAGCGAATTTCTGGAACCTCCAAATTCAGCATCCCCAAGTTCCGTTTTTTCTTTTGGATGGAGAATCCAGAGGGCTCTGGGAGAATCATGGCTAGGCGCGGTGTTGGGCAGCAAGACCTCAGGATCTTCTTTGCCCGGAATGATGATTCAGAAGGTGTGTAAACGCCATAGATTGTAGAATTCTACAATCTATTGTAAACGCTTGTCATGAGACTGTTTTTCCTACCAAGTTACCGCATGTAAGTTCATTTGAGGACACAGCGCGATACACGATAACAACGCAAGCTAGCTATGTTGTAGCGTAGCATGCATTCGTCCTCTATCTCGCAAGCTAGCTACTATTATAAAACAAGTTAGTTTTGATTTTGGACGTTTTTTAATCTGATATTGCTCCGGCAGGAAAACATCTCAGTAAAAGTCGAAAGGCTCAGTAAATGCGCCGACATTAACGTAATGTTTCATGGAACAGAGGACTGTTAGTTAGCAAGTAGTGATGGGCAAATGGAGCCTTGTGAAGCATTGATGCCTCACTCAGAAAATTGTGTCAAATGGTTCGAAGTGTCTGAGGCCTTGGAGAAACACTGACCTTTAGTGGACACATTTAATCATTGCAAACTGGCACACAGCCCATAGAAAACTCACAAACTCTCGAAAATCAAAACTCGCCAAAATCTCCACTAACGTCACACAATATAGTCTAGTTGCCAGCCCATAGGGCCCCATAGTCAACCCGGAAATGTTGAGTACACCAAAGTTTTATTGCAGAAATGTGAAGTATGGGTCCCCAGTATACAGAAACTGCCGGATGCTAATTTGCACATGTTGGGCAATTAGCATAATTAGCATTAATAGCTTTATCGTCCATAATAACCACATATTTGGCACAGGCTGGCTAATTTCAGCAATGTTAGAGTTGTTTTAGAGGTTTTAGAGGTTGCTGATTTCATTTCTGGCACTCCCAGACTCCAAAGAGCTAATTTTGTCATGTATTTTGACGTATTTAGTCAAATTTGGAACTCGAATCCCAGTCGGACAAGTGATAACCAAGATTCAACAACAATTTTTCTATCTCGACATTTCTCTGTTGTCTTTACATCAGCATCAAAAGTTAGCAATGCTCGAACCTGCGAGCTCAGAACACAACAACCCAGATTGGGAGGCGAACACCCTAGCCACTCGACTGAAAAGCCCAGGCTCCCAGTCAACCGACTAAGGGCGTTCTTGAAGTGTTGTCTAGTTTTATTTGTTGTTAAAGTATCTAACCCTAGTCAACACTAAATTGTTTTATCTAAGCATTGTCTTGATACCAAACTTTTGTCTCTCTGCATCATTCAAAGTTGCCAGTGACATTAACTACTGTATAGGGGACTGCTTTTTGGCTAATTGAATGTTTCAAAATCTAGTATTAAATGAAAAAAAAAAAAAACTCCATTGTTGGTGGGATGCCTTACATTCCTGTTATCACGCTGGCTGTTCATGATCCAATTTGATAAAAATAAATAGCTGTTCATAATTAGTTGTCAAAAATAGCTGTTCATTACCAGGTGTCTGTGTCCTTATTACACATTTCACAAAAGCATTCTGCTGCAGTCTGCTGTTATGTAACTACACAGAGAGGATTAGAGTCTAGATTCAAAAGAATTTTATCGACACAAAGGCAATTTGATCAAATTGACATGGCAGGGAAAAAATGTCTATTTGCACCCTGCAATGGAAATGACAATGACTTTAAAATGTCTGGATCCAAAGGCATAGCTGCTTTGCTGAGAAAGAGCGAAGAGCTTGGAGATACCGCTATCCATGACACTTTGTCAAGCATAATTGCTAGTCATAGTGATGAAACAGTCTCTGTATTATGTCATAAATCGTGCTATAGCTCATATACCTCTACATCTAGAAATGTGAGCAAACGCAAATCAGACTCAAGTCACAGTGAATCAGGAAAACGAATCATCCGTTCTGACGTATCTGGCTTTGAGTATTCGAAACACTGTCTATTCTGTGGTCTAATATGTGATCCTAAAGACCCCAAACACCCGGGCAGGTGGAATCCAGTTAAACAGTGTCAGACGCTAGAAAGACCAGGCAGTCCGTCTTTCAAAGATGTGATTTTGTCCAAGTGTGATGAGCGTAAGGATGAATGGGCAACGGTAGTTAAGTTGCGTGTGAGTGGTGTTTTGGACCTTCCAGCAGCTGATGCCCAATATCACTCCAAATGCTACAACGCCTTCAGGAAGGTGCCTGTTGACTCCAGTGCAAGCACAAGTTACAGAACAGTTGATGGCTGCTTAGCTGCGGTTATTGACCACATGAGTGCAGACAAGTCATTAACATGGACTGTATCACAGTTACATGACATATATGTAGCCAATTCTGGGGAACTTGGCAAAAAGCAAATGCTGTCAAAACTTTGTGATTATTATGGTGACACTGTTGTTGTGCTGAGTGTGGAGGGTTGTCAGACTATTGTTGGCTTTAGGCAGTTCATTGCTAAGTCACCGGTTAAAGAAACCGAGACCTCCAATGATAATGATGATGTCACCAGGGTTGTCAAAAAAGTGGTTGCAGAGGTCCGGAATATTCCTTTGCCCAAAGAATATGACCTTAGCAGTTTTCGACATGGCCAGGTCATTCAAGACACAAGTCCTACTCTACTCAAGCTCATCTCTAGTCTTGTGTCCAAGGAAGGAGAGGTGACTAAACCAGCACTTACACTTGCCCAGTGCATCCAGCAGCACATTAGTGCAAGTTGGAATCAGACAACTTTGGGGCTAGCTGTAAAACTCCATCATAATTTCACTTTTTCCCCTCTAATGTGAACATTACTCTTCAAGTCTTTGATGTGACCCTTTATATCGTTGGAACTTTTTCTTCTGCACTTTTGGCATCTTTTTGCATAATTAAAAAAGAAAAAATATATAAATATCAGTGCTTTACTACAGATAAAGTGTTGGTTGTGAAACACAGACCATCTAACATTAGCAAAGGTCATAATGACCTCCACCGTCTCTGACATTACGCAGTACATAAGATGGATGGCCTTTACAGTAACGTTAGGTCATCATATTTTTCACTGTCAATTTTCGCTGAGGGGAAGCTGGAGTTTAAGACACCAAAGCGACTAGCCTGTATTTAAAAAGCATTGTTTACGCATATTTAAGAGGAATAAGCAGATAAATTATGAACATTCATATGAGCCTGTCTTGCTTTTAACCTCACTGTCCATGCTTTTAACAAGACCAGAGAAAGCTAGCAGCTAGATACGAACATATCGATTAGCATCATATCAGTGCATGAAACTTGCCGCCATCGAAAACTTCTGCTGTTGATGAGCCTACTTATTGCCCTTCACGGGCTTCTTCTTCTTCTTCTTCCCAAATGCACTAGTCCTTGATGTGGGCGAGGCTTGATGTCAAATCTAGCATTTCAAAAAGGCAATGATGCGGTAGTTTAGCGACCGGAAATCTACCTCAGTCACTGTCAACATAGCGAACGTGGAGCAACGGCAAGATTTCAATGCAGCTGTAGCTGCTGTTTTGGAAGATGGATGAACATGTTAGCCAACGAAGTCTACAAAGAAAATCTCCTTGGCATTGTTGTCGACGAGGTTCATCTGACTTATAAATGGTAAGTGTTGCCAAGTCAACCCAGTTTACAGTATGTAAATAGCAGAACAACACAGTTATATCTTGCAAAGTTGTGGAGCTATTTCATTGACAAAATAGCGGCACGTTACATTGTCAGCGATAGCATATGGAATTTCGAGCTTTTGTGCAGTTACGTTTTTGTTTACTCATATGCACGTTACTATTCTCTGTCTTATATATGGACACTAATGTGATTGGTCGAAGCTTCGTCCAGTAGCAAACACAGGCATTTCACACACGTGGGTTAAGCCCGCCCTCTGAGAAATGGGTTTACAACACAGCTTGGCCAGACCAATGTTCGCAGAGCATTGATGTCGCGTTAGCCAGGCTAGTTTTGCGATGTGGGATAACCGGAATGAGAGGTGAAAAGTTCAGTCTCCTCTACGTGTCAACTGTATGCACTGTAGGTATATGTGTGCAGTGCTGTAGTTTGCTGTTGCGTATCTTACCTGCGTAGCAGCTTTGTTGTGGGCAAATGTTTACTTGTGTCATGTCCATTATTGTAGTTATGTCGTTAGTCGTGTTATGTTCAACATTCTATAGAAGAGAGATGGTTTACATGGTAAGTGATATAATTTTCAGATGTAAGTAAACAAGTGTTTATGAAAATGTTGTTAAGCAATATATCATAGTAGTATATGATATATGTAGAGTGAAGTCTGTAGTTTCAGAGCATATGTTGTTTACAAGGAATACAATTATATTTTAATAACTAAACCTTTTTTTGAAAAACCATAGGTTGTGGAGCAAAACGCCCCCAGGGGGCATCGTTTCTCTCCGTCATAATATTGTAGAAGAACAGCATACCTGTTCAACAAGTAACGTTTTTTCTTAAATTTTATGTTGTAAACAGATGGTAAAATCTGAATATTTGAACAAAACATAAAATATTTATAATATTTACCTCAGGTAAATTTGCTAGACGAGTTAGCACAGTTAGCTCACGCATTTCGGTGAACCAATGATAAACTATAGGGTTTAGTTTCTGAAATGTATTTTATTACATATATTAAGTTAGGCCTATAGGCTATGTTTATAGGCTACCTATATGTTTTATTTTATTTGTAGGTGTGACGGAGTGACCATGACTAGGGTTGTAGCCGTGCTCTGACCATTACATCACTTAGCCTGGTGTAGCGGTTAGAGACAGAGACCCCGTTTAGTACCCAGAAGGCCTGCGTTCGAGTCCCAGTGGGGCAACTCTATTCCCCTTTGCTTCAGGTTTCTTTTTGTCTTGTTAATGATAATGAACAGTTATCCAGCCCATAGGTTAAGTCTGGAAATGTCAATTCTTACTTCATACCTTCAACAGTGAGCGGAAGATGGCAGGAAAAGACTGGCTGGGTGGATTTTTGAAGAGACAGGGAACCCTGTCTATCAGGCAACCTGTGGGGGTCAGCATCTCTAGAATAGTTGGGTTCAACAAGCCCAAAGTTGACCTCTTTTTTAAAATCTACCAGGAGGGGGTCATGAAGCTTGGGGATCATGTTGGGCCCACCTGTGTGTGGAATATGGATGAGGTGGGAATCCAAAACGTACAGAAGCCAAACAAGATCGTCGGCACAAAAGGGAAGAGGCAAGTGGGAAGAGTGACCAGTGGGGAGAGGGGGTTTACAGTCACTGCTGCCTGTGCAATGAACACTGCTGGGCAGTTTGTTCCCCCTATGTTTATATTCCCATGCAAGAGAATGAATGACCGTCTGATGTTTGGCGTTCCTCCTGGGACCGACTCCGGGTGGATGGACAGCGTATTGTTTCTCCAGTGGCTGAAACATTTCAGCAGCAGTGTGGGATGCACCCCTCAGAGGCCTCATATCCTCATTTTAGATGCCCACCACTCCCACAAGACCCTTGAGGCGGTGCTTCTTGCGAGGGAGCATGGAGTAGTTATGATCACCACCCCCCCCACTGCAGCCACTGGACAGCACATTTTTTAAGTCCCTGAAGGCCAATTACAACACCGCGGCAGACAGATGGATGACCTGTCACCCAGGACAGAGAGTGGACATCTACCATGTGTGTGGCTTGTTCAACGAAGCCTACTCGCTTGCAGCCAGTGTCGGGAAGGGCCAAAAGGGCTTCAAGGCTTGCGGAATATGGCCTTTACACAGCAACGTATTCAGGGATGACGATTTTGAGGGGGCAGAGTTCACTGAAGAGCCAGATCCAGCAATTGACGACCGCTGGGAGATTGGGGAGGAGATGAGTACTGGTAAGAAACAATAAATACTATCACTAGTATTACTTGTGGCATCATCATCATCATCATCACTAATTTCTGAAATGTGTTTGTGTTCTTGACAGGCCCCAGTACGTCACACATACCTGGTGTAAGTCAACCACCAAGGCCAGGCCATGGTAAGAAAAGCTTGGTCATTATTTTTATTATATTCTCTTTTAATATCAGCATCACTGTGTTTTGTACACACATTGTGTTTGTATGTTTATTCTATAATACAGGGGTTCCCAACCTTTTCCAGCTTGGGGCCCACTTGAAACTATCACAAATGTCCGGGACAGACATCTGACCCAATAAACAATACAACTCAATTAAATAGTCAACAGCAACACACTTACGGCCGGTTCACATTACAGCGAATTTCGCTTCGCTCTCATTGACTTTGAATGGAGGCGAAATTTCGCCTTCCCAGGACGAAGGCAGGCGAATTCGCCGAGGGAGGCGAAATACAGTTGGCGAAACCTGAACTTTATGCAAATTAGACCACACAAGCACTAATCAATTCAGCGTGTGATGTGTATTGTACGTGACGTCTTGTGTAGAGGCGGGAGTATCAAAAAAAAGTCTGACCAACATGGCGGCCACCAGTGGAGTCAGTAGCGTGAAAACATTTACACGATTAAAAGGTTTCTTGTTGACCAAAAGTGTGTTCATCAGCACGGATTGTTGTTTAGATCTGATGTGAATATAATCGAGGCAAATAAACGACCGTAGATTGCCATCTAAGCATTCGTTATTTCTTAGCTAGCTAGCCGCTAGCTAAGTAGCTAAATAGCTACGTCTCCAATCCATTTACTGTATTTTGAAGAGGGCTAACACCAGGGAAACACTGGATGGTAAAAATGATATAGGGTGAGCTTGTAGTAACCATGAACACAGATGAATTATGTTCTTAGTAGAGGTAACTAATCACCGTATAGCTTGTACAACATAGTCCGGCAAGAACACCACTGCAGATATTTTGAGCACTCAAACTGTTGAGCTAGCTGACAGGCTACTCAGCTTGCTAGCGAGCCGGCTATGCACTTGGTACTTTTACGTGACTCAAACTGTTGAGCTAGCTGACAGGCTACTCGGCTTGCTAGCGAGCCGGCTATGTACTTGGTACTTTTACGTGACGTATGCAATTACCCGGGACATTTAAAAATGGAGGAGAAGTTAATAGCAGCGGTGTTGGCATTCCCGGTATTGTATGATGCCTCCTTGGCAGAGTACAAGGACGTGCTAAAAAAGCAAGAAGCGTGGAAGAAGGTTGGAGAAGTCGTTGGAGCACCCGGTGGGTTAACTATTGTGCATACAGATCCGTTTTTTGAGAGGTTGCTGTAACCTTGGCTAACCTACCTCGTTTTGTAGCTGTCATTGACATTGTAGCTGTCATTGACGGGTGCAAATGAGTACTTCACGCTGGCATGAATGAAATAGCGATTGTATCCACTCCTGTGTATTTGATAATTAATCAAGAATTAAATGGCTGTTGTATCCACTTGTGTGCATTTTAAAGTTAAGAATACAAGTTTGCCCTTAGTTTATGTGTGCGCATGTGTGCGTGTGTGTGCGCACAGAGAAGTAAATGCGTACAAGTGAAGGTGTGACAAACTGTGATGCAGGTTCTTACATTATTATTTATTATATATGCACGGTTGTTTTCTCACAGAGGACGTTTGTAAAAAAAAAGTGGAAGGGGCTTAGGGACACATTTAAAAAAGAAAAGAATAAGGAGAAGGACCGGTGCAGGAGCGGTGCGGGGCTGGCTGAGAAGACCTGGCGTTTCTCTGCCATGATGGGCTTCCTGGCGCCGTTTCTGGAGGGCAGAGAAACGTCGGGAAATTTCAGCCAGCCCCCAAGAGACGTGGCACAAGGAGTGGCACCAGGAGGCCAACCGACTCAGGAGGAAGGAGGAGATGCTCAACAGGCTGTAGCTCTAACAGGTGCTGAAGACCCTCCCTGCACCCCCCCAGGCCGACCACAGAAGAGACAGAGGAAGGAGCGCCTCAATAGTTTTGAGGAGAGACTGCTGTCGGTTGTGGAGGGTCTCCCACGGCAGTCAGCCCCTGATGAGGACGAGTTGTTTTTTCAAGGCTTGATGCCAATACTGAAACGCTTGCCTGCACGCAAGCGGAGTCATTTGAAATTTCAGTTTCACAGAATGGTCCATGAAGCTGAAATGGAGGCCATGGAGGGTCAGTCCCAGGTTTAAAAAAATAAAATAAAATATAAAAGTAAATTATATTAAAATAAAAGTATAAAAATATAAAATATATAAGATTTACATGTATTCTTAACAAATGTACCATAACCAAAATTACTGCTTGTTTAAAAAAATGGTATTTTCCATGGGTCTTAAATGCTTATGCAACATTGGAAATGACTTTTCTGTGAATAATATGGGTGGCTCTTAAAAGAGCCTTTGGTGTGCATAGCTCCCTACACGTGTTCTTGCCAGGGAACAGCACCCTCTGCATTAAAATAAGCAGAGAATGTGTCCCTGACACGGATGGCAGCTCTGGCGGCGTTATTACTGCCAACTCGAGGCACATGCTGAAGAGCTTCTGCTCCCTCATGTTCCGGTGACACTGGATGTCTAATGGCACGCTTTCCCGTCCGACGGATGAAATTGTGGAGGATGCAGGTAGCCTTTACACATGCCTCTGCCTTCGCTGGACTGACTGCAATGACACGCTTGTACATCCTCCACTGGCTGGAGAGGATGCCAAAGGCGCACTCTACAGTCAACCTGGCACGGCTGAGGCGGTAGTTAAACATCCTCCGGTCCATGGTGAGGTTGGTTTCTGGAAAAGGACGAAGCAGGTTTACCCGCAGGGGAAAGGCCTCATCCCCCACAAAAACATGAGGCAGTAGGCCTCGATGCTCAGCACCAGAGATCGTGCAGTCCTCTGGTAGGTCCAGGGTGCCATCTTTTAGGGCCTCACCAAAGGGGGAGTTGTTGAGGGTCCCACCATCACTGTTGCGGCCATAACCGCCCACATCCACCATCCGGAACAGGTAATCTGCATCCACAACAGCAAACAGCACGATGGAGAAGGCATGCTTGTAATTGCGGAACAGGGAGCCTGAATTGGGGGGGGCCTGGATGATAACATGCTTGCCATCGATGGAACCCAAGCAGTTCGGGAAGTTCCACCGCTGACGGAAACCATCAGAAATGGAACTCCAGTCCTCTTTGGTCGGCACTGGCATGAACTCGTCCACAAGGCCATCCCAGATTGCCTGGGACACCTCGCCAACGCTGTTGGCCACAGTGGATTTGCCCACCCGGTAGCTGAAGCTGATGGTTCTAAAAGAATCACCAGTGGCCAGGTATCTATATAGAAAAAGAACAAATTATTAATCATAATTATTTATTTTGTGATTAAATGATCATAAACGTATGCCTGCATACTATTTTTACTTGCAACAACAACAAAACCATACTGTCATACTGTATTTCAAAGTTATCAAAAAAAAAAAAATGCAAGTTACTCACCGGAGGCAAATAGCGAGACGTTCCGCTGGCCCCACAGATGCGCGCATCTGGGTGTCTCGCTTGCCAATCTGGTGTCCGAGCCGCGTCAGCAAGTCATCAAATTGTGCCTTGGTGACTGAAATATTGCTGGAAAAGGGCTTCGTCTAAACGAAGCTCTTGAACCAGCCGATGGTACTCGCCACCGGTCTTGCGTGCCTGGTTAATGGGGTGAACCCAATGCCTCCGTCTCCGGCAGTAAAGGAGGCTGAGTGCCAAAAGTCCTCGCATCTGATCCATGATATCGGTAGTGATGATAGGAGTACTGAACCCATATTTATACTAAAGTCCTGTGTCCTCGAAAGAACACGAAGCGAGCGCGAAGTAATTGCATTGGTCTGTCTTCTTCGGTGTATAGTTCTAGAACATATCGATACTTGCGGATTATAATTTATTTGGCAAACAATAATGTAAGGATGTTTGCGGAGAAATGTATGATTGCAAAACGGGGCTTTAGAAGATTAACATAATTGTGCTGTTGTGGCGATGTGCACCATACATGTGGAAAATATAATGAGCCTGTCTAAATAAAATCTAAATAAAATCATTGCATTCAGAATATGTCTGCTTACTAAATAGGAGGTAATTAATGGTAAAAAAAAAAAAAAAAAGGTGAGTAGGACGCACAACGCAATGTTGATGCCAATGCTGAACCGCTAGCTAGCTGTTGGCTAACCCACGATAGCATCTGTCACTGCGTCTGTCACTCTTATATACAGTCGATGGTCTGTCACTGCATCGCAACCACACTTGCTACCACAGGATAGCAATAGCAACGTGCTTGCCGTTTTCGCCGACCACGCCCCCAGGCGAAATTCGCCTGCTGTGTGAACCCTCCATTACAAATATTATTTTGATTTTTAGAAAATGATTTCAAGGTCCTCTTGGAATACCTTCAGGGCTCACCAGTGGGCCCAGGCCCAGAGTTTGAGAATCACTGCTATAATGTATTTCTTATTCCTTTTTAAAGGGCTGAGTCTCTCCATTATTGAGGAGCCCCAGGCCACGGATACAGACCAAAAGGCCCAGAAAGAGGGCGAGTGAAGCATCAGCTGTCCTGACCTCTTCCCCATACAAGAGGTTTTTGGAGGAGAAGACTGCTGCACGGCAAGAAAAAGCCATTCCAAAAAAGGTTAAAAACAAAAACGTAAAGAAGCCAAGCAACAAGGATGACGAGGATGCTGAATGCCTGTATTGTGGGGAGCTCTTTTCAGTTAGTGGGGGACACTGGCTAAGATGTGAGGGTTGCCAAAAATGGGCACATACAGACTGTTCAAATGAGATGGGAGGGGAATTCATATGTGACAAAGAATGAAGGGTGTCTGTCTGTCTCTCTCTGTCTAAATTAATTAATTAATTAATTAATTTATTTAAATATAAAGCCTGCTGTTAATTTCTTGACTGTTCAGATTCATGAATTTATTAATATATTTATTAATGCATTTTCTCTCGCTCTGTCTGTCTAAATGAATTTTTTTTTAAAATTTATTTTCTATATATTCATTCATAAATGTATATTTTACATTTGGAAATTTTGAAATTGTACAAAAACTGCTGTTGATGTCTTGACTGTTGAGATTTATGAATTTATTTACATATATTTATTTATTTTATGAATATATTTATTAATTCATTTATTAATCATTGAAATAAATATGAATATATTATGTATGCGCTGTTGAAATATTACTGGTCTTTTATTTTCAGAGGTTAAAGACTATAATCCGTTCAGGTTGGTAAGAAAGGGGGCATTTTACCCCACTGGTGGGGTAAAACGCCCCCCCATACACCCAGTTTGTTTTTGTTAAAAAAATTAACAAACTATTAACTCACAACAATTTCCGTGATGGGTTATTATTTATGTCCCTGACAACAAAAACTGTGACAAAAACTAAAACGTATGGTTAACTTCTGCTTAGAGAAAAGTTACATTTTCCTTAAGGGGGACATTTTGTCCCACTCTACCCTAACTTGTTACGCGACGGCCACAATCCAGTTTACTTCCATGCTATGCCTTCTCTTTCATAAAATACTCAGTGAATTGTCATGCCTACATAAGCTTGAGTATTTACTTAGACAATTTTTTTTTGGAAATTTGACAGAAGACAGGCTACTGTAAATACAGAGGGATGCTGGTGTCAAATAATTTGTTTTCTTTGACTCTTCTAATCATCCTTTCTACATGCACCCTCAGCCGAGATATGGATTGGGTTTGTAGGATATCCTCCTCTGGCATCTGGGCCCTCTGAGTAACAAAAGCTGGACGTTGAACAGTGCCAGGTACCAGGTCATCCACCAGGAATCCTTTGTCAACCATAATGTCCATCTCGGAGGTTAGAAGGGGTGTAATTCCTGATTGACGAAACACTTCCTTGTCGCTCATGGAGCCCTCAAAAAGGGTAGATACAAATGTAAGGGCTCCATGAGGGGACATGCCTGCCATGGCCTTGAAGGTGCAGTGTAGGTTGAGAAAACCTCACTCTGCAGCAGTAGGGAAGAGGGTGTCTGACACCTGAGTTCAGTGCAGTCGAGGATTACTTGGGTGTTACTATATCTGCCACCAAACTCAGGAGGTTGATAGGCCTTAACAACTGCAGTAGACATCCAAAAACAAACAGAGCCCAACAGTACAGAAAGTTGGCCCAAGTGACTATGATGCGGCCTACTGTTCTGTGGATGTTAAAGCGATGAGACAGTTCCCTTTGAGTACAGCCAGTGGACAGGTACGTCAAGAAAAGGAACAGCTCATCTATTCTACTCTGCTGATTTGGAAAATGTATAATATACCCATAGAATTATTTTGTATATGTTTGTGAGAGCCTTAAATTTGACTTGTACAAGTCTTCAAATATCAGCCAATAGAATGGACAAATAGAAGTTTCAATAATGTTTTTAACATAATATTCATAAGTGGTTCAAAAAAAGTTTACATATAAACTATACATATATAAACAAACTTTGTTTAAACCACTTATGAACAGAATGTTTATGGATTTTGATAGATACAGCTGCTTGTGGGAACTGCCCAAGGTGTCCACTCTGAAAACAGGAAAAGAGATGGGCTCGCATCAGTGCCTGATTGTATGTGGTATTACACGGATCCTCACCTCTGCAGAGTGTAAGACTGTTCGCAATAGCGAATAGTCCACAGTCACAATAGCCACAGTCACCATGCTGCTGCTGGATGCTGGGCCACTGAATCTTTACCATCCTCCCTGGAAAACAAAGCAAGCCTGTCACCTGCATCAGGAATTCTGGAGTATGTGAGGCACGCATTGAGTCAAAGACATTAACTTAACGTACCTTACATCCGATGTTACTTACCGTAACCCAGTGGTTAGCACATACATTAAAAGTCTGCACAAACCCCTGGGTTGCTCCAGGCACCGTTGACAGAAGAACCAGAGAGGTGGTGGCATACAAACCCTCCGTTGCAGAAAACTGTGCCTTCAAAAGGGCCTGGGCATGGTCGATGGCCCTGTTGTCGAGCCAGGTGTGGGGACTTGAGAGCATGGCGCCGAAGTCGCTCATCAATCTATCCTTCCTTGATGTTGGCAAAGGCTGCCCTGACTGGACACCTACGATGACAACATTATCCCACATCATCAACAAGACATGTCTGTTTAAATTTAAATTAAGTTTAAATTGTAAGTTTAACTTAAGTTTAAATTGTAAATTTAATTGTAAATCTTGTTATACCTCTTGTGTGTCTTGCTCGACCTTAGAGTTGGGTAAGTCACTAAACTCCCCTGTCTCTATCTGAGAAGACACAGGAGAGGTTGTGATGCCTGTCACCTGTTGCAAGCAAAAAACAAAACAAAACTTCCTTTAAACATTGACTTGCACCTGCACTGACATTAAAAAAAGCCCAGAACATTAAATAGCCTACTGCTACTGGTGGTACGTGAGTGGCAGATCCACTATTGATGGTCTCGTATTGTATAGCCTACGGATCGACATAGACATATGACTAATCTGAATTTATTGTGGTAACATTTTCTGTTTTCGAAGCCACTAAATACAGCGCATTTCTATAATAAGAATCTCAGCACTGTAGAACGTTAGTGTGGAATTCTAGAGGGGACGCACACTCCAGGGGGCACAGCATTGTTGAAAAGAACGTACTCGTCAAAGGGTTAACAGTTCCTTGCATTCCCTCCCATAAAACAACGTGTGTTTGTGTAAGTTATGCCTTCATGCATCCTGAAACGTATTTCAAACGTTTATTGTGAAGGACGCAACATCCTACTGTCCCTAACCCTACATCCTACTAAGACGCGGAACTTCCTGTTGTCTAAACAGTAAACAGCTGAAGGGTCAGCTGAAGGTTTTCATCACTGCACCCCCTTCTCTGACTGCACCTCGTTTGCACAGACGTCTGTTTTCCAGGTAATCCAACATTTTGCTGACAGGTTATTGTAAAATAAAAGATTGTGATGTTTACTGTCAGAATTATATGTTGATGTTTGCATTCGCTGAAGATGGCGTAAACCGAAATTATCTTCGTTATGCAAACCGAGGCTACGACTAAACCACGAATATAGCACCGCTGTACGTCCCACATCAAACGCATTAGCTTGGCGGAGAAACATTTAGTTTCAGTTTTTGAATACAATTTTAGTGAAAGAATGTTGTGGCATATCAGAACATTTCAACAATTTTTTTTCCACGACAGTGTTTTTCAAATTAGGACTAGTCTTTTACAACAGTATTTTTTTTTAGGTTCTAGGCTATTTTCTATAAATAAAGATTGTTTGTTTTTGTATGAACAACATTTAAAATGCTAATATTTAACTTTCATAGCTGTTGTCTTTTATTTCATAACACTTCTTTTAATACAATTTTAGGGTGTGATACTCCTCGAAACAAGGGAAGGCACACAATGCGGCGTCACAAGGTGCACAGAAGAATCTTGTCATCTTCCTCTGCCTGGGCCGCCTTGTGGTGTGAAGACAAACTTTGCACTGCCTCCTGGTGCTTTCACCCTGGGCAGTGGTCTTCGGCACTTCACGGGGAAAGTGCCGCCCAGTCAGTGTAAGGGGATTGTCCAAAGACAGGCGGCCAGCAGTTGGAGCATTCCGGGGGCAGTGGTACTGCTCCAGAAGCTGCCTCATCAGCTCACGCCTGAACACTTGGGAGGGAGTGACCCTTCCTGTCAGCTGCTGGTGAACGATTTGTGCATTGTGGATGGCACAGTCCACCAGGATACACTTCAGGTATGTTTCTGATTCATCTTTTTATCTCATAAAAAGATGAATCAGAAACATACCTGAAGTGTATCCTCCACAAAGTCTGAGCTGTCAGCAGATGTCATTCCAACAGCCCTATCTGTGGATGAGTCAGTATGCCCCCCTGAGATAAGACATTGTATTTAAGTCGGGTATAATATTAGTCATTAAAAGGGTGAAACACACGCGTACACACACACACACACTCACACACAGAGTACAGAATATAGATTAACTCAAGTACATACTTTGCCGCAGAGGCTTCACTGAAGCATAAGGTGTCTTCATTGACAGTGGACAAGGTTGTTCTCCACACTGATGACCCTTATAAAACAAAAAAACGTAGAAGAGAACAACATCAACAATGCAATCTATATAAGTACATAAGAATAAATAAAGAAGGGAAAAGAAATAAACTGCAATTAAAGTGAACTACAACCTGGTCAAAAACAGCTGCATCGTCCTCAGCTCACCTGGAGACAAACGCTTCAACATCCTCCTCCTCGACAGACGCAACAACCCCAACTGGACTATCACTTACAACCTGTGTTTTCACAAAGTCATGTTAATACACATATATACTTCAGCTTGGGATAAAAAAAGACAGAAAACATCACATTATGCATACCTCAGACAGCAGACGTGGCTCACGACCATACATTAGCCGGAAAGGGGAAAACCTGGAAGAAGCCTGCACAGACGAGTTATGCGCAAACAATACCTCTTTCAGGTTGTCTTCCCACCTATCCTGACAGCCCTCCAAAGTCTTCCCAATGGGGAAGGGTCTGATTGAGGGTCTGATTCGTCCTTTCATCCAATCCTGCAAAAAGAAAAATGATTAAGTAATAGTGATGCGCAGGCCGGTGATTATTACGGCCCGCCCCATCATGCAGCCAACCAAACCCGCCCGGCCCGAAAGAATACACTACTATTTTTTAACCCGGCCCAACCCGACCCGCATTTTTTTAAATTTTTTATAATTAGCCTATGTACGACTGTAGTAGATTTAGCTGCATGCGGTACCTTGGCTTTCATAAAGAAATTAACGGAGGTCTGGTTGGGCATTGACTTAGAAGTCGACCCCGATCCCGGGCAGGTGTGCCTCCTCATGCTTGATGTCCCCGTCTTGTGGGCATCGTATTTGTATAGGGTGTTGCATTCCAGGCAGGATACAAAATCTGTATTTGTGCCATCAGCCAGCACAACTTGACCGAATCGTTCCCACACATTACTTTTCTGATCTTGTCTTTGAATTATTTTTGCATCGCCACTTCTTAGCTTCTTTTTAATTTCTTCCGCCATTTTGATCTCATCTAAATCTCATAAAATTCTATTGTCTCTGCTATTGATGATGATACTAAAATTCCACCAATGGAATTACTGTAAAACGAATTGTTGTAACAACTGTCACCAGGGAGCTACTGTCAGCGCAGCTGGAACGTAGTGGCAAAACAGCAGCCGTAGCCTACGGCTGATCACCGCGAGGCAAAGCGGTTCGGTTGTTGTCAGAAGTGTTTGCTTGTTGTCAATGTTCAACAATGCCAATCATCTTTAATCCTAGCTAAAATATTAAGAGAAATTGGTTCTATTTTTTGTTTGCTGTCGTGAGCACGAGAGAGAGAGAGAGAGAGAGAGCGCTTCACGTGAATGGACACTGCCTGTTTGCTCGCATGTGGTGCCGTGCGCAGGGGGAGAGAGAGCCGCCCGCCAAGTACACAAGTGCAGACGGACGCTGTCAATTGGCATTCTGCTATCTCGGATGTGCGTAGGTCTGATTTTAGGGGTGTAACTATGATGACTGTCTGTGATCTGACCCGACCCGACCCGCAACCTGTGGATTCTTAAGAACATATGGCCCGCCCCACCCGCCCTGCGGGCTAGCCCGAAGGCCCCGCTGGGTTCGGGCTGGCCCGCGCATCACTATTAAGTAATTAGTGACAGTAACAATTGAGTGGTCAAAATACACACACAACGACTACTTATGCATACCGTTAGTCTGTGGATGGTAGGCTGAGGTCATCCGGTGTTCAACCCCGCACCTTTCAAAGAGACTTGTGTTGACCTTTTAACAAAAGACAAAAAACATGCACACAAAAGTTAAGAAGATTCAGTTATAAAAATGTAGTAAGTATGTATTACACACATGTGAAATAAGCAGATACTGTACATACCCTGTTCCAAAATTCACGGCCTCTGTCTGTCAGGATGACTTCAGGAGAGCCATCACTTCCCTGGCCGCTGGCTCCAGCCTTCTGCTCCCGTCGAGTTGAGTCAATGTGGACAGTAGGCAGTAGTGGTTTTAGGCACAGGCGAACAGGGCAGCCGCCCGGGGGGAAAAAAAAAAAAAATAAAACAAAAAGCTCCGTGTGTCATATCGCTGCAATCGGCACATTGGCGCCCCCTAAGTGAACTGCAGGCGCCCTTGTTTGCTGAGAAGGTGCCATGCACAGAAGCTGCGTGTCTCTCTGCTTGGGGGTGGGGGACGGAGGTGCTGAGAGG
This sequence comes from Setipinna tenuifilis, assembly GCA_030347295.1. NCBI lineage: Eukaryota > Metazoa > Chordata > Actinopteri > Clupeiformes > Engraulidae > Setipinna > Setipinna tenuifilis. Next base: position 38,874,505 of record CM059265.1, read on the forward strand.
TGGTCTCGCCCGGGGCGTAAAACCCGCCACTAACAGTAGGAACAGCGTCCTTTGTCAGCCTCACCCGATCCTTACACCGAAAGCCCATATTCAACTCCATGAGGTCCCCAGACTTATAACACTCAGTCGTAAAATGAGCTCCGCATATCACTGAGTTCGCCGTAACAGACGAGGCTGTAAAATCGGCCCTCTTCACTTGGGCAAAACGAATCCAAGCCCCAAAACGTTTGGTCTTCCTGCTTGGAAAGTGATGGACTCTGTGTCCAGACTGAGAGGTGTTCGTACACCCACCACAAAGACAATAGTTAACCATCACTGATAACTACTCACAACAACTATACTAATCAATCACAATAACTCGTTACTCAAAAACAGATATCCCTCAAATCGAACTCCGAAGAGCAGTAGTTTATATAGCGTATATATATATGCGACAAGAACAGCAACATCCCTCCCTATCTTTAAAAAGCTTGTAAAAACCCTTCTCTTCCCTTCCTAACAAAACTAATATAACTAACAAACACTAATCCAACTCTCTCTCTTTCTCTATCCCTATGCAGAAGTACATATGTTGTGTCTCTACTCTGTGTCCTCCTCTATTGCTTATGTCCTCCTTGTTGTAAGTCGCTTTGGATAAAAGCGTCTGCCAAATGCAATGTAATGTAATATAGTCTAGAGGGAATTCCCTCTTTCTACGTCATAGAACCTGACAACCGTGGGAAAGAGATGGTTCAATTTTGTTACAAAATTGCATTGTGAATTTGCTGTGCTCCTAAATGAGTGATTTGCATTGTGAAATTGCTGTGCTCCTAAATGTGCGATGTGCATTGTGAAATTGCTGTGCTCCTAAATGTGTGATGTGCATTGCCCTGTGTTAAGGGGTGGGTTTTTTTGTGCTCACTGATGTGGATGGCTTGCCCTGAATGCCATGCCCCTCTGAGTTTGAGTCCCCTGGTCCAGACAGTGCTGCCTGTGTTTTTGTTATCTATATAAATAAAAGTACATGTTTCCTGTGAAAGCTGTCTCTGTGATTGTTGTGTGCAACTGGGATTCCTTGTGTAATTATCCCAGCCTAGGCTGGTGACATCAGCTTTTAGCTTACTCTTTTCACAAAATGGATCCCACCGCTGCTGTGGATCCTGCAACTGTGATAGACGCCGACACTTTTGCCATGGCTCATTCTTAGGATCAGATGTGAGGCTGGATGCTTTTGCATAAACAGCTTTAAAAGCCTCCTTTGACCTCTTCTCTTCTGCAAAAGCAAGAAGACCCCCAATTCTCTGTTTACAGTATAGTACATCCATAGCCCTCTGCTGCACAATGTCAAAGATCACATCTGAAAAGATGAAAAGATCTGTTTATGTGTGCAACCCTCAAAATCCTCCAATGTCCTAATAAAGCCTTAGGCAGGGCTGTGTGTCCTGGTCTACTGTATGGTCTACTGAAATCTTTTCAAAAGCCTGCAGGAGCTCATCATAGTTGTAAGACTTGATAAAGGACTCGATGGTACAATCCCTGGGACTATGCTTGGCAGGGGCGTCCTCCTCCCTGAGCCAGGCTTGTGCCTGACCGCATACCTGCATTGAAGAGGAGTTTCTGCTTTGCGGCAATGTCTGATCCCTGGGACACATCATCAGTTGTGACCTCAGATTCACTGGACGTTTCGGCCACTTATCACAAGGTGCCACTGTGTAGCAGCATTTTTGGGTAGTGCTGAGAGGTGGTCCCGCCAGGGGCTATAGAACCGCCACTGGTGCCGTGCCTCAAATAGCTGTAAGCTGGTTATATTCAAACCTCTTGTCTGGTCCGCTTGTCCCTCTCCCTGCCACTGTTTTAGACAGACTTACATACACATAAACATGTGTATACATTGAAACATGCCAGTATTGAATCTGAATCATCTACACACAAATATGTGTGATTTTACCAGTAAAGATGTTATGGACTGTGACTTGCAATAGTGGTGTAATATATGTAATCTGAAACATGACTCATAACGTTTTCATCCTTGTTTGTACTAGGACCACTCCTATGCTCTGCCGTTATCGTACGAAGTTCTGAGAGCCAGACTCAGGGAAGCCTTGGATGGGGTGGACAGATGTCTAAAAAAAAGAGAAGAGGAATGCAAAGGACAGGGAGAGGGCAAAAAGTACTGTCAGTGGTCTTCCGGGTGGATCTCAGAGAAAAACAAATCATAAACGAAGAGTTGAAACAGCAGCTCGACATATACTCAGGTAAAATAAAAATACAAATTTGGAGATAATTTGAACTTAAGTGTATAATACTTTCCACTCTTTGTTAAGACTGGCCTGTGCTGTTGTATTTCAGATCTTCCAGTACACCTCCTGTCAAAACAGAGCCATGAGTACACGAAAGACCAGAGGGATGCTGCCATCACCCTCCACCTACATGGTCCAAAAGCATACAGCTATCTAAGAGACATGCTTAATATCAACCTCCCACATCCACATATGTTGCAAAGGTATTCTTCAGGTTATTTGAAGCCTTTTTTTCCCATTGTAAGCTGTCCATATTATTTTGTAAGACACATATTTGGTAGTGTTTCATGATTATAAATCGTGTTTTACAGCCACAACACAGCAGCTCTGCAAATCAGTCTCCATCAGGCAGACAGGTATATTTCATGTGGCTTTAAAATGTGCCATTGACTGCTTACATGTACTGTAGATTGTGTAATGTGTCATATAATTCAAGGCCAATTAAAACATTATGCTATTTGTTTAGGATGTACCAACAGAAAGCGTGCCGGGTTGTATGTAGTTCAGATAGATAGAGGACAGTTGGGGTCTCAGGTGAGCTATCAGTCTATGATTTAGTACACCTACTACGATACTACATAGGCTATGAAAAGACAAAGTTTTAATTGAACTCATCAACTTAGGTTATGCTTCATATTTTTAAATTAAGCTATTTGTTAATTGAGTGTGGTCTTTTTTCTATGGAAACGGTTCCAGGAAGCATCAGAGAGTGAGGGAGACAGCAGTGAAGAAGAAGAGAGTAGCGCAGGGGACAGTCTGGACATTCAGTCCACGCCAAATCAGCCTGACCCAAAGTGTACACCCGTTCAGAAACTTCCAGATAAAGTCCTCCGTTTTCAGGAACAGTGGTACAGGCGGTATCCGTGGCTTGTGTTAAGACCTACACTATAAATAAGAGCACACTGTCCAAAAGGCAGACCCAGCCTTCTTATCCAAAGGCTTCAAAAATTGGAAAAATGCTCTGCATAGGTTTGAGGTTCACCAAAACAGTAAAGCTCACCACCAGTCACCAGCAGTGACCGTTTGTAACCAAGAAAGAGCCCCAATTGATTCACAGATGTCCAGTGCATTAGCACGACAGCAGGAAAATGGCAGATACTGCCTTCAAAACATTGTCAGTTCCATTCAGTTCCTTGCGAGACAGGGCTTGGCATTTCGTGGCCACAATGATGATAAAGGTAATTTCTACCAACTTTTGCAGCACAAAGCCAAAGAAGATCCCCGCCTCTCTGACTGGTTATTCCAGTCTTTTGATTATACATCTCCTCAGGTGCACAACGAGATTTTGAAGTTATTAGGGAATAACATTGTCAGGAACATTGCAAAATCAATACAGGCTTTACCTGTATTGCAGTACTCCATCATTATTGATGGAACACAAGATATCTCTGGCGTAGAACAAGAGTCTGTGTGCCTCAGATATGTGGACAATGATTTAGTTCCCCATGAAGACTTCATAGGTTTATATGAGCTCTCAGTTGCTACTGGAGAGGCGATTGCCCAGGTAGCGAAGGATGTTCTGCTGAGGCTACATTGCCATTGATGGTTTAAGGAGGCACACTGTTTGTGGTGTTTTTCTACAACTTTTGAAATGTATGTATTCCCCAAGATACATTGCCCGATTAGGGGTAGAAAGTTGGTCAATTGTGTATTATTCACAACTTAGTTTCAAACAGGAAGACATGTTAATATTCACTTCAAAAACAGATATTATCATGCACAGGTATATATTATGACAGTATAATTATGACAGTATAATATTTTCCAGCATGGCATCATAGTTAGTCCATTTTATGGCAACAGAAAGGCGAGTAGAGGAGTGCAAAAGAGGATGAGAGTGATAGAAGAGATCCCTGCAAGCTCTTCAGACTCAGACTGAGGAAATCATTTTCAGGCAGCATGAAGAGATAGTCAGCAAGTGAGGATAGTTTGACTGAGGAGGAAGAGGAGGAGGAGAGGGATCAAAAGTCCAAAAATGTGTAGTTCAAAAAAGGGACAGATTAGTATCTGGAGTACTAACAAATATTTACAAAGTAAGAAGTCAACTCGTTTCATAACTGTGTGTGTTACCTGTGTTTTTTACAGCTGGCGGAAAGAAAGGTTTGAGCACAGCAGCAGCTGCCAGTGAATTCAGGGCACCTGATGAACTGTCTTCTGCTTGTAGCTACTTTGTGCAATTTTTTGATGGTGATCTGTTCCAGCTTATTGCTGAACAGACAAATCTCTACAGTTGTCAACTAATTGGAACCAGCATTAACACCAATGTGGATGAGCTCAAGTCATTTGTGGGCATTAAGCTAATCATGGGGGTGTTGAGTATGCCATCTATGGATGATTACTGGGCAGAGGGCACACGTTATCCTAAAATAGCTGATCTGATGTCAATAAAAAGGTTTAAATGCCTTTCAAGATTCATCCATTTTCAAAATAATGAGACATCAGACCCTGCTCAGGATCGGCTCTGCAAAGTCACACCAGTGCTGGAGCACATAAGGAAGAAATGTCTGGAAATTGATAGCGAGAACCAGTTCTCAATAGACGAGATGATGGTCCCTTACAAGGGAACAAAGACTGGGTCACTCCGACAGTATCTTCCAAGCAAACCTCACCATTGGGGGATCTTTGTTTGGGCAGGTGTTTCAGGTATAGTGTATGATTTCCTGACATACACTGGGAAGAGTACATTTCAGACCAGTACATTTCTGCCGAGGCAAGGAAGGTGCAGCTATGACTACCGGGTGGATAATGACACAAAAGTGGCTGTGGTAAAATGGGTTGACAACAAAGCTGTCACTCTCGCTAGCTGCTGTGCTGCTGTTAGCCCTCTTAAAGAAGCAAGGCGCTTCTCCAGGGCGGAGAGAAGAAAAGTTGGTGTTCCTTGTCCAAACATTGTGTCACAATACAATGTCCACATGGGAGGAGTTGACCTTGCTGACATGATGGTGGCCTTGTACCACACCCCTGCAAAATCCCACCGGTGGTACATGTGCCTCTTTTGGCAAATGGCTGATATAGCCATCAACAATGGATGACTGCTGTATCTATTTAAGAGGGTTGGGCTTAGGAACTGAAAGTGGACTGTATTAGGCAGGCAAAGGATAATGTGGGTGTCTCCTTGGGGTGTCGGTCAAAACACAGGACAACAGGTTGAAATGCAATGGGTTTTTACTGAATCTTAATTGAATGGGTGCCGCACAGCAAAGCAACGCACAGGGTACACAGGTTTAGGCATACAAAGGGATATTTTGGTAGGTGTGTGAAGGTGTGGTCTACAGGAGGAAAAGTACAAGAAAATTCCTATTCATTAACACAATACTAAATGCTGGTAACACACTACTGCTGCACATGGAGCAATGACGCCCTCTACGCACCACTAACAGTATTACAAGTGCATGTGTAACTGTGGAAATTGCCAGAATTACCATTTAAATTAGCATAAAGCTAGCGAACTTCTAAGTTAAGATTTAAAGTCAGAACATGGTCAAAAACAGTTCCTAAATCCCAAATATTACCCCACACTTATTCTAGACATGAAATACAAAGGATTTGGCAGGATAACGGCAGGAATTACGAGCCATTCGGTCAGTCTTACTAAAGCAAACTCAGCTCAAACTATCAAGGCATAGAAACGGTTTCATATCTCCCATTTACAATTCTGAATGTCTAACTCACAATATGCCGACAAAGATAGTAACAAACATTCAACATTGTGACAGAATAACTTACTTTTTAGACAATCACGCACACCGGAGGAAAGGCATTCTCTGCATGGCTCTCGGTAACTGCCTCACCGAACTTCGCAAGACTAACTGACTCACGAGCATGATCAATTAGCATAAACAACGCGATTGGACACATAACATGACTGAGGCACATGCACACAACACAATTGGGCACATAACATGAATATTCATTAGACTGGCATGATTAAGGCACATGCACACATTAACAGGCAGTCTTTCCAACAGTATCGCCAAGATGCCAAAAGCCTTGGTACGAAAAAGCACAAAAAGCTCAAGACATTCAGGCTGGAGGTTGCAGATGCACTTATCCACAGTGTAAAGAAGGGAAGGCCTTCAAAGGGAAGGGAAGATGGCGTGCCTACCAGATGCATCCAAAGACCAACAACCCCAAGACCTGTGGATCATGTCCGCTATGATCAATTGGATCACTTTATTGACAAGGGAAAGTGCAGGCTCTGTCCAGATGGACAGACAACCATATCCTGTCAGAAATGTGGTGTTCGCAACAACATTGGCTTCAGTAGGTCGATTACAAATAGTGGTTGTCTTAAGTAAAGCAAGACCAGAAGTCATTATACTGAATAATTACTGAATAATTAGACAGTACATTGTTGTGTTCTGGCTATAGTAAAATTGCTTACTTGGTTCATGGCTGAGGAGATAGCTAACTTATCCCAGTCTCTGTAATACTGATTCTGAACACCTGAAAGTGCATCATTATGTCTTCTAACCCTAACCCTAACCCTAGGCATTGGGCATATAGCTTATTCTATAGTAAGTTATCATAACCCACGCAGAAATAATTTATTTTTTAGTTGAATTAACGTTATGCTCTGTTCTTGCCTCACAGGAAATGTCAACGATATCTTCCTGAAGGACAACGTTGGGGGATACAGCTATGTCTACTCCAGAGTCCCTCCATAGGAAAAGAATGAAGGACATGGGATGAGGGGGTCTTTTCCAAAGGCCACATGCCAGTTCCAGGCCATCTTCTGCCGTCTGATGGTTCGATGTGGTGTCACACCTAGTGAGACACGCAATGTGGCAGCTCAAGATGACATTGCATCCCTGCCTCCTGTAGAGATATCCTCTGCTGAAACTGTTGAGGAGTACCCATCGCCATTCGCCAACATTTCAGCTGTTGTGTGAGACCACAGCTACCTTCCTACTCGTTTTGGTAGTCTGGTGGAAAATGCTGTGGTCTGCATAGCAGGATTTTTAGTCCGTCAGATTCTGTGAAAGCTGTGCTGTGATGGTGATGTGTGCCGTGCAGTGCAAGCTTAGTCTGAGATGCTGTCCCATCATCTTTTGATGAGAGCTACCTACCACCTTTTAGTCCTGAAGAATAACGGTGGCCTAGTAATTCCAGCAGAAGGCACCGTAAAGGGGATGAGAGCTGCAGAGGGTGTGATCAGGCGAGCTTCAGTGAAGCAGCCTCCCAAGCTGTCAACGATCACGCATATTGTCCATGAGGAGATTGGAAACGAGGATGTGTTTCTGCTTGGGCAACACATTGAGGAGACCCAGTTTGCCATTGACAATCATAATTCCAATTTGTTATTTGTTATGCAGCCTATATATATTAGTAATTACTATATTATAGCTATGTTATTACAGAGCTGCATTTCCGTCAGGCACACACCACATGTTTTGGAACACTGGTAAGTCACACAGTATCCCACCATCATGGTTCTTATTTTCCAGATTCCAGAGAGACTCCTGTACACATACATGTGAAGATATTTGGGCTGAGAGCTTTCTGAAGAGATATTGGTTAAAAAACGAACACATTTTCATACGCAATTAGCTTTTTTTCTGATTAATTAGTATATAAAAAAACAATGGAAACACTAGGACACAAAATGGGGGCATATTTGGATATCCCAGAGTTCTCCTGGGCAAAACAAGATATAAGACATGTATGTAGTCTGTCCACACGTATGGATACTTCTGAGCGAGGACCCTCCTCAGGCCATGATGCAGCAGCCAGAGAGGAGACCAGAGGTGTTCAAATACAGGAAGAAAACAGGGCGAGCACCAACAACAGCACAGATGATAATGAAGAAGAGGCAGCAAAGAGTAAGCAACACAGCAATTACATTATTATTTATCGGACTAAAAATCAGCTCAACTGGCAATTTCAACTTGTCCGTGAATGATTTGAAAGAGAAGGCAAGAAGGGCTTTCTATGCCATCAAAAAATCTATCCAAATTGATATACCCATTCGAATCTGTCTCAAAATATTCAAATCAGTCATTGAACCAATAGCACTATATGGCAGTGAAGTGCGGGGTCCTCTTATGCTGAGTGGATTTGAAAAATGGGACAAACACCCAGTGGAAACCCTGCATGCAGAGTTCTGTAAGAACACCCTCAAGGTACAGAGGAATACACCGAACAATGCATGTAGTGCGGAATTAGGACAATACCCTCTACTAATTAACATAGAAAAAAGAGCCATCAAATTCTTTAAACATTTAAAAACAAGCGACTCCAAATCCTTGTTTCCAGAGATGAGTTCAAAAGCAAGCCCCCTCATTCAGATGGTCTTGAGGCTTACACAAACTAATAAAACTGATCAGACTAACCCAACTATCTACCAGCCTCAGGACTTTGATACCATTGCTCAAACAATCCAGCCCAACCAAGTTATAAACACAGAAAAACAAAACTGCTTATCATATTGGACTGAAACAACAAAAAATCAAAATAAACTCTATTGCTATCTGGCCCTAAACAGTGTAGCAGACTACTTCTCCACAGTTACTAATACCAAACACAGAAAAATCCTCACCAGATATAGACTTAGTAATCATAGTCTGGCTATAGAAAAAGGCAGACATAGATAGACCTGGCTACCTAGAGAAGAAAGGCTGTGCACAAAATGTAACCAAGACACTGTAGAAACCGAACTTCACTTCTTAAGCGAATGCAGCCAATGGAAAGAAATACGTCACCAATTCTTTCCCAGATTCACAAGCATTCATCCTGAATTTTCAAACCTAGAAGACAAAAAGTTGATGAGAATACTACTCATTAAGGAATAAGAGTTGCTGCCAGTTATGTAGATCCCTGCCATAGAGAGAGCCACCTCATGAGTAAAGCGCATAACAAATCATAAAGACATATATTTTCACACACACACTCCTGCATACACATGCATCCCATCCACACATGCACATACATGCACAGATGCACACACACACACCTGCATACACATGCATCCCATCCACAGATGCACACACACAAGCAGCATTCTATGATTACTGTTCTGTACATGTTTACTGTGTTGTGCACACACTACTTACATACTTTGTACAAGTAGAAATGCTTTGGCAATGCAATGTATTTTTGTCATGCCAATAAAGTTGTATTGAATTGAATTGATTAAGCAGCATGCAGAACCATAAGATCTGCTGTCTGCTGATCCAGGGTTGTAGCCAGCCAAATGGAGAAATTGCGAAAGGGCTATACTACTACTGTCAGAAGAAAAACAAATGCCAAATTCAGAGTAAAAGCCATTTTTATTGATTTAATTGACAGTGACAGTGCAAATGCATTCTTCTGCATTCCTTGCATACTTTTTTCGTACAGCTTAAAAAAGACCTTCTCAAAGTGCTCCGAGTAGTGAACATGGGTACAAGATGTGTGATGACACACCGCATGTATGATACATTTCCAAGCCATGAAAACAACAGGGCACACAGGGATTGCTATTGGAAATCGAAACCTGCAGCGTTCTGTTATGCCTGCCATAATTCGGCAATTCACCTAATTTCTCAGGTGGCCTATATCCAACAGGATGGAACCACCCAGCAGGTAACTCAGTCAAAGCTGAATGCAGCTTCCATATGATCTGTGTCTTCATAGAGATACATACAGATACGGATACAATTAGGGAGGCCTTGAAATGTATTGAGTCATTTAAATTTGACGTTGAGTTTTTTTGTATCTATATATAATAGGTGACAGTCCTGCTACCAAGTGGACAAAATATGAACACAGCCAACTTGCATGTGCTGAGCAATGTAGCAGATGGTCCTCAAGTGATCCTGGAGCCTGTGACACAACTAAACTAAAAATGCACTTTATAGTAGCTGTAAATATATGGATCGGGACTTATAAATGAATTGTTGCATTTCAACAAATCATCAATGGTGCCTTGGTGCTTAATCCCATTTCTACCCCTTAGCCCTCTGTTTAGCCCTTCCCCTCGTTTTTTTTTTTGCGTGTTCACGCGAGGCGAAGGGGTGTCCCAATTCTTTTTTGGAGTAAGGGGAAGGGGTAACGTGGAGGGCTGCACAACCCTCCAAAGGAAGCCAGCCCAGGACCACCGTTCAAACGAAGGGGTAGAAAAAAAATCCCAGAACACACCGGACACTTCAAACAGCAATGGCAGCAGAAGACAAGCAGGGAGCTCATAAATGTAAGTATTTTATGTTGGCAAGGATGTGGAAATTATAAAAACAATGTGTCTGATGTTATGACAATTTATTTATGACCCTGTTCTTCATGTTTTTGCCTACTGCTTATCAATAACATTCGTTACGTTAGCAAGATTGGTAATGTGAACGCTCGTTAACATAACGCTAGCTAGCTTGCTAATGTTGTTAACATTACCTCAGAAGTGCCACTAGGTTAGTATGTTACGTTGTTAAGGATGTAGACATTATAAAAACATTATTGTGTGTAATGCTATGACTGCTTTGTGACCCTGTTCCTACTCCTAATCAATAACGTTCGTTACCTTAGTTAGCTTGATAACGTTGTTAACGTTAGTCACTGATTATTCATTTAAAGTTACTGAATTTTCTACTGTTTTATCTGATAAGCGGACTTTACTCTGATATTATGTGACTGTAAGTTGTATTGTATGTCCTTCAGGAAAACCAGAGGAGAAATCCAAGTACGCTGCAAAACAACTTTGGGAGTGAGTAATTTTTTTTGTTAAGTTAAACTGTTTTGTTCTTGAACTTGTTTTATATTCTAGCCTCTGTAATATTCATTTCATTACTGTTCATTCATTCATTCATTCTGGTGCAGGATATTCGTTGCTGAGGTGGGGCTTGAAGGGAAGGTGATGGATCAACAGGCTTCCAAGAAGTGGGAAAATTGTTGGGTGTTGGGTGAAATACTATGGAACACTCAATGCCAGAGCAAACTAACTGTATCAATACGTTTCTAATATTGCATGTGTGCATCTTTCTTCAGGAGATAGTTGAGTCTTCTGCATGCTCCAGCACAACCCAAGCCAGTCTGCCAACCTCCCCCACCGCAACCCCTTGTCAGGTGTCCAAGAAGAGAACCAGCGTGGTAGAGTTCTTATTGGAAGAGGCTAAGCAGGAACATCGATGCCATGAAGAGAGTGAGGGAAAGACAGACCGTTTCTCGAGCCTCTTTGAAACAATGGTTGGCAAGTTATTGAATGATTATAGAATGATTCAATTGCACAAGTTCACTTTTTGATTTTAACATGAATGTTATATTTAAGTTTACAGTGTTATAAGTTTACATTTTTATGAGTTTACAAGTTTTACATTTTCTATGCACAATATGTATTTACATTAATCTATTACAAGTTCTACTTACAATTTTACAACTATTTATATTTCTATGTACAATATTTATTAGCAATCTATTATTACAAATTATATTTACAAGTTTACATTTCTATGACTACATTTGTATGTACAGTATTTATCAATATTTATTATTAGAAATTATATTTACAAGTTTACATTTCTATGACTACATTTGTATGTACAGTATTTATCAATATTTATTATTAGAAATTATATTTACATGTTTACATTTCTATGACAATATATTTATGTGCCTTTTTCGGAGCACATATTTAGTGATTGCTTATTATAGCATGTTTATGTTGCATTACTGTATTTATAGTTTGCATTTAGTTTTAGCAAAGATTAGTGTACATGCTTTGCATTGTTTAGAATGTACCAGAGGCATAGGGATAAGAGCAGGCACCGACATGTGACGTGTTGAGCTCGCGCCCATTGAATAAAATGAGAATGCCGTTTTTGTTTGTATCAGTTGAGAATTCAGTAAAAGACGGAGCGAACACTTTTTTCTACCGTCATTGAAACTACAACACGCGTAGACTCTTTCCGTCTTAGAGTGGTTAAGTATATGAACATGTTCATAAGAATTTATTGTTTCAAGGGAAGGAAACTTTAGCCACTATAAACATCGTTATCTGTAAGACAAATATTTACCATGTCTCTATTCAAATGTGTCTCCGTTTTCCTTGTGTCCTTACAGCTGTTTTTTGCTGCAGTCATACCTATTTCTGTTGAAAAGAACAACTAATGTGAGTTTTGTGTAGGGCTGTCAATCATACTAATATATTCAACTAATGTTTATTTTATTTGTTGTATGATCATATTAATCACATTACTCATCATATTAATTAAGTCTTGCTTTTTCACAGAGACTTCAAAATTGCCATGGTATGTTTTCTGTCCTCCATTACAGCATATTTATTTTTATTATAGTGTATAGTTCATTTTAGTGTAGGCCTGCTTTGAGTTGTCTTTTCCATGTCACTGCATCTTGAAATCTTGTTCTGTGTGATCTTCAGGCTTAAAGCTGGATAATAAAGTTCTTCAGCTGTTTATGGGGCCATATGAAGAAAAAGATCAAAGAGCTGAGCTTACAGGTAGCTTTTTCAGAACTTTAACAAAATGAGCTCATTTGGTGTTTAGATGTGCTGGTTGCCATTGGTAATGTAATATAAATGCCATAATTTTAAAATATGAATTAATTAACTAATTAATTAAAGAAGTCAACCTGACTTAAATACTCAAACACTTTTGGGTCCTTTTTGCATGTATGGAGTTTGCAATCCTGTTACAGTTACTCCATGTCTTAACCAAACATTTTATGATCTACTCAGAACAAAAGACTGCAGGATGATCTCCACAGTTGTATGGATTCCAACAGCTCCTCACTGAGCAGGAAAACAAACAACTCAGGGTGAGGAGTGTTCTTAATTAACATGTTTATTTCTGTTGTTTTAAAGTAAATTGTTTACCCTAAATACACACAGTGAATGCATATTGACACGTGTTCTTCTCCAGGGCACTAACACCACAATGCAAAGACAAAACAAGGACATGGAAGAAAAATTAAAACTTCTCAGCAAGAGATTGTCCCAAATCCAACAAACTCACACTGTAGCCAATTAAATGGTTAGTTTGTTTTGACATTTTGATATGTTGAAGGACCAATATGTAATTTTAAAGTTGGAGACTGGATTATTCAGTTCTCATCACATCGTTGTCTTAATTAGAGCTGTTGTTGGACCTACAATTCGTTAAAAAATAGGAATAATGTTTATGTCTTCTATCAATTAGGTCAAAAGACAGAAATGCAGAACCATTCTAAAAAGTCCAGACCCCCAAAGATTGAGGGAAAGGTCCTCATTGCACAGGACAAACTAACAGCTTTTAAGCACAAGACTCATGACCTGGAGAACAAAGGAAGGTCCTACAAGACCAGGGTAGGTCCACCTATACAGAGTTACACACAGGTCATATCAGTTGAATGAAGGCAGTGTGTGCATGTGTGTTTGTCATTTAGTTTTTGAAAAATGTTCCTTTTTTTCTGGCACGCACACAAGCTCGTAGAATTGACTGTGAACTATTGGAGCAACGCAAAGAGGAGGAGAGCTACGATGAGCAAGGCTCTGTATGCGACCAGATGGAGGAGCTGGATGGACAAGTGGTCGTGGCAGTCTGCACTCCCCTCATGCAGCGAATACACAGAGGAGTACAGCAGAGTGGGGAGCTGGTGTTTGTGGACTCCTCTGGAAATTGTGACAGGCAGAACCATCGCCTCTTCTTGATTTTGACGCATTCGGCTGCAGGGGGCCTGCCTCTTGGTGTAATCATCACAACAGCTGAGAAGTCCACCACCATAGCCGCCGGCATGAGGCTCTGGAGAAGCCTGCTCTGTCCAGGGTCTTTTTTCGGTCAGGAAGACGGTCCGCAGACCATAATGACAGATGACTGTGCTGCTCTTCGGCAGGCCATGCAGGAAGTGTTTCCCGAAGCAATCTGGTGTTGAAGTTCGACCAATCAGAAGCCGAGTTTGGCTCACTGTGGCGTTGCCATAGTAGGGTGGGTGGTTGCATCCTGGTTAAGCCTGCACCTGTTTTTCTCCCCATTTTGACTTTTGATTCCCCATTTTTGCCTTAGTTAAAATCCCTCATCCATTTTGTCTTACGTTTCTTTGTTTTTGTAAATAAAACTATCCCTAGACTCTACGAGCCCGGTGAATTGTGTCATCTATGTTACACTTTCCATCCAGTTTGTAACACAGATGCTCATTTAACCTAGTCCGCAGAAAAGCCTTTTTTTATGTACGCAGACGAAAAAATCTTTGCATTGCATGATCCACCACACCTGCTGAAAAACACACAGCCAAACATGGAGAAGTAAATATTTCACAACAACAAGAGAGACCTGTTGGACCATTAATCAGGCCATTTACAATCAAATAATGTACAAAATACTGACACTTTGCAGTGATGCTGTTAAATCAAGGCTAGTGTCCACATTTGTTAGTGTGTGTAGTATGCTCTTAAATTCAAAACAGACAATTCCGTGAAAATGTTAAAAGGCAATGTAAAAAATTAAAGGAGTCACATAATGAATATTTCATTCATATTAGGCTAATTTATGTAGCCTATATATGTTTATGCCTCTACACAAACACAAGGCAACACATGCATGAACAATTCTTTTCACTACTTCAGTTTTATAGTAATTCTATTTAAGCTTGGAAACACTTTTAACCTAATATAGGATTTAATGACTTGTTACTCCACACAGACCTCTGTTGTCCTCGCCTGTTCTGTCTGTTAAACTGACCCAGATGAGGAGGAGTCCACGGGGCAGTCACAATATCACATTTTAAAAGTTACTTCCCCCAACAGTAGTTGCATTGAAACATCCGCTTCAAGGAACATATTTTCTTCTACTGTCTATGGGAAGAACTTGTGTTGTCTGTATCTATAAATAGTGCGCTTTTTACACTCAATGGGTTTGATCGTCAGCAAACACAACATTAAACATTTTCGAGTGGGAACTTGGCTGAGCCAGAGAAAAATATGAAACGCGATCAGGGCAGAATATCATATATTTTACAGGACCCACACAAAAAACAACTGATAATAACAGCGCAAGAAATTGTGTTGCGGTGGAGGTTAGCACTGATGTACAGGACGATTCGTGCCCCATGATGGAAAAAAAATACTCCGATGTTGAGCTGCTTGTATGGCAAGCCATACTTGCATCCCCCAAAACACTGTCCGCGCCGCGACAACAAATTCACCATTTCGCAAACATATTTAAGACTGTTTAGTGTTGTTAAGCACAAGCTACCCGCAAAATAAATGAGAATAGAGAATGAGAGCCTGCGAACTTGACTTTGTACAGCGTCAACGGTGTGCGGGTGGAAAATGTAGCGTTATCATCTATCCATTGGTTAGTAACTTTGGGAATGCATGGACTATATTATGTGGCAAGTTAAGATAAGTTGGTGACTGTAACATAATTTTGATAAATCTTTCAACAACACGTATTAATATACATTTCCAGTAATATGAGGTCGGAAATGCAAGCCACTATGGTTTAAGTTCATATCACGAAGAAAACACTAGTACACCATTTGGTCATGCGCAGTAGACTTTCTCTTGCACGCTGTCGCGCTCTATCAAGTTCAAGAGGAAAGTCAGAAGACACTCTTTGTGGTGGAATGCTGCTTTTTCTTCAGGATTCCATTGCCTATACGTTCACTTTGGTGAGTAAATACCTGGTACTGGTTGAGTTTTATTAATTCAGATGTTTAAGGTATGTTTGATATAGGATAATGTAATTGCAATGTAGGACCGTATGAAACTGACTTGGCTACTGCAAAATTAGCCATTTGTCCTATGTCACTTGCCAAGGCTTGTGAGTGATTACACCCTTATTAGACGAATAACGATTAAAATTACATCCGTAAACATTTCCTAATTATGATTCTTATCTCGGTCCTTATAGTTTTGGTAGTTGGTCACCCTATTTTAGCAGAATTCACAGTGCACCAAATGCAACATTCATGCTATCAGGCACGTCCCACATGGGTTCTGGGCATTGATTTGAAATGGTCGGATATGTGGGAACGAGTAGCTAAAGTTCGACCTTTACTGGCAGGATTAGTTTGACTTGGGGACGTGGTGTAGCAGATAAGTGGTAAAGTGGTAGGCGTTTATTGTTTTTTATTATTATTTCTTTATTTTTTATTTTTTTCTCAAGAACATAACGGTTATAAAACCGGAGCAAGCCATACAAGTGAGCAGGTGTGATGGCCACACACAGGCGCTTTCTCTCCGTACCCTAACCGAACAAACTGCATTCCATATTAAACTGTCATATATTTAAAGGTCTGTCCTATCAACCTCTGTGTAATTTCTAGACTGCTTTGAAAACATTTGCAGCAAACTAACACTTCATATATTGGGACATCCTAAAACGCTTAACGTGAAAAAGCTTAACGTAGCTTAATGTTCGAAAACAACGATCAATCATCAACAAACTTCTCCTGACCATCTATTACCATACACTCTACGACCCCACCAAATATCAAACCCGAAATCCTAATATTATGGACGTAGTCTGCGTTAAGCGTTTTCATTTACATAGGCGTCTATGGGGAGGAAAAGGCTTAACGTAGCTTAATGTCAGAAAACGGCGAGAAATCATTACCAAACTTCTCATGGACACATGTAGTCTTACCTTCTCCCACCTCTGTGAAAATAAAAGCCGAGATCCTATTTTTGTGGACGCAATCGACAGTAAACGTTTTTGTCTACATAGGCGCCCATGGAAAGAGCTTAACGTACCTTATTGTCAGAAAACATCCATCAATCATCACCAAATTCAGCTCAGACACCCCTCTTCACCAACACTTACAACTGCCAAAAAATCAAAGCCGAAATCCCAATAGAATCGAAGATGTCAACATTAAGCTATTTATCCATTGAAGTCTAGCCAAGATAGGAAAAGGCTTAACATAGCGCAGTGCCAGAAAACGGCTATCAATCATCACCAAACTTCATTGACATTTCTAGTTATACTTTCATCACTCAAAAAAATCAAAACCGAAGTCCCAAAATTATGGGCAGTGTAGGCATATGTTAAGCATTTTCTCCATTTGCGCCTATGGAGATGAAAAAGCTTAACGTACTTTGTTGTCAGAAAACATCGATCAATCAACACCAATTTCAGCTCAGAAACCCCTTTGTAACAACACTGACCGCTGCCAAAATATCAAAGTCGAAGTCCCAATAGAATCCGAGATATCATCATTAAGCTATTTATCCATTGAAGTCTATGTTAAGCCTTTTCCCATAGACTTCAATGGATAAATAGCTTAATGATGATATCTCGGCTTCTATTGGGACTTCGACTTTGATATTTTGGCAGCTGTCAGTGTTGTTAAAAGGGGGTTTCTGAGCTGAATTTGGTGTTGATTGATCGATGTTTTCTGACAACAAAGTACGTTAAGCTCTTTCCATATAGTGGGCGCCTATGTAGAAAAAACGTACCGTCGATTGCGTCCACAAAAATAGGATCTCGGCTTTTATTTTCACAGAGGTGGGAGAAGGTAAGACTACAGATGTCCATGAGAAGTTTGGTAATGATTGCTCGCCGTTTTCTGACATTAAGCTACGTTAAGCCTTTTCCTCCCCATAGACGCTATGTAAATGAAAACGCTTAACGCAGACTACGTCCATAATATTAGGATTTCGGGTTTGATATTTGGTGGGGTCGTAGAGTGTATGGTAATAGATGGTCAGGAGAAGTTTGATGATGATTGATCGTTGTTTTCGAACATTAAGCTACGTTAAGCTTTTTCACGTTAAGCGTTTTAGGATGTCCCCATATTGCGTATTAGAACACAGGAGTTGGCCAAGCACAAACTTCTCCATTAATATGTACATCAATACTATCTCTACATCGCATAATAAGAAAGCTATAAAAACTGAACTGAAATGAAATATTAATGTAACATTTGCATTTGTTTTATGTGCTGTTTTTTTTTCTACATAACCCCTGGCGTGTAACTACTGTATCTCTACACGTTTGTACACTGTATTGTTATAACAGAAGTTAATAAATAAAATGTATTAAAAAAAAAAAAAAAAACTTCTCCATTACATTAATACATTATCACACCTTCTGCTATTCCTTTTACGGCCACCCACCGGTTCATGATGGTATAACTTGGGTCGACAACTGGACCTATCTCCACCTTCCAATCTAATTTAGGATCAGGGATCAGCTGATCAGAGTTTTTTATCCAGTCTTCTAACTCTGGGATGTTATATTCCTCTACTGACTCTTATGTAGAGCACTCTCTAATAGATTATATTGCTTATATGCAAGCCAGACGTTAGTCTCGCCCTTGCATAATGAACGCACTATATCCATTTGATTGCCTACTGTACATTAAGATCTGTTACCGCATAATTGAGCCATCTCGTACTATCACACAAAATATTCCAATTATTTTTGTCTGTCTCTTTTATCGATTGGATTCTTTTCCCTTTGACTGACAGAAACATTTGGTAGGAATTCATACAGGCAGTCATGTTTTTGAATCTAACATATGTTAGTAGTATTTGAGGTAGTTCCCCAATCTGTTCCCCATTCCTAATTATAAATTTCATTATATAGCCGTGTAGGGTCTTTTCCTTGTAACAAATTTCCTTTTACTACTCTCTTTCCAACCATCTTTTCCTGCCAGTTCCCTCCTATGGCTGCAGTTTTTTGTATAGGCCTATCGTAACTTACGGCAAAAAGCTGTAATGTAGAAGTTTTGAATTGTGGGCCACGCCTCCTGTCTTATTATCTCCCTCCGCAACGGAATGCTCTCTTCTCATTGGCTGATCGGGTGGCAATTAACTCCGTGGAACCTGTCAGGCGTTCAAGTTAGACGCGACGTGTCTACGCGCGTGGAATCCGCTCCGATGGTGCGCTTGTTATGAATGGTAGCCATAACAACAGTAGTAAAGTGACAGTTGATTGACAAGCGAAAGCGCAATGGATAGAGCAATGGATAGCGAAAACGGGAATGGAAATAGGCCGATGGTGTTCAAAATTGACGAATTTGAAATTAATTTTAATTTATTGGGGGATTTAACATTTGAGCAGTGGATGGAAAAGGAATTGGATGATGATAAAGAGGAGGATGAAAACCGCAGACACAAAAAGCTGACAGAAGAGGAGGTTGGAGAAATAGAAGAACAGGTTCATGAAAAAAACACAAAGAACCACAAATTGGGCACTGAAAACATTTAAAGATTATTTGGCAGAGAAGGGAAAAAAACTGAAAATCGAAAAATACACCGAAGAAGAATTGAACGATGCACTTAGGCACTTTTATGCATCAGTGCAAACAGCGAAGGGAGGCGAGTACAGCATCGCCAGTTACATGGCTTTGTGCGCAGGGATCAACAGGTCAGTGGAGCTTGACGTAATATCAGGAAAAGCCTTCAAAACCAACGGCATGTTCAAGGCAATCTTGAAAAAACATAGAAAAGAGGGATAGGAGCGTCCACCATCCCCACATTTCCGACCATCATATCGAGGCGCTGCGGAAATCCCAAGCACTCTCCCCCGAAATGGCAAGGGGGTTAGTAAACAAAGTTTGGTTTGACATCCAGCTGTCAATGGCAAGACGGGGCAGGGAGGGCAACAGGGAGCTGAAAAGAAATTATTTTAATTTGAAAGTTGACGATAATGGGTATGAATATGTGACGTTTTCATGTACATATGTCATTTACATGTAGGTTAGGTTTCTCATGAAACCGTCATTTTGACTATGGCTTCTGGAGGCCGAAGGCTACCCGGCCGAAGGTGTGGAACCAGCGAGGACTGGTAAGTGTTAATACCAATGTTTGTTGAAACTTAAAAGGCTAAAGTTTTTCCACAGTTGGGTACGTTCCTTAAATAATAATATATTATATTCCATTCAATTCTTAAAGCAGCCTCTGATGGACAACAGGTGCAACTGCAATTTTGTGGCTGAGACCAGGTGGCCACCAGCTAGAAGTGATGCTAGTCGACCGCTCTTTGTCCGGCTGGTTCCCTGGCACAGAAGGACTTCTTCTGAAAACCAGGTTGATGGAGAGTACGTATCTGTTCTTTATTATTTATTTATTTATTCTTTTTTACAGAGATCGGTGTAGGTGCACCACATGGACCCTGGCCCTGGCGCTATTTTATTATGTGATTATTTTGCTTCTGAATCATTACAGAGTCGCCGGCTTGTAAGCCGTTTTTTTGTTTCTTTTTTTTTTTTTTAAAGTAAAACAAAGTTCTTCGGGTCTTCGTCTGTCTCAGCTTAGTCTTCTCCTCTCGTGCAGCCAAGAGTCCAGGATGTTCCTCTCAGCAATAATTCAACCTCAGAATTTTACAGAAATTCAACACCTGTCTAATTTGGTTAGTAAAACCAACACTGTACATTTTAACTAATGTAGTAGGCTGTATGCAGAACAAGTTAGCTTTATTGTTAGTCTGGCTTTTGCATATTGTTAACTGACAATATAGTTGTAAGACCAAACGTGCATTAACAATAACTGTAAAGACTGTTTTAGTGCCTACATGCAATGACATACTGCTACATGGTATCTTGTGGGCTATAACTAGTGTCATTTTTTCTCTCTTCTTGTTTTGTGATAGTCTGTTGCTTGTGTGTGAGTGTGTCTGCCTTTGTTTTTTTTTTCAAAAGGCATAGGCTACCAGAGATGGGGGTTTTGCACGTCTGCAGGCAATCCGCTGGTATGTTTTGCATGGCAGACACCAATCAGGAATTGGTAAGGTTCAGAGACCATCTATCTGTAGAGCATCAAAAACTTGTGGAAGAAGCAGGTAGGCTCTACTATGTTGGGCAAGAGCAGCGAGTTCTGGAGGTCCTTAGCCCTGAGGAGAGGGACAGGGTGCTCAGAGAATGTCATGACAATCCATCCACTGGAGGGCGCTCTAGCACCCAGAGGACCAGAGAGAGTGTAATGAGTTACAGAGTTACAGATGTTGAGAATTGGGTTGCTTCGTGTGAGCGGTGTCAGCAGCATGACACTTTAAAAAGTGTTGCACCGAAGCTCCACCCTATTAAGGTTGAGGGTCCCTGGCAAGGGGTAGGTATAGGTATTGTTGGCCCAGTTTGAGCCAGAGACCAGCAAGGGGTATAGCTATATTTTAACAATGACTTGTTTGTTTTCAAAGTGGGTCATGGCTAGGCCCCTGAGAAGTAAGAAGGCTCCAGAGGTGGCACTGAAGGTCACAGAGACTCTTCTGGCACACGGTGCAGCCACAAAGATTATAACAGACCAGGGACGAGAGTTTGTGAATGCGGTAGGTATTATCCTCAGCACTTAACTTTGCCTGCACAGAACATGTTAAGTTGCTTTTATTGTTCATTCTTGCCTATTAATTTCATTTTTCCCCTTTTCCCCTTCAGATTAATGACTCCCTTTTTGAGGTGTTTGGGGTAGGTCATGCTGTGACTTCTGCCTACCACCCCCAAAGTAATGGGCAGGATGAGCGCACAAATCAGAATATTAAACGGCATCTTGCAAAGTACTGCAATGATATGCAGAATGACTCGGATAGATACCTTCAGCATGCTGTTCATGCTATTAACACTTCAAAACAGTGGTCTACGAAGGTAAGCCCATACTTTGCCTTGTATGGAGTGCATCCCTGCAGCAGTGCCCCATCAAATGACATAACTACTCGATTGTAGTCTGGAGGTCCTTAGCCCTGGGGAGAGGGACAGGGTGCTCAGAGAATGTCATGACAATCCAGCCACTGGAGGGCGCTCTAGCACCCAGAGTACCATAGAGAGTGTAATGAGAAGGTATTACTCATTGTCTCTAGTTACAGATGTTGAGAACTGGGTTGCTTCGTGTGAGCGGTGTCAGCAGCATGACACTTTAAAAAGTATTGCACCGAAGCTCCACCCTATTAGGGTTGAGGGTCCTTGGCAAGGGGTAGGTGTAGATATTGTTGGCCCACTTCGAGCCAGAGACTAGCAAGGGGCATTTTAACAATGACTTGATTGTTTTCAGAGTGGGTCATGGCTAGGCCCCTGAGAAGTAAGAAGGCTCCAGAGGTGGCACTGAAGGTCACAGAGACTCTTCTGGCACATGGTGCAGCCAGAAAGATTCTAACAGACCAGGGACGAGAGTTTGTGAATGCGGTAGGTATTATCCTCAGCACTTAACTTTGTAGATATTGTTGGCCCACTTCGAGCCAGAGACTAGCAAGGGGTATAGTTATATTTTAACAATGACTTGTTTTTTTTTCAAAGTGGGTGTATCTGGCTCTGTGGTGGTAAATATGCTGAAGCCCTACCTTGAAAAAGGACACGCTCTGTTTACAGATAATTGGTACAGTAGTCCCACTGTGGCACTGTGAGGGCAAAGAGGAAAGGAATGTTCAGAAAAAAGATGAAGTAGAGATGAAGTGTGCTGGGCCCCTCTTGGCAGTGAAGTGGCATGATAAGCGCGATGTCCATGTCCTGTCCACAATCAGCAGTGCATCGATGGCGGATTCTGGAAAGGTTGACTTTAACACTGGAGAACACAAAATGAAGCCCTCCTGTGTCCTGGACTATAATAAAAACATGGGAGCAGTAGACCGGTTCGACATGAGAAACAGCTTTGTGGAGTGCACTAGAAAAACTATGAAATGGTACAAGAAGATCTTCTTTCACTTGGTTGACTGTGCCATTCATAATGCATACATTGTTCACCAACAAGTCACTGGCCAGGTCATCCGTCCCCAGGCGTTCAGGGAGAACCTTGTCCGGCAACTTTTGGAGCACCACCACACTCCAAGGAATGCCCCCACTGGCGGCCGACCATCACTGGACACTCCTCTCCGTCTCAAATCGCGCCATTTTCCCTCAGAGGTCCCACAGACAGCTGCTCAAGGGAACAGCACACGAAGGCACTGTAGAGTGTGCCTTCACAGCTCGCGAAGACCCCGGCAGAGGAAGCTCACGCGTTTCTTCTGTGCTCCCTGTGACACAGCATTGTGTGCAGTGCCATGCTTTTAAGAGTTTCACACCCTGAAAAATTATTAAATGTTCATTTGTTGGCGATAAAATTGTTTTATAAAAGCAATATAGTACTCGTACGAGTGGGATAGGTAGCTACGGCCGAACACCACCCATGGCAATATCCCTTACCTATCCCACTCGCACTCATACTATATTGCTTAAATATACACTATATAAAGCACGAGAAAGAGCGTTTTGTGAAAAAAATTAAAATTACACGCATGAAAAGATTAAGAGAGATACAGGAGCCAGAGGAATCCTGGAACAAGAAAAAATGCATACCAAAACACCTTCAAAAAACATTTCAAAAGCCTCCCAAAGATGGATTAAAATTATTTAGCCCCAATGAAAATGGTAAACATCTTGGATTTAAGAGAACAATAAGCAAAGGTTGTGTAAGTTTACCAGTGCTAGAATTTTTAAAACAAACAATGAAGCTATGAAACAGTGTCAAGCCTGTAAAAAAATACGTAGTCCCGATTTCAAAATAACGCAAAAAGCAATTGATGAAATTTCATTAAATGAGCAGTATGAACTTGACAATCAAGTCAACAAAAATGAAGTGGTGGTCATGATAAAAACATTTATAGATAAATACCTTCAAGCAGACTTTTTAGGAAATGACTTATTTTATGGCCACTGCTTATCCATAATTCACTGCCCCATGTGTAAAGACAATAAGGTAAGTAATGAAACAAACAAAGTCCTATTGTCATTACCGAATAATTTTTCAGAAAAAGCAATAACAAACGTCTTACTTAGCCAAAACAGAAAAGAAAAAATGAGTAAGTCGAACTGTAAAAGATGTGAAGCCGATACAGATTCTAAAAAACATTTGATCCATTTGCCGCAGCCTGCCTTCAAAATTGTTTTGTAATTATTCCATAGAATCTGAGGTTGTAGAATTTCTAGTTAGTTTCCATTTACTTATTCACATGGAATAAATGTTTATATTCGAAGCTGCTATGGTTTTGAATTGTTTGTTTACTATTAAAACTGCGCGAGGCGCATTGTTTATCGAGAACCCATATCAATATTACCATTGTCACGGTGAAGGCAGATTAACGCTAAGCTCTGCCTTTAATTGACATCAAGCTTTACATCATAGTGCTTAAGCGGTATCAGCAACAAGGTATTTATTTCATTTATTTTATGTCATTTAATTTGTAATATTTGTTTCTTATTTAATGTACACTGTAAAATGACAACCAATGAATGCATCTTCTGTGAGCAGAGCGGCCAGTAGTTATCAAGTAGACCAAGGTAAGCTCTATTATGTTGGTAAAAAAGATCGGCGACGTCTGGTTGTTCTGAATGAAGAGGATAAAGTGAAAGTGTTGAAAGAGTGTCATGATAGCCCAGCTATTGGGGGGCACTGTGGCGAACAGGCGACTTTAAATAAAGTGAGAAGCAACTACCATTGGTTGACTTTAGCGGCAGATGTAGCAGACTGGGTAAAGAAATGTGAGCAGTGTCAACGTCATGCCCCTTTGCGAAGTGCAGCACCACAGCTCCACCCAATTAAAGTAGAGGCCCCTTGGGAAGTGGTGGGAGTTGATTTATTTGGGCCATTTCCAGAAACCGCTAAGGGTTATCGGTATGCTTTGACAATGACGTGTTTGTTCTCGAAGTGGGTTATGGCTAGGCCTCTAAGGAGTGAGACTGCTCCTGAGGTGGCATTAAAGGTCACAGAGACGCTTCTAGCTCAAGGGGGAGCAAAGAAGATCATAACAGACCAGGGACGAGAGTTTGTGAATGCGGTGAGTCACCCACAAATGAATGTATGTCTTTCGGTACACACACATGCACATAATATGTTGTTGCCTATTACTAAATTTACTTTACTTTTCTTCTCCCCTTACAGATTCATAATTCGTTGCTAGAGGTTTTTGGAGTAGGTCATGCAGTGACATCTGCCTATCACCCCCAGTGCAATGGGCAGGTCGAGCGGACAAACCAGAATATTAAACGTCATTTGGCCAAGTATTGTAATCCGGCACAGGATAACTGGGATAGTTTCCTACAGTATGCTGTTCATGCCATTAACACTAAGCAACAGCGTTCAACTAAGTTTAGCCCTTACTTTGCGCTGTACGGAGTGCATCCCGGTAGCCGTGCAGATCCACAGTTGGAGGAATGTGAAGTTGTAGAGATAGACGAGGCTACTATGAGCAGACGGGCAAATATGCTTGCCGATATACATGCTAAAGTACATGACAACATAGGGAATGCCCAGGATAAACAAAAAAAATATTTTGAGCACAGACATGCAGTGAAGGATAGCTTAGTTGTTAAGGAGGGAGATGAGGTCCTCATGGCAGTAAATAAAAAAGCTGTAAAGATAGGTCCAGGTTTGAAGGAGCGTTGGGAAGGGCCATATGCGGTTGTGAGTTTGTCAGATAGAGGTGTGGCAACCATAGTTGATAAGAGAGCAGGGTCAAGGAAGCGGCGGCAGGTGAATGTCCGTCATCTGAAGCCGTACCATTGCCGGGCAGGTACAGCTTCAACTTCAAGTGACATGCCCGGTACGACTTCCACTTCAAGCCCCATTGATATGCCCGTTACGGCTTCCACTTCAAGCCCCGTTGACATGTCCACTGTAGCAGCGGAGGCTGATATTAGTAAGTGTGCTGTAATATGGGTACACCACTAGGCACGCACAATATTACTGAAGCATGGGTACACAAGTGTGGGCTGCATAAAGAGTGTTTTTTTTACACAGGTATGGTCCTAGCAGAGCACAATTACTTTGAAGTACCAGACAAAGGTGAATTGAATCTCTATGTTGGTACAATGACACTGTTAGAAGTGTTACTACATTCCAAAATAACTAACTCTGTTTCGTTTGTATGTTTTAGATCTAAGTTGTGAGCCAGAGCCACTTGTAGAGGATGTGGAGGAGCCATTTGACACAGAGGAGGACGTGGAAGCTGCAGTTGAGTGGTACAATAGTAATAAGGAAAAGTTTAAGAAGACCGTCTTACTGCCGTCCTTCATATATAAGACTTCCGAGGAGAAGACAGAAATCAGAAGAGAGGTTAATTCGCAACCGAATCTGTGGTGGGACGTCCCAGAACTTTTACAAGAGAGTTTTGAGTTTCTTTGTCTGTGTAGAGATGACTATGAACTGTTTTGGCAGTATACTGTAGGATCACAGTTAAGTGTGAACATTCGCTTTGAATCCCAAACACCACCAGGGTCCCCGTCCCCATCCACATCGACAGCCGTTTGAGGTGTATGGGTTTGTTGTTGTCTTTTGGTGTTGCTGTTGTTCTTTTTCTTCTCCTCAGACGTAGGGAGAGATGGACAGGAAGTGAGTGCGGGCGTTGGCGAGTTCTGTCGAGGGCCCATGTGGTTCCGGGAACTACTTCGTCGAACTACCTGTTGAGGTGGCGTGTTGCTGTCGTGCGGGCGTTGGCGAGTTCTGTCTGGAGGGCCTATATGGATCCGGGAACTACCTCGCCGAACTACCTGTTGAGGTGGTTAGTTAGTGGTGTAGTTTAACAGTGCTTTATTTATTTATTTATTTTTCTATCTATCTATCTACATTTATTTATTTATTTACTTACTTACTTATTGATGTATTTGTTTGTGTATTTATTTATTTATATATTCAAGGGCTTGGAGCCAGAGTGGCATTTCACTAACTTTATAGGAGAGCCAAAACAAGATTTTATAAACATTTCTAATGTTTGTAAGGAAAATAGGGCGCATCTGCTCATCCTTAATTCAAAACGATGTGATAAATACGTTCACATTTTAACATTTACTGTACTGGTAAGCAGTTCAATTTCAATTATTTTGTTTCCATGCAAGTCTATCTAAGAAATAGTTGTAAATGGGTAAATGTAACATACGCCCTTTTGGGTACAGTTGGATAGAGCTCATCAAGACATTCAATTTGATATATATAACTCAATTTCGCCAAAAATGCCACTTGCGATTTATTTATTTATACAGGGTTTAAGTGTCGCACCAGGTTTGGGTCTGCAGTGCCTCCATCTAGGAATTGTCAGCCCAAACCACAGTGCAAAATCAAACACCTGAAATTTAAAAAGGGCACTGGATCAAGCTTACCATGTGCCCCTTTAAGATTTAGGTTACAATGCTTAATTGCAATGACTGTGTATATATAATGTTTTTTCCTCATGGACATGCTTTTTTCCCCCACTGTCAATTTGAGTTTGACACCCCCTGATATATGCACTTATTTCAGTTAGTGGCCAGTTGATGGCGACAGTGTACTTAAAATAGCTATCAACCTTCAAGAGCACTGGTATGGTCTAGGAACTAAGACTTCTTGGTTTTAGAGAACAATAATATACATGTTATTTTCATTCAAGTATGCACCAGTTAATTTTATGTATGCATAAAACAAAGTGCAACAGTGCAGCCCCCCAATTATTTTCAACTGTTATCTGATTATTACTGTACTGTACCTGTCTGAATGTGAAATAAAAGGTGGAAAACAACATTGGTGTCCTTGTGTTTTTACTGGTCATGCTTTGATAAGACATAGTAATTTGTCTTAATTTTCTTAATTGTAATTGCTACAAGGTACAATGCAATATTACAAAGTGCAACAGTGCAGCCCCCAATTATTTTCAACTGTTATCTGATTATTACTGTACTGTACCTGTTATTTCAGGTAAATACAGAAGATGTGTATGAATGTTCATGCTTTGATAAGACATAGTAAGTTGTGTCTTAATTTAATTTTCTTAATTTTAATTGCTACAAGGTACAATGCAATATTGCATGTTAATCTAATCCACACTGTCAGTGTTGGAAGCTTACTTACTGGCTAGCAAGTAGCCCACAACCAAAGAAATTATACAAGTTAATGTAATTCGGTCAGTCTGTCAGTGTTCGTGAAACAACAGCCTTGTTTGGAGTGTTTTGGAGCCTACATATGATCATGTATCAGCGCATATAGTCAAATTTGCACGGTATCTCAGGATCGAGGTGAGTACAAAGTGAAAATGACACATTTGCGATGTTGTGGGCAACTTTTCCGCTTCGATCATTTATCCGCTATGAATAAATTGCGTTATTATTGCTGCATACAGGCAACATGTGCTACATTAGCGTTGGCGGTAAAACGGAATGGTACACCAAGCCTGTCGTAATTCATTTCGATGTCTTTAGATCGACAACAGTGATACGATTTGGGTTATTAATTCCTTATAACGTAAACGGCGTTGTTTTGAATCTGGGTCAATAAACAAAGGGAATGGGTAAATACGCACACACACACACACAAGGTACTACAGGACTGTTGATCATAATTACAACACAGTTAGCAATATTAATAACGAAATGACAACACAGAACATGCAACTGCCTTTTACTTTAACACATGAAATGAACATTAAATTACAAAACAATATTATGACAATCTATACCGAGCAGTATTACAAAAACAAATAATAATGGCCTTGAAATAAAGAAAAGACTTGTTTCCGTGTCCCCTTTCATTTCACAGCGCCCCACTCCCAGGCAATACTGCGTGGTGAACAGGACGATCCCACTGCTTAGGCTGTACTTTGATGGCCACAGTTGCCTACGACCGGATTTTAGGCTGACAAGACGGTCATTCAGTGCGCTCCTCGACACCCTGGGGAGGCAGTACGACCATGGCTGGGGACCCGAGATTGAGACGCTGGTCTTCCTCTTCTGGCTGGCCAGTGCTACCTCATACCGCGTTGTGGCCCGGGCGTTTGACATGCCGCGATCAACGGTCCATAGAGTAGTTCATAAGGTCAGCAAAAAGGTGGCAAACCTACTCCATACGGTTGTCCGGCACCCTACTGGGCAGGAACTTCCGAGATTGGGTGCTCGGTTCGCCCGGTTGGCTGGAGCTGCTGCATTCAACCGGGTGGTTGGTGCAATTGACGGTTGCCATGTCCGGGTAGTTGCACCCAAGGAACATGCCGCCTGTTATTTTAACAAAAAAAATTTCCATTCTGTGGTGCTGCAGGCCATTGTTGATGACTCGGCGTATTTCATTGATGTTGTGGTTGGGTTCTGTGGGTCGTACATGATGCCCGTATACTGTACAACAGCCCCATGTATTATAATGCACTGTACCCTCCACCGAGGTACAGCATCTTAGGAGATGGTGGCTACCCCTGACTTACCCAGCCCATCTCGCTCATGACACCCTTCAGGCAGCCATTACAAAACCACGTACAGGGGAGGTACAACAGCTGCCTTTCCAAGGCCCGCGCAGTTGTGGAGAGATCATGAAAACGAGGTGGAGGATCACTTTTCTGAAAGCACTGGAGGTGGACGTGACCTATGCGCCAGAGGTCATAGTGTGCTGCACAGTCCTTCATAACATCTGCCTAACAAATGGAGATGTTTTGGAGTCAGAGGGTTCGATGATGCAGGGAGGAGGGGGGGGCACCTCCACCTGTACATGGACCTGCACCAGACGGCGCAGTGTCAGGTGTAGCAGACCGTCAGCGGATGCCGTTGGCGTGTCGTGCCAGACCATGACTACATTTAAAAGAAAGAGAATTGTCACTGCATTTATTATGACATGTGGGAGCATTCATTTGGGAATAATCACACATATTATAGCAGTTTAAACATACGACTTGTCATACATCTATACGCAGGAGGGGTTGTGGGTCCACTCACAACTGGTTCTTCCAACTCGTCGGTTTCCATCGCCACACTGCAGGTCGCCATTTTTTTGTTCACGTTTTTTCGCTCGCAAGACTAGCGTCAACGTAATTCCAGTTCCGCTACGTAAGCAACATGGCGGACGTTTAGTGCGTGCAGTGTGCATCGTTCAAGCACTGTGATTTTGACCGTTATAGGGCAGCATCCGGGGAACTCTCAGTGCACTGTATTTCAGAAAAAAATTCTGCGCGAGTGCCCTATGCACTGCAATACAGTGCACGAAGTGCACAAGTGTTTCATTTGAGACACGGTGACAATCTGGAGTTTAGCTTAGCGATCTTTCGTTGGGCTTCCCTTGCATCAAATGGTAAAGATCCATGAGATAACGATCCCCTCTTACAAAAAAAATACAAACTCAATGCTACCTTTGTGGGAAATCTTACTGGAAATGTCCCCCGACATGAACAGAAAACTACACAGGCATGAGTATGGCTACAGCTTGTTATTCAAACAGTACGGTAAATTTTCTCTTGTGCGACAGAAAGTTACAGCCGTTTCCACACAGCAAAATTTCGCCTTTGAGGGTGAAGGGAGGCGAAATACAGTTGCCGAAACCTGAACTTCATGCAAATTAGACCACACAAGCGTGTGATGTGTATTGTACATGGTGTCTTGTATAGAGGCAGAAGTATCAAAAAACTTCTGACCAACATGGCGGCCACCAGTGGAGTCGGTAGCGTGAAAACATTTACATGAGTAAAAGGTTTCTTGTTGACCAAAAGTGTGTTCATCAGCACAGATTGTTGTTTAGATGTGATGTGACTATAATCGAGGCAAATACGACTGTAGATTGCCATCTAAGCATTCTTTTTTTTTTCTCTTTTAGCTAGGTAGCCGCTAGCTAGGTAGCTAACTAGCTACGTCTCCAATCCATTTACTGTATTCTGAAGAGGGCTAACACATCAGGGAAACACTGAATGATTAAAATGATATAGGGTGACCTTGTAGTAACCATGAACACAGATGAATTATGTTCTTAGTAGAGGTAACTAATCACTGTAGAGCTTATACAACATAGTCCGGCAAGTACACCACTGCAGATGTTTTGAGCACTTAAACTGTTGAGCTAGCTGACAGGCTACTCAGCTTGCTAGCGAGCCGGCTATGCACTTGGTACTTTTACGTGACGTATGCAATTACCCGGGACATTTAAAAATGGAGAAGTTGAGTTGCGAGGGAGTACTTTACGCTGGCATGAATGAAATAGCTGTTGTATCCACTCCTGTGTATTTGACAATTACTAAAGAATTAAATGGCTGTTGTATCCACTTTTGTGCATCTTAAAGTGAAGAATACAAGTTTGATGGGTTTCCTGGCGCCGTTTCTAGAAGGCAGAGAAACGTCAGGAAATTTCAGCCAGCCCCCAAGAGACGTGGCACAAGCAGCCCAACTGAATCAGGAGGAGGAAGGAGGAGACTGTGCTGAGCCGGTTCCACCCTTAAATGGTTGTGCAACATTGGAAATGACTTCT
The DNA here is from genome assembly GCA_030347295.1 of Setipinna tenuifilis. Classification (NCBI taxonomy): domain Eukaryota; kingdom Metazoa; phylum Chordata; class Actinopteri; order Clupeiformes; family Engraulidae; genus Setipinna; species Setipinna tenuifilis. The sequence goes on from CM059265.1 coordinate 38,905,825, forward strand.
CTGTGAATAATATGGGTGGCTCTTAAAAGAGCCTTTGGTGTGCATCACTGCCTACACATGTTGTTGCCAGGGAACAGCACCTTGGATGGCAGCTCTGTAGCATGCACAACGCAATGTTGATGCCATTTCATTATGGTTAAAGTTGATTCAGAAGTAGCCTAACCGCTACCTAGCTGTTGGCTAACCCACGATAAGATCTGTCACTGCATCGCAACCACACTTTGCTTTCTGTTTTCACGACCACACCCCCAGGCACAATTCGCCTGGCATTTCGCCCTGTGGAAACGAACCGTTACAAGGCAATAACATAACAGATTTCAGATAGAGACAAATATGTTTTGCTGTGTTTGTTCCAGTTTACAACAATGCCAGAAAGTTGTTTGGTTTCAAAGTGACGCTAAATTGAATGAAGTCCATGGAATGCTAAAGGATAGTTCGCCCTCTCAGGGTTTTTCTGCCCCATGGGTGTTTCAACTTCCCCATCTATTCCTGTGTCCTTGGGATCAACGGGCATCTTTGAAGTGCCTCTGATTCCAGTGATAAAAGTATAATGTTAGTTTCTCAAGGGACAGCCCAGACACATTTTTTCCACAGGGAATAGCATCTTTCTATTCTAGCCCTACCTGTTGGTGGCTGACTTAGCCAGCTTACGTAACATTTTGCTAACATTTTTTTTTAAACAAATGAAGTTGTATAGCTTTAATGGCATACATTAAAATAGGTGCAAGTTTATTTATGACAATAAAAAGTTTTATTGAAGAGGTGCTCAGTGAGCCCTATTAGCATCTGAATAGTTAACGTGAGTTTGTAGCAAAGATTAGCAAGCACACTAACTCGCAACAGTGAGTACTACAGATCAAATAAATGTCTAACTTTATTGCTTATTACAAGTAAAGGTTTGGCTTACAAGGTGAAACCTGAACTATAGCAATAGTAATATGTGACCGATAAATGTTTGCAAAATCTGGATGTAATGTCGGAAGAGGGTTTATGTCAGCAGTGAAATATATATATAATGTTGTAACATGCCAATCTCATGTTTTGTTTTCAGGTTTTAACATTTGAATTTAATTGTACAGTAATTTACTGAAATTATGCAATAACTTTCTATCGTACAGGAGGAAGCCATTTACTTTTCTGGTTATGTTGAAGAAACTTTTCCCACAGAGGCATCATTGGAGTCTGTATTTTTTGTAAGCGATGCGATGGCTAAGCTAAGCTACACGCTAACTAGGTAGCTCCCTCATGCTAGCTTGTAAGATTGCCTGGAACCACAGTTAGTAAAAGAATCAAGTCTCGAAGTACAATATTAGACTTACACTTAATTTAGCATGATTGATAATGGTAGAAATACTATAATGTATAATAATATATATGTTGTCTGATTATTCAGCCTCTACTAGTCAGTTGGCCGACATTAGCAGACTGGCTCCCGAGCTTGCCTGATGACCAAATAAAAAATCTGGCTTCATATGGTCACATTGAAAACAATGCCATCCCTGAGTCCAATTCTAGCCAATTGAGTGAAGCAAAGCGAAGTTCAGTGTTGTATTCATTCGTAGGAACATGATGCGAAATGTATGTATGAATCTTATGTAAATGAGGAGCGAATTTCGCCTGGCGGTGGTGAATCAAATCGATTGAAACAGACTTTTATCAAAGTGTGCAATATTTGTTCAGGTTGTCCTTGTTGACATTTCTCTGGACATTTGAAAATTAAGTAATGCAGTTTTCATCCATCTGTATTGCTAAGTAATGCTAAGTATTGCAGTTTTCATCAATCTGGTTTTGTACAATACATGAGAGATGTGTTGGGGGAAAAAAAAGAGGCGTAAAGGGCAGTGTTGGAGGTTGTTGGTATCCTTGGTGTGTTAACATGAATTGATTTTAGGTTGTTGACATTTCTCTGGACATTTGAAAATTAAGTAATGCAGTTTTCATCCATCTGTATTGCTAAGTAATGCTAAGTATTGCAGTTTTCATCAATCTGGTTTTGTACAATACATGAGAGATGTGTTGGGGGAAAAAAAGAGGCGTAAAGGGCAGTGTTGGAGGTTGTTGGTATCCTTGGTGTGTTAACATGAATTGATTTTAGGTTGTTGACATTTCTCTGGACATTTGAAAATTAAGTAATGCAGTTTTCATCCATCTGTATTGCTAAGTAATGCTAAGTATTGCAGTTTTCATCAATCTGGTTTTGTACAATACATGAGAGATGTGTTGGGGGAAAAAAAGAGGCGTAAAGGGCAGTGTTGGAGGTTGTTGGTATCCTTGGTGTGTTAACATGAATTGATTTTAGGGCAAGTACACCACTGCAGGTCATTTGAGCACTCACTTTTGAGCTAGCTGACAGGTTACTCAGCTTGCTAGCGACCACACCCTCAGGGCGAAATTAGCCTGCTGTTTCACCCTGTGGAAACAAGATGTAGTAACAAATACTAACATAATATATGCATAATTAAAAAATAATAATAATATCAGATTAAACGTAATACATGAAGTTTATTTTACTCTGTATTTTTCTTTAATACACATGTTAATAAGTGAATGTAGCCCCTTGGGTTGTAAGTGACTTGGTAGTAGATTAGATTTCCTGGATCTAAAACCGGGACACTTGTTTTCTGTAATGCACTTTTGATAATACCTCCTTTATCATTTTCACAAGACTGGGCGTCAGGGATGCCAGCAGGATTGGATTGGACTGCTTAGCATCATAACCTGCACATCGAAAGGACTTCCCCCAGCTGTTATGTACTTTTAGGGTTATATACAAGCTGACAAACTACCACCACCCTTAAATCTATCTACAAATACAAAGAATGCCTGTGTGCGCGTGCAACTGTCTGTCCCATGTACAGGTTCACTGGGGTCGATTTTGGTAGTCTATCTTGTTTTGGAGCAAGTGAGTACGGTTACATGTTTCATGTTAGGACAACAGATTCCACCTTTTTCTCTGCATGTCACACTGGATACCGTAACTTCATAAAGTACGACGTACCCGGGTCGCATGTTAAATGTCAATTAAACTGGCGATGCTAATTTATGTTACCTTGTTCATGTCCATTATGTGTAAATCAGTCTAAAATCATTTTGCATGTGGTCATGCCGTTACACAAATAAATTAAGTGAAAGAGGATGGGCAGTCTGATCAAATTAATTAGACTTATAAGGCCAATTCAGACCGAAGATTCGCGACGAGACAAAACCCTTGGAGAGTGGCAGAGGAGTTAGAACCGCGTGAATCTGTCGTTGCAACCATTTGCAAAACATTTATGTCCATGCACACATCCATTCTATTATAAGCATCTACGGCCTCGATTTATGGACAGTTAGGGTTGGTATCACTACATTTATTTATTTATAAACTACACCTGTCCCCGCTTTGGAAGGCAAGTTATAAAACGCCGAGTTACAAGTAGTTGACAGTTTTCAGAACGTCGCACCGTCTCGTGGCGAATCTTGGGTGTGGAGCCCCTTTAGACTTTGCAGTCTCTAGAAAATCGTTTTTGTAGGCCTACATTAGGGCTGTATGCCGTTTAGGCTAATAGGCAAGTAGAGGTAAAACAATAGTTATTCCATTCATTGATGTTCCCTTTTTTTTAATTTAGCATATCAGAGAGCATCCAATGTCCCTGCATAATCGAAGAAATTACAACGGTTAAATTACGGTAAAGAAAACTCCGGACTAAAGTGTATGACTTAATGACCAAATCCTCGAAAATTATGCCTTAAAAAGAGTGGGGACCCTGGTTACAATAGCTGTCGATGTTGTGTAAAGTACAATGGTGGATGTGTGTAATTTTAAATTGATTTTGTATTTACCATGTATGTGAAAGTATGGTAAGTATACCGAATTGCAACCACTGTTAGCATCGCTAACACGGTGATGTTTCACGGGTTTCGGTCGGACAAACGTCGGTGAGATAGTGATACAAAAAAGTAGTAGCCAAGTGATAGCTTTGTAGAGCAGCTGTGCACGTAGTAATGCGAGTGAAAGTTATGCTAACCACAGATAACTCTGGGATGATCCTGCCTACACTTTCTTTGCTAACTTTGCATTTCTTGATCTCTAAAACTGCACGTGGTTTAATGCATATCCATTCACATTTTTAAAATAGTTTTAATATGCGCTGATAACTATTTTTGCCTGATATCTCATCCATCGCTGCAAGTCTGTATAATTAATGTGCAATATCACTGAATACGAAACCTCATTTATTACTTTAAAATCAGAACGAGTTGCATCAATCTCACTGTATATGTATATAGTGTACACGTCGTACGTATAGTGACAATAAAAGTTCCTGCGACCTCTACATTTATATACTTTTGTGTGCAATTTAACTATAGGAGGTAATGATTAATTAAATGTCACGGTGTCACCAGTCATGTTGGTCACCAGTTATGCTAAGCCACGTTAACAGTAGGTGGCGACGTTGTTTGCGGTTACCCAAGAAACAGATCGCAGCTACTAACTAGACTATGTGCTGCATCTTAAGTGAATTTTCTATAGCTGTATTATGTACGTAATCTAGTCCTCTAATGCATTACAAAATATCTGCTAATTTAATTATTAAACGACAAAGCTGCTTTGCTGAACGGATACTTCCTTTACCTGTTTTTTTCTTTCACCACTGCCAATAGTAAGGACTTAGATGCGCATGATCCATGTCATGTCTGCCGCCTGTATAAAATGTCATAGCATTGCTCAAGGTCAAACGAAACTGTAAACCTTACAGTAACGGCAGGTCATGTATTACCCTAAAACAGCATTCTTATGTTTGTGCAAATATTAATTATAAAAAAAGGCACATATGAACAAGCCGTGCCCCAGAAGTAGTTAAAACGGGGAAGGTCAGTTGACAGCTAGCTAGTGAGTTATAGGGTTAGCACGCACGTACACACACACAGTCTGTGCAGACTGTTCATTTGTCATTATGTTATGTTCATTGTGAGGTCAAATAAGAGTTTGGAGATGGCCAATTATGTTGTTCATGAACATGGTGTTACCCAGGTGGTTGAAGTGAACACCATGCCTTCGGAACACTGGCATAGAGCTCTGAAGGTCGTCGTGCCTCACGTAGCTCATGCCGTGATCCTCAAGGTAGGAGTCCACCACCTTGTTGATGTTTCTACGGGTCCTGTTAAGACTCCTGGCTGCGCCACAGGTTCCTTGCATCCACCCATGTGCCTGGCAAGGACACGTGTTGGAGTAAACAACATGGGCGAGGGGGAACAAGCCCCATCACAGCACCATACCGCAAGGTCCCTCCGGACCGTGCGGATGAGGTCTGTCCCCTTCCTGTAGCCCAGGTCATTTGACCCAAGGTGAATGAGGGGGATCTGTGGTGCCTCTCGTCGCCCTTTCTCCTGCTCCAGCAAGGGAAGAAGAAGGTCCCACCTCATACCCCTCCGACCAAACCACTCCACCTTGCAGGCAAGATCCAGGTCAGGGATGCCAAGCGTCCTGGCGTGCTGTTCAAGCCAGTACACCAGCGACGAACCTACGATCCAAACAGTGGGCAACTCCATAATCGTAAAATGGCGTTTCAAGGTCAGTGTACACATATCTATTTATGACAGATATATGTGAATGGATTAAAAAATCGCACGTCTGCTGGTGTAGATGTGCGATTGGATTAAAAAGCATGTGCACTGCCTGCTTCTCTAACCTAACCCGGCAAGTAAAAAAAAACACAAGGCAGAGCACCAACCAGAGCAGCAACACAACACACAACTTCCCTAACCTAACAGTTTTGCTGCATGATACTGCCTAAGAGGGGAGAGCTGGTCTGCTGTTAAAGCTTTACTCTCCATTCTAATGCCCCTTACTATGGCCTCTGCTGCTGTGCAGACGAAAACACCAGTTACTGGAGTCTGTCTGCCACCACTGTTTGGGAAATTCTGTGTCCCAAAGTGCTAAATCACTAAACGCATCTCTAAATGCGCGATCGCGATCAGGCAAGTTCCTGTACATTCCTAGTGAATCATAAATCGCGTTTTTCTTACAGGCGCCGTCAAATACCCACAAAATAAAATGGTTGCCACATTCAGGACTGTCCTGGCCAACAAGGCGTGGCAGAAGTACCACATCATCTGACCTAACGTCCCTGACAAACCTACCTAACTCCCTGTCATGTATGCACTGCTGTGCTTTCAACCTCCGATACCACAATATATACATGTCTGTGGTGAGAGCGTGGTATGCTGCATCACCCTGGAAAACATAAGAAATATAGACAACATAAGAAATACAGACAAGAAAAATTACCAGCTATGTGAAATCTGTGTTGTTTTTGTTTTTTTAAAGAGAGTAGTGACAGGCATACAACTTACAGGAAAACACAGTTTGTGGCTTGCTACAACCTGAGCTATGCGTGTATTTACAATCTGCAAGGGAGAAAAGAATTGTAATGACAACAAGATTTTAAGTAAGATGTTCTCATCACTGACTTATGGCTCACTTACGCTATCAGTAAGCCAGCGAAACTCTGGACTCAAGAGGCTGTCCAAGTCCCTGAATGTGGCTGTACTACATCCAATGCTAAGCATAACAGAGTCTTTGCTATGGTCATCAGACATCTGCCGCAGGAGTGCCTTCTCATTAGGACCTACAGAAAAAATAGAATAGAATAGAAAACACAATTCATGTAGTCATTTTCACATGATAAGAAATATAACCAATGTGCTGTGCTGAACAACTACCTACGCTTACCAATCCCAGCCTCCACTGCTACACTGGCCTCTAAAGGAACATCATCCAGGACAGCCACTTCCTGGTTACCTACACTGAGGGAAAGCTTGTCCTGTCGGCGAAAGTAAGGCTTTAAATGGCGGACATTTACTTTCTGATGGCGCCTGGAACGTCCGCCACTATCAACCACAGTAGCCACTCCTTTGGTTGACAGTGACTCCACTCTAAAAGGGCCAATCCAACGTTCCTTCATTCCATTTCCTAACTTGACAGCCTTCTTTATTGGATGCCATGAGGACCTCATCCCCCTCACTGACATGGCTCTTAACTGATTGCCTCTTCTGAAACTCTAATGTCTGCCTTTCTTGGGCAACCGCTATATTCTCCTCAACTTTGGCATGGACACCTGCAAGTATGTCTGCTCGTTTTTTCATTGTGTCCTCGCTGTTGGCAATCTCACAGTCCCCCAACTGTGGATCGGCACTGCTGCAGGGATGCACTCCATACAGGGCAAAGTATGGGCTTACCTTCGTAGACCACTGTTTTGCAGTGTTAATAGCATGAACAGCATGCTGAAGGTATCTATCCGAGTCATTCTGCATATCATTGCAGTACTTCGCAAGATGCTGTTTAATATTCTGATTTGTGCGCTCATCCTGCCCATTACTTTGGGGGTGGTAGGCAGAAGTCACAGCATGACCTACCCCAAACACCTCAAAAAGGGAGTCATTAATCTGAAGGGGAAAAGGGGAAAAATGAAATTAATAGGCAAGAATGAACAATAAAAGCAACTTAACATGTTCTGTGCAGGCAAAGTTAAGTGCTGAGGATAATACCTACCGCATTCACAAACTCTCGTCCCTGGTCTGTTATAATCTTTCTGGCTGCACACTCTGTGACCTTCAGTGCCACCTCTGGAGCCTTCTTACTTCTCAGGGGCCTAGCCATGACCCACTTTGAAAACAAACAAGTCATTGTTAAAATATAGCTATACCCCTTGCTAGTCTCTGGCTCGAAGTGGGCCAACAATATCTACACCTACCCCTTGCCAAGGACCCTCAACCTTAATAGGGTGGAGTTTTGGTGCAACATTTTTTAAAGTGTCATGCCGCTGACACCGCTCACAGGAAGCAACTCAATTCTCAACATCTGCAACTAGAGACAATCAGTAATACCTTCTCATTACACTCTCTGTAGCCCTCCGGGTGCCAGAGCGCCCTCCAGTGGCTGGATTGTCATGACATTCTCTGAGCCCCCTGTCCCTCTCCCCAGGGCTAAGGACCTCCAGAACTCGCTGCCCTTGGCCAACATAGTACAGCCTACCTGCATCAAGTTTTTGCTGCTCTACAGATAGATGATCTCTAAACCTTACCAATTCCTGATTGGTGCCTGCCATGCAAAACATACCAGCGGATTGCCTGCAGACGTGCAAAACCCTCCATCTCTGGTAGCCTATGCCTTTTGAGGAAAAGCAAGAAAGATTACAATGCGCTTTGTAGGCCACGAGTGGGAACAAACGATAACACATACGGAGCACATTCACATTCAAATCATCACACAACACCTAAATATATACATACAGACACACACACTACCTAAATATATATATACACACACACACAACACTTACATATATATATATATATATATATATATATATATATATATATATATATATATATATGTATAGACAACACTTAAATACACACAAACACTTACATAATCAAAGTAACTGATTAGATGAATGGTAATTGAAACATTAAATACACTAAAACACTTGAACTCACACTTAAAATGTACATGAAACTTGTGTCATATTTGAGACAATAAACCCTGAATTTACAGGAATTAACAGGAACAGCGTTTGTAAAACCATGTAACAACAACAAACTTTGTGTTTGATTTTATTTATACATTGTGGTAACATACAAATATGAACTTTTTACCATTTACAGAACAATTACCTGGACAGAAGGAAAAAACAACACCTACATAAATATTTACATATATTTACTAATATATTTACATTACAATTAAGCAATTGCTCATACCCGTTTATGCAGGCTCTAAGCAATGCTAAATTCGGAGGTTTTGCAACAGTACCGGCATACAGCAGTCTTCAGCAACTGCTCATGGCCCGTTTATGTAGGCTCTAAGCAACGCCAAATTCAGTGGCTTCATTACAGGATAGGCAAACAAACGTATTCAGCAATTGCTCATGTCCTGTTTATGCAGGCTCTAAGCAACGCCAAATATATATATATATATATATAATTTTACTGTACCACGAAGAAGCCATCTTTACCAGAACGTGTACATGGTTTGCTTGAACACATGTATCAAACATGTGACTGTGTCACGGTGTTCCATTTGGGTTTTTTGGCAGTGCTGTATCTTTCCTTTGTTTTCCCCTAATCACATTATTAGTTTGAATTATTCTCCCTACACCCTGCACTGCCACAATAACCTCCTTCACCTGTGTCTCCTTGTCTGGTTAATCTGTCCCAGCTCCCTGCGTAGTTTCCTTGTTACTTGTTAATCTGTCCTAAGTTAGTTCACCTGTCTGCCTCGTCTCCTTGTCCCTCTGATTAGTCCGTCGTTAACTCCTTAGTTTGTGCACTATTTAAACCCTGGTTTTTCAGTCTGTCCTTGTCGGTTCGTTTGCCACACACGGTATGTTCACGGCATTCTGTCTCTCGACCTTGTCTTGTCCTGTCGGTCTTGTTTTCCTGTTCTTCCGCCTGTTTTGAGTTTTCTAGTCCAGTCCCAGTGTTTTCCAGTATCGTGTCGTGTCGTGTCTTGTTCCATGGATTCTGTCGTGCTTGTGTCTTGTGCCTTGTCCTGTTTTGTCAGTCTGGTCTCCAGTGTGTTCCGTCTCCTGTTTTGGACTGTTTGCATGGCTACGACTCGGACTGTCCCTGACTACGCTGCAAGCTCCAGCCCTCGCCTACCGATCCGGCTCACCGGTGACGACTCGTCTGCCAGTGGCTCAGGTGGTAGAGCGGCGGACTACCACCCCTGGAGTTGCGGGTTCAATCCCCGCTCAGCCCAGCGTCACGAGTCCTGCCTGCCTGCCCAGTTTTGTTTCCTGTCTCTGTTCCGTGTTCCTGTCTGCCCTGATCCTGACCTGGCGGCCGACACCGGCCGCTCCTGTTCCAGTCCTGTCCACCCTGACTCTGTTCCTGTCTGCCCAGCCCTGATCCTGACCTGGCGGCCGACGCCGGCCGCTTCTGTTCCAGTCCTGTCCGCCCTGACTCTGTTCCACTCTGCCCCTGTGTGCCCTGTCCAGTGTCTGTCTACGTGTTTATTGTTAATAAATGGCCTCTGGGGCTACGTTAATGCAATTGGGTCCACTCCTGTTCTGTCTGTTTTCCTGGTTCCTGTATCCGTCCTCGTGACAGACTGTGCAGCTCTGGGAAAACATCCTTCTCAGAACAGTCAGACAAAATCTGCGCACTAATGGCTGCTGTTACTCCTCTTCCTGTTGAACGCTTTTCTTCATTGGAGTTAAGTGGCTGTTGGAATCGCCTTTCTGTCGCTCGGCAAATTGCTGTAATGCCGAATCATGGTTTCTGTAGCCAACCTCTGCTCTTCAGCTTAAGGAAATCATGTACCACGTCGTCTGAGGTCAGTGCCTGTGTGCACATGGCATGCAGGTGATCTTATCTTGCATTTTTCTTACTATGAAGCCTGCAATGTAAGAAAGTGCTGCGTCTTTATACTCAGACAGAGCATCAACATCAGGAGGGTGAGAGGTGTCATCCTCTGGCTCGAGCCCTTCCAAAGGCTCCACATCCATTCTGCTCGCAACATTGACAGCTGCAGGTGTTGAATCCAGAATGGTGGTGGTGTCACGCAGGAGGCAGTTGCCTGTTCCTGTCTTCACCTGATGCCTGACGAGAAGACGCTTGTATGCCCCTCGGAATTGCCTTACATTGGGGTTGTTGTTGTACCCACCACGTGCTCTGATTACAGAGAAGAACAACTCCAAGTGGTCCTGACTGAGTTTATATGTCAGCAGGTATCTGCATGGGGCAGCTGGTTGTTCAACCAGGTCTTCATAGATGCCGATCACACTTCTGCAGCAAGCAGTGAAACCAAAGATCGGTGTCTTCGACTTTGTACGGTGTAAATGTACAAGAGTGTCTTTTTGCCTCACCTTTAGACCACGGAGAAGTGACTCCACCATTTGTTCCAAAATGCCCTTAGCTTGATGTTTAGTTGATGGTTTAATTGGGGCTTTGTGTCCTTTCCCGAGTGGATTGCGGCTATTTAGGACATCAAAGGCTGCATCACCTGTCCGCAGGAAGTGAACAGTAGCTCCACATCCACTGAACTGAGGACAGTTCAGCTCCTGTTCACAGTACTCAAGGGCATCAGCCACACTTCTGCTAAAGAGCTGGGCTGCAAGGTGGACCTTCATCTTTTGGTTTCGCCACTCAATGTGTGCCAATCTCAGTTTATTTCCGAGATGCAAGCCCTCCTTCTCCTGTAGCTTATGAATCTCTTCAATGTACTGCCATTTTATTTCCTGTCCGTCATCTCTTGTCAGTACCCTGGCCGTGGAGAACACATTGCGAAGAAGCTTAATCATGTGACATGGATCCAAGAGCACATAGATTTTTTGTGTTTGGTCCTCAGGATGGTAGAAATATGGTCTCATGTCCATGATGTCAAGCTCAGCACCAAGTTCCCTGATCATGCTGAAATTTTGGGAGGGTCCATCGCAAGTCAAAGAAACCACTTGAACTCCAATGGCATGCAGTATGACAAGGCTCTCTCGGATGACATTTGCTCTCTCTCCACCAGTCATGCTATTAATGAGGAAGTAGGCAATTGGGATCTTCCAAGACCCATTGATGGCGACAGCCATAAGGACCAGTGCTTGTGTTGCCACGACATTCTCAATCTCGCCGGATCCGATACACATATCCGTGTATCTGGTCCCCTCCAAACTCTGTTTGTTTGTGAATGTACATCTCATCCATCATCAATGAGCAAACAGTGTATTGCCCTGCCTTCCTGTGCTCATCAACATGACTTTTTAGTGCTGTAAATGAAGCCACTGTGAAACCTGGGTCCGCAGAGATGCTGCTGTACCTTTTCCTGATGGTTTGAGGATGAGGCAAAGCCAAATGCAGCTTCTCCCTGACATAGTCGTAGGTCTTGGCAGAATAAAAATGCAGTGTGGTGGCAAACTGCTTCATGTTTTCAGAAAAAAAATGACTTTCTGCCCTGCTGTAGTCTTTGAAAAATCTCCCGTGGAACATCTTCAAGACTGTCAAGGAGAGAGGTACAGTCTGTTGATATCAGAAGTTTCCTCTGAAGGACAGATGCTGTGCCCTTCAAAGAGGTCACTTTTGCCTTCAATGTCCTTGTCTTCTGCCCCATTAACCTCAATTTCTTTCGAGCTGCACAAAGCTGTCCTTGTACAGCGGAAGCCTTCCTTTTTAGGGACCTGGGAGAATTGTACGCCTGTATTGTGCAATACGAATGTTCCATTGCCATCCTATCGGTGTCACATCCATTTCCTGTTACAGCAATGGCATAAGGAGTGTAGGCATGATCACAAATGCCTGTCATTATGGCACTGCAGGGATCAGCATCAACAGAACAAACCATGCCCTCACTGGCATAACTTTCCTGCTCAGTTGCATGTACCACTAACATGGCACTTACCTCCTCTGTTACACTTACCTCCTCTGTTGCACCCATCTCATCCAAAGTTGAATAAAACACCCGTAACTGCCTTGGCTCCTCCGTCAACAACTCCTCTCCTCTCTCTGTAAAGGTAAAAATGGTGGGCACAGCTGTCGGTGTGAGACAGATCCTCCCCTAATAAAAAAAGAAAACAAGCCATGAAATGCATGTAGGTTTCAAGAACTCCAGAACTAGCTGTGCCTTGACAGAAGTTCTGGTCTGGTATCTATACCAGTGAAGGGGAAGGTGGAAGACATTCAGGGGAGCCTCTTTCCTGAGTGACTCTGTGCTGACATTGGCCTTCTCTGCAGACTTGGCCACATCAGCATGGTGGATACTCATTGCCTCAGGGGTGGCCATTTTAAGGGTATTGAAGCCTTTTTCTTCTTCTTTCTTCATGTTGTCCATCCCCTTGCTCTTGCTGGGCATTTCTCTCCCATCTTTCCCCTCCAGCATAGCCATCTCTGACTTGGCGGTCTTGCCCACACAATCTTCTTTGGGCACCGACACACAGCAGTTGAAAATAGCGCAGTTTCATCATTAGCAACCTCTCTCTTTGGTGTCTGCAATTAGACTGAGCAGGTCTCTGGACTTGGACCATGAACATTCTAGTTTGTTGTTCCTGAATGCAGGTAAACATTCCATGAAGTTGCCACGGTGATAACTGTGTTCATTTAAATCTGGGGCAGCAGCAAAGGATTTAGAACAGTGGTTCTTAACCTGGGTTCGATTGAACCCTAGGGGTTCGGTGAGTCGGTCTCAGGGGTTCAGTGGAGCCTCCGTCGCAGAGGTCAAGATACACATGACATAATTTTGTGCACCAGTAAAAAAAATCATATTTTATTTTTTACTAAAGAAGGGTTCGGTGAATGAGCATATGAAACTGGTGGGGTTTGGTACCTCCAACAAGGTTAAGAACCACTGATTTAGAATGTTCATTTTAAGCTGCTTACTACACTGACCACTACACTTTTTTCTTTCTGTTAGCTGCACATTATATTAGATTATATTATATTATATTATTGACATATTATAATTAGGGATGCACCGATACCATATTTCTGAAAACCGATACGAGTATGAGTACTGCCATTTTCAGTACTTGCCGATACCAAGTACTACCGATACCGAGTACTGTCATTTTTGCCATATTTTTTTGCCATAAATTATGTAGTTTTCTACCGGGGTGATATGGCCGAGAGGTGTAGACTATTTGCGTGCAAGGTTGTATGATTGACGATCACTACATACAAAAAATATCGTAAGACTGTAGCTTAGATAATAAAAAATGATAAACGCTACAGCATTATGTAAAAAAAACTGTAAAGTGCAATACCTGTGAACAACACTGAAGTCAACCAAGCAAAATGTTGCGGAAGACCGGTGGTGGAATGGAGAGGGTAAGCGACCAACGGAGCGAAATGAGGCTAACTGTGACCACAAATTCTGACAGTCATAGTCGTATTTTTTTTGTAGGCCTAGCGAAAAATAAATCATTTATGAACTCACGTTTACGTCATGCGTGATGTATGCCTAGGCCGACGAACTCCTGATGTCCGAGTTGGTCTGGTGTTTACTGACACATTTATAAACACGCCCAGGCTATGGTTTGTGTATGGCCTATACAAACAAATTGCATTATTTGGAATATGTAATAGGACTACGTTGTTTTCCAACCGTACTGATGATCATGCACGTTTACATTGACAATCGCACAGAGTAGCCTTGAGACCACGTTACAAAGCACAGACAGCGCCTCTTCGGGGGACTGTCTGCTGGCATTGAAACGTTGACTGAGCTGCGCTTGTGCGCAACCTCTCTCCATTGTCGCGCAATATTAAATCCCAGCTAATCATTGCAAATAACCTACACAAAGAATTGCATATTTAGCAGCTAAAATGTCTGGACAAGGCTGATATTTATTTCGATTAGAATAATGTCCAACTTTCGTAGTCAAGACTTGCTTTCTTGCGACATGTACCGATTGTTGAAGGGAGGACAGTGAGTTACCACATGCAACGGTTGGATTCACTTTAAAAAATAATAGTAATAATAATAATTATTTATTAGTGAGTAGCCTTTCATACAAAACTGTTAACAAGGCGAATAGCCGACATTTAAAAAAGACAGACAACGTTGGGGATCTTAGCGTAGGCATATGTCAGCGAAAGGCGGCGGAGTGTGGAGAGATGTTTAAAATGACAGCCTTGGGGGAAAATGTAATGAGGGACGGCAATGTTTCATGATAACATCTTCGCCATAGAAAAATTGGGTAGGCCCTAATGGCCTTGGGTTGTTGTTGACGAATTTTTTTTTTTATCTGACGAAATTAGTCTAACCTTGAGAGTTAGGCTATATTTTCCCCAGATGGGAGAGGCTTTTTCCCCTCGAACGGACGCTGGCAAATGGCGCTTCACTAAACACTATATTGGCGCATCTGATTATGCTCAAACCTGAGCTCGACAATTCTTCAGTTTCTGTTCTGCGCTGCAGGAAACATTTGGCGCATGGGATTGGCACTGGTATCGGTTTATGGTATCGGCAACTGTTTGGCAAGTACGAGTACGAGATAAAAGTGGAGTATCGGGCCGATGCCCGATGCCAGTATCGGTATCGGTGCATCCCTAATTATAATATTAAGTAATATAGTTTAAAAAATGTCTAGCAAATCAGATACAACCTGTAAAAAGGGGGAAATCTCACAGAGCAGCATTTTTTTTAAATGATAAATAATTTACACCCTTAAGATCAATGTTGCTCTAACTCTATGTCATTGACCTCTGGGTGGCCTTCACTGGATGCCCTTCCTGTTTGATGATTGCCCCGCCCTAACTAATGAGTGTACAGATATTAGGTCATGTGACTTTGATCACATGGAAGTAGAGCTTTGATTTGTTAATAATTTCACTGACATTCATTAATTAGTTAGAGAGCCACAGTTCACCCTATTGGACTATTCCCCCTACTTGACAACTCAGACATAAAGTGTGTTCTTTTTGCAGATGATATGGTGCTTCTATCGCCAACAAAAGAGGGTTTGCAAGAGAGCCTGAACGTCACACACACACATATGCACACACACATGAACACACACACAAATCTTCCCAAACGGGTTAGTCAATTGAATAAATATAAATGTACTTAGTTATAGACTTTGTTTGTAAGTTTCAGTATAAGCCAAGTATACTTTACTATGCTATTCTATAACTATATAAAATATAGTTTATAAAAGTCAACTTCAAGTATACTTCCTCAGTTTTAGTGTAAAATAAGTATACTTATAGTAAAAGGGTGATCACAGTCACCGTTGTTTCGCTGCCCCGACGTGGGTCATAATGACTGATGTTTCCTTTTATTCTCAAACTACATTAAAGTAGCATGTTAATCAGCACGATTTTCAAAATGTATCGGTAGAGAAACCCCGAACCAGCTCAATAGAAAATTAACTTTATTTTTTGCAGCATGCAGGTTACAGAAAACTATGGCATCACTGTGGTACTTGTTGTATGGTGCATGCAGAAATCTATCTCGCCTACCGGCCCTGTCTGGCCATGATATTTGGGCCAGCAGTGGCCTACTGGTTAGGGCCTTGGGCTTGTGACCAGTAGGTATAATGTGGCTGAAGGAAGTGAACAAAAGAGTGTGGAGTCTCTTCCAGTCTCCCCCACCGTGAAATCTTTTTCAATCTCCCAGTAGTGGAACCAGAGGACTTGATGTCATCATTGTGTCCTCTGGTGTCTGCAACAGGGACGTCTCCCGGAACAAAGCCATTACATTTTTTAGGTTGCTGGAGCTGTGGTTGTGATGTAGAGTGCAGACACACACACACAAACACACACACGCACGCAAGCACGCATTCACACACACAAGTAAAGTAAAATAAGACGGATATTACTGATAACAAACAACAAATGTGTCTTTCCCGGGGAGGTAATGAGGGGAGGAGTTGTGTGAACATTTTGTTGAACATTTTTATGTAAGTAATGCGTTTAAGTATGCTTAAGTGATATTGTATCTGCACCTTTTTGTAGGCTACCACTTGTTGCTGCAGGCGGACAGTTGCAGCTCTCTGGGTCCCTATTTCAGCCAGGTGGTTTAGGAGCAGCTTCCTGTCCTGGCTTGCAGCCTGAATGGACTTGGCCGTCTTCTTCAGCTGAGCCTGCAGAGGAACACATCACAAAGGGATAAATTATACTCGAGTTGGAGTTCAGACAGTACTGGATTAAAGAGTCAGTATAACTGGTCACCTGCTGCTGAATCAGCTGAAGCGTTACTTGGTAGCCATCAGTAAGAGGGGTGGGGCCACGATGCTCTCGTGCATCTGAGCCACATCTCTGCCCTACAAACCAAAAGGCAGTAACTGCATAATTTGCCAAATTGAGTTTAGACTGGAAATTGATTTCATAACACCTTCTTTGTCTTGTCACTAAATCTCTTGCCTCTTCCTATTAAGAAAGCACACTAAAGCATCACCACTATTATACCTACAACATGTTTGACTGGGCAGTGTGACAACTTTAAAGGCATTTTTTTCAGTTTCTGTGTTCACATAGTTACTTGCACTTTGCCTTTGTAGGGCAGATCTGCTATGACAGGACAGGAGAAAAGGCATTGTCAGTCATCTGATCATGTGTAGATTTTTTATAGAATTTTGAAAGCGGCACCAGTCTTAGAAAAACTACAAGCGGTGTAGGTGTGAGGATGTTTGGATTCACACATGCCCCCTCATTTTCAATACACACACACAAACACACACACACACACATACTGGTCTTTGCTACCTGGTAGGGACACATAAGACCCACAAAAGACTGATCTGACATTTCACCAACTGGTGGGGACCTGTCAGGTAGATGACCCTCCTAGGGACTTGTGACGTTTTATTTAAATGATATGCAAATTAATATTGTGTGTGTTTTAAAGGGGTACCGGTGGGGACCTATTGTGTCATTAATTTGCATATCAAAGCATTACATCACTCAGTGTTTCAAAGGCTACCAGTGGGGACCTCACCTCAAAATCCTTGAATTGACAACTTCACATTCCTCAGCAGGTGCTTCGTGCTATCTTTAACACAGCTGTATTGCAACAGTCAAATAAATCATTACTTGGCAAAGTAATTCTGACTTTTTGAAATATATTTGTCAAAGCTTTACATTTAAAGTCCATAAAAACTGTATCGAACAAGTGGATTCAAGCTGCACCGAAAGGGGTAGAACAAACTGACATCGTTTAGTTAACACTGCATCAAAGTCCCATCAGTTTTGTGTCATGCCTGGATCTTAGCAACCAAAGAGCGATAACAGTGGTCCTTATTGGGCCGTAAACAAAGTGGAAAAAAACCCACATGTATTTATTTTCAAACCTTGAAAAAACAAAACTGACCTCAGCCAGGTATTCTCAAAATTACTTTCTTTTCCCAGACTCCCTCTGGTAGGCTGTTATGCGGTTCTTAATATAAAACTTCACAGTTTCCCAGGTCCTATGCTGCAGCAGCACTGGAGCGGACCTGATGCAGTCTTCACACTGTTTTTTGCCCGGTACCGGTACCAGATGTTATGCAATGCAAGAGGCTGTTCTGCTGTTCTCTACCACCTTCACCTCTTCTTCCGTCCATTTTCGGGGGGGTGTTTTAGATGCATTACTTTTTTTTTTGCACTACAAATACATACACACACACGCAGACACACACAATAACTGTTATATATTACATGAGCATTAGTGCACAAACACATTTACATATAGGAATTCATACAGACAGAAACACAGACAGGTACACACAGACACTCACACAGAAACCCCCACCCACCCACACACACACTTACACATACACTCACTGTGACCTGCCGTGTCCGCTCCCGCCAAGGACTCTCACGCTCCATCTCCCTCTCCCTTGCTACACCTCCCCCACTTGGCTAACATTCTGTACCAAGCTGATTTTTTTTCACAACACTGATACTAATTCTCGCAAGCTTAAGACCACCCCCTTGCAGCGCAACGTCCTTATTATCGTCATTATAAGGAATAAACGTAACCTTATCTCTTAGAGTAAAAGTCCATCTTGCATCAAAACATTGTCTCCTGAGTGGATGCCCAGATAACACACCTGTGTGTATGGTCAGAGGTCCACCAACAGACAGTAAGTTCTTCTTTTTTATTTGTGGCTGACAGCAAAAAAAGTTGTGCATTACCGCCACCTTCTGGAGTGGAGTGTAGACCTGAATCATTGGAGATGCAAATGTCAATGTGTGTGTGTGTTTCTAATCAAAATCATCAATTCAACATCATTCACGTGTTCAGTAGAGATTGTATTTGATATGTCTGATGCAGTTCGCATCAGAACAGATTCACCTGCCAAGACAAAAGTTTGGCAAACAGTGGCTTAAGCTCTGGGACCAAATGAGATTTAAAACAGCTATAAGGACATTTCTAGAAGAGACTAAAAGAGACCAGACCCACCCACCCTCAGACAAAAACTTCAGAAAATTCTACAAAACAACTTCTGCCCTGAAGAGCCATATTTATGAAAACAATGACTACAATAGTACAGTGCCCTAGATAGCCATTGTTTTTGAATATGAGTACTGTAAAGCCTAATGCAATGTACATTAACAAGCTTTCTAGCTCACGTGTTTAGCTTGACTAGCTATCTTAGCTAGCGCTTATGGTTAGCATGTATGAACACATGTTGATAGCATTAGCTCATTAATGAAAAGGTGATGTTTTTCTCAATTATATTGTTCTTCTACGTTTCCGAGACCCGCTAGCAACAGCCACTGCAACATTTTATTGCAAGCTACTACACTGGCTTGGTTCTGAAATGGTAGGCTAGCCTACCTGCCATTACAAGCTGTGCACTATGATTACACTATGATTTGAGTGATGGGTGAAAAAAATTACACATACCTGCACATACATTGCTCCATTTTGGGGAAACAGTACAAACGTACTTTCAAGTGATAACCAGTTCCTCTTGGGAGGGCAGGGCAGAGCGCAAATTTTCAGAAAATGGTGGCACTTTGTTAAGATTAAAAATGATAGCCCCGCCTTTGCAATTCTCCTGCTCTCTTGTGATTGGTTGTCAAACAATCACAAACGTTTCTGCCCTCAGGACAAGTTTGAGTTAAGAAATTTTGCACCTGCTGTCCAAACCGGACTGGTTGTTTGAGAGTTGGAATGGTGTCTGTCTCTATCTCCAAAGCCTGAAGACTAGTAGCAGAGGCAAAATTTAGGTGAATGTTAAAAAATCATAAGAATAATCATAAGCAGTGGGAGACATGAATTTTGATATGAGCGTGTCTTTGTATGGACCAGAGTGCTGCTTATTTGTATAGGTAAGTTTAACTACGAAATGCAGCACAGTAGAACCCAGCTGACTGCTCTGTAGCTATTCTGAACACTGGTTTAGACCTTTGTTCACAGAAAATCGTGTTATTTTTACACACAACCTGTGTTTTATTATGCATGCTGTAATTAATTGCTGGTGAACTGAAATTTTACTGAAAAGTTACTGACAACTACATATTTTTGAATATTGTTGAATATTTTTTTCAGTTTGAAGAGGAACCAGTTAAAACCATGTCTGCAGCTGTGGAGACCCCTGAAACATCCCAGCAGCCTCCAGTGATTTCGTCAGTTTCCAAGAAGGAGGTAATGCATTTTAATTTGAACTGCTCCTCTACGAAAGAATGATGTGTTAACATAAGTGCAACCCATTTTGAATTTTTACTTTCAAGCACATTCTGTTTTTTGTGCCTTGATGGGACCACATCAATCAATTGTTCACAATGTCTGATAGACGAATAGTAGTTAGGTATGACCAAGCACACAATTTTCTGGTCTGGTGTCATTCCAGGGACCGTGATGGCTACATTTTTGTATAAACAATTAATGACAGAAAATTTAGTTCAGACGTTAGAAACCTGGGTAAAACACGTGGTTTACACTTGAATTGTCTGTTAGAAGAATAGTTCTTAGGTATGACTATGCACACTGTTGTAATTCAATAGCTATATTTTGTCATAAACAATCAAAGATTAATAAAAGAATAAAAAAATAAGACATTACATTTAGTACTTCTAGTACTGCAGCTTACTATTTACAATTTTGGGACCACAATAGCCAAATTCTGATATTTGAATTTTGTCAAATCATATACAGTCCACCATTCATTTGTGCGTAAAATATTAGGGTTTTACACATTTTAGATGTGAATTTGGACAGGAAAATTTACTTTAAAATTGATATTAATATCCATTAACACACAAGTGAAAAGATTAAAAAGTGATCATTACCAGCTAAGTATTTTTTCCATTGTTTTACGTCTTAAAATGTATTTCTTATTCATCACTGTGGTTTTGATTTGTAATATTCCAGAGATGTAATCCAATTGTGGAGTCTTCAGAAGAAGACCATGTCCCTAAGTTAAGGAGGACCAAAAGCATACTGGTAATAAAAACACTACTGATGATAGATATATTATAGTTTGGTCATTTATATAAACTTAAGTTGAAAATGTTAAGTATGCTATACCAAGTATACTGTTTTCATTTAAGTGTACCCTTTTCCCCCTCAAAGATTAACAGAGAAATGGATTTTGATTCCTCTGAGATGGCAAATGAAACGACTGATGAGACAATGAAATCAGATGTTAGCGTGGAGTGCCATGAAACCGGGTCCTCTACACAGACCTCCAAAGGGAGGTCCTCAAAGAAGGTAAAAGGTACGATGTGCTCCAAGTTGATACAGATAGTGTCTTTGAATTAAAGCAACTGGAATTCCACATCACACACACCTTTGTACCTCTCTTCTTCATCCATCCATTCCTTCTTTTCCCTTCCCCTATATACATATCTCTCACACAGGTCGCCCACCAGTGATGAGGAGGATGTGGCAAAAGTATGAGATTAATGCAGTTGAGAAGCACTTGATGTCTTTCATCACTTCATGTCGTGTTCCTGGTAAAAGTGACTGTGACAGGTGCCTTGCACAAGAAAAGGTAGCACTTAAACAAAGAAATTGGTTAGCTGTGAAATTCTACATCAATAATCGGATCACAGCTCTGAAACACAAAGTATAAAAGTTTTTTGTCGAGTTTTATTGGTTACAGTACAGATTTTGGCAGGATTTTTTGTTTGCACACTGAAAGTTTTCTATTGTAAAATGGGCAAGTGTTAAAGTTCCAGAATAGTCTTAATGGCAAAGTTTTTCCAGATTTAAGTCATCCAAAAAGTAACCGTTACAGTTAGACATGTTTTGAACTGCATAATTTCCATTTAGACAATCTTCTGTTAAATACTAGTAAAGTGATGTCTCATTTGGCTGCAATATAATGGCATGCAATTAAAACAGGTTTTGTTTGCATTTGCACGATGCAGATTTGTGTTTTGCTTTTATATAGATAGTGCACACATGTGCATATATGTAAAACATTATAGGGTTATAGGGTACTGCATTAATGGTGATATAACTTTAGTTGGTTTTGTAGTAGGTAATGTTTGTACTGTCCTCCCTGGGCGTTGCACATCCAATGCATAGTGTGGTTTAACAGAAAGCCAAACTCTGATTCGCCTGAGTCAGAAAGCACACACACCTTACTCCTTTTACACCTTGCAGTAGTAAATCATGAGTGAAAACTATAAATAAAAGTCCTTAAAAGTAGAAGTCTTTATTGTCACTATACAAAGTATAGAGAGATATTGTTCGGAGCAGCCAACAGATGGTCTTGGACAGAATGGGTCATTAGACTCTCATTACATTACAACCAACTAACTAATGCTAAATAATAGCGCTATAAGCTACTGAAATAATACATTCTATACATTGCAAAACAAGCACACTTAATTACAGTTACTAACTGAGTTAGCGGCTGTCTCATAAAACATGTCTGACAAGAGAGATAAATGGTAGCATTCTAATGTAAAATTATTTTCTTTGCGGTGTCCACCAGCAGAAGAAATACCAGCCGGTCAGCAACAAATTGTGAGTATTACAAAATTATCCATTAGCTGCTAGGTCATTTTTATCGAGCCAAGTTAGCTTGTATACTGAGAGATGTAAGCTGCAGGTGTTTCACCACATCAAACCTCCCATCTACTGTATCTAACATCAATTTTTTTAAGATGGAAGTTTATGATTCCAACAAATTTGGTGTCTTGTATAATTATAGCGTCAACCGTTGTCGTTTAGTCACAGTAAGACAGTTACGACACCATGTCCTGTACTGGGCTTTAGGGGTCTATTTTATTAGTTCATTTAAACAGTTGCAGAATGGTTTTGAATTGTCAACGATGAAATTCCTTAGGTTTAAAAAAAATTGTCAGGCCTATCTTTGATGACATATAATGACAAGAAATGCACGAATATGTAATTAGTCGATTGGTAAGTAATGTTATTTAATGTTTTACTGTTGTTTTCTGTTATTATTTCTCCCGACCAGAGACAAACCAGACAGAAAAGGGTGCTAGTAATTGGGAGCAGCTACCTTCGACGTGCGAAAGAGACCTTGGGCCTCAACTTCCGCATGCAGGCCCAGGTTGAGTGGCTTGGCGTGGTTGGAATGAGGTGGCAGTCTGTTGCAAATGCAAATATGATTGCTCAATGTGAGCCGCATGGTTCCTAGCCGGTGTTGTTGTGCGTCACTGCAGTTGCACACCAAAGAAGTTATTGCGCTTTTATTCAACGATGACATCCCATCTCTCAGTGATGGCTATCCTGAGAGCATGGACTCTGCTGAGGAGGCGTTTGATGAGCGTCTGGATCCTGTCTTGGACATGTGAGTACATGTGGATGCATACTTGCAGGATTGCATACACAACATGCACGCATGCACATTCTGCATATTCTGTCAATATATTTATTTTGTTTATCCCCTATCAGAGCAGTTACTACCAATTGATCAATGAATCATGTTTTTTATTAGCAAGCACAACTAGACAAAATGAAACGACCAAATTCTTCAAGTTTTAATGTATATAATGTATCCTTAGATATTCTAACAGTAGCCGATCGTCTGCACAGAATTGCATTTACTATGGTGTTGTCAGTGGCATGAAGGTTGTTAATATTAGATGCATAGACCACATACAGTCTGGACAGAACCATTAACTTAATTGTTCATATTTGAGTTACACGTTGTTTTTGAAAGTGTTAATAACATTGAATAAAAAAAAAAACATAGATACTATGTTTAGTATATATTAGTGAAGCAGTTATTGAATGTCTTTTGTCTTTACTTAGAGGGGAGTCTACTGTGGACACCAGTTCCTCTGCTGTACCCCCATCTCCAAAGAGGAGAAGAACAGAGCTGGAGCCAGAGCTGGAAGCAGCTGCAGCCATCATTCAACAGCTTGCAGAATCTGCTGATGCCCTTAATGAAGTGGCAGCTGCATTCAGAGCTTCTGCATCCCTGGCGCAGCTTGCTGCAGCCGCTGCTGCACTTAAAAAGCTCAAAGGAGCCATTCCTGCTGCTGCACCACGGCCTGCTGAGGCCACTCCTCCTGCTGCCAGTTGTGCACAGAGGAATTTGCTAGTAGCTCAAAATTTTAAAGGCGAAGCAAAATGCAGCGGGATTACAACACCGAAAAAGTGATTGAGGTTTTATTTGATGATGGGGACAATGACATCCCATCTCTCAGTGATGGCTATCCTTAGAGCATGGACTCTGCTGAGGAGTTGGCGTTTGATGAGCGTCTGGATCGTGTCTTGGACATGTGAGTACATGTGGATGCATACTTGCATGATTGCATACACAACATGCACGCATGCACCCACCTTGTGCTGCCAAACCTTGTGCAGAACTCTTATTTTGAAAATTCAGTGTGACCCTGGAAAATGTGTTGTAACTAGAGACTTTTATGTTAAAATTTCTGTTTAAGGGGAAGTCTCCGCTGCACTTAAAAGGCTCAAAGGAGACATTCCTGCTGCCCCTCCACAACCTGCTGAGGCCACTTCTCCTGCTGCCCCGCCACGATCTGCTGCCCTGACACAGCTGCTGCTGCCACCATGGCCTGCTGGGAACTATTTTCTCAACCACCTCACAGCCGTGTGTAAACGTCCGCTTTGCATTTTGAATCTGAAGCACTGCACTCCACACCAACCCAGAAGTACCGAGATTTATATAGAATAACTAATCTAATGGCTTTGTTACAAATAGTCATGACACATGATCTATTCTATAGGAACTGAGGCGACGGTGGACCTCACTCCTCCACCACATCTGTGGGGAGCACGTATGGGAGCAAGATGGAAGAAGATAGGCCTGCCCTCACCCTGCTCTAAGCCCTGAGGAACAGCAGAAGAAACGATGGCTCCATAGAGACTCAGATGCCTCCAGGGGTTTGCAGGCCATTGTTGAAGATAAAAGACTCCTGAAAGACCTGGACCAGATGACAAACTTCAAACACACAGGTATATAAATATTATGAAATTCATGCACGTAAAAACTTTGAAATCTGTATTTGCCTATTTAAGCAATAGTGAGAGTGAGAGACAGATATCCCTTACCTATCCCACTCGTACTATATTGCTTTTATAAAACAATTTTATCGCCAACAGCATTAAAGCACCATGTTCTTTATAATATTATATTATTAAACAAGCAAGCAAGGTAATCTAATCTACACAATTTGAATTTTCTTTATTAGGCCTATCCATTACTGTATATTAGTATAAAACACTGATCTTATATGCTCATTTAAACAGGCTACACAGCTACCAGTAGCTCACCACTTGCAAAAATCATGCATCTCTAGGACTATCAGTAATATGGATGTAAATAAGTAGTAGACCGAACAGAGTAGTCTAAACCTAGGCTTCATCAAGGGGAAGTAAACATTCATGTTTTTCTCTTAAAAAAAAAATAACTGGAAAGGTACAGTAGGCTACTTACATTCAGTGTGGTTTGTGATGCCCTGTGGGTCATGAAAGGCCGCAAAAACCCCAAGCTCCTCTCTATCCATTGCTGCCGAGGGGTGGAAAGGGAGTAGCCGGTGCCACTGGGCTTGGGACGCAGGCGCTTGCCATACTGTGTCCTCAACGATGCAGCCTTGGTTTGCAAGTCTACAACTACAAAACAAGACATATGGTTATCCTCACACATTGGTTTAATGGCATACCATCTTGAATGAAATAAAGTAGGCCATGTTAAGCAGGGGTGACATTAACCCGCTGATAAGATTGCAACAGGCTACTTCCAGCAAAGTAAGACCTCAATTTTCAAGTCACAGTGCTTGCTAGCTAGTGGTACTAAGTCGCAACATCTTGAAACTTAAATATGTAACATCAAAAATAAGTATCTCGAAATTTAGGGTGTTTACTAGGCTAGCCGAAATGCTAACAACACAGAAGATGTTAATGATAGCCTACTCACCAGGCAGCCCCAGAGCCAGCGCGATATCCTGCCAACATTTCTCCTTCTTCGCTCGGTCATGGTATTCTCTTGCAGACACGTCATACAAACTCGGATACTGCTGCCACATCTCCACAAATCTAGTTTCCAATTCATGTGTCCACCTCGCCATTTCCCTGGGTCTCTTTGCTGCCATGGTCTTGTCCTGGCCACTGAGAAATTCCTGGCTGCCGTCAAATTCAGAGTCGTTCTGTTGAACTTTAACACACGCGCCAGCTGATCACCGGGAGTTTTTCATGACAACGTCATCCAACTCCCAACAAAATTCTGACATGCCAGTCTTTTTGTCGGGCTGTCTTAGAATGTCGCAAACGACAAATTGCAAGTCGTGAAGCATGTCACATTACAAGATTCACTCGTGTTCGATGTTCAAAATCGGATACGATGGTCGGTTACAACAAAATCGGGCTGAAATCGTATAGTCTGACCGGGCCATAAGGTAGTTCCTTGTCATCCATACCTGTATGTCATAAAGACAGGCAGTAAGAGCATTTGGTGGGAGGTTGGTATTGGGCCTAGTAGACAAATATAGCTGGGTGTCATCAGCATAGGAGTGAAACTGGATTCCATAATGCCTAAAGATGTTAGCAAGGGGGAGGAGATAAATAATAAACAGAAGTGGCCCCAGTACTGATCCTTGTGGAGCTTTCAGATCGACAGTTCTGGATCTGGACAAAATAGGTTCTGTTTGACAAATAACTCTCAAACCATGTAAGGGCAGTGTCACATATTCCAATGCTTCTCAGTCGGTCTTATAGAAGTCTGTGAGATATTGTGTCAAAAGCCGCACTGAGGTCTAGGAGGAGAAGAATGGACAGTAGGACAGCATCAGCTGCACATAGTAGATTGTTTGTGATGTTAACTAGGGCTGTTTCGGTGCTGTGTTTTGGACGAAAACCAGATTGAAATTGTTCAAAAAGGTTGTAGTGTTTGAGGTAGGCCTGAAGTTCACATGCAACTACTTTCTCAAGGATTTTGGAAATGAATGGCAGGTTTGATATGGGACGATAATTGTTGAGGTCCTCACAGTCCAGTCCAGGTTTTTTTAGTGTTGGTCTAATCATGGCAACCTTTAGTGATGGTGGAGTTGTGCCACTTTTCAGGGAGGATATGATAATGTTGGTAATTAGCGTTATTAAGGATTGCAGACAGCTCTTAACCAGTGTTGTGGGGATGGGATCTAAAAAGCATGTGGAGGAGTTTAATTTAGCTATGATGTCAGAGATGTATTCCTCAGTTGGGACGCTTAATCTATGTAAGGAACCAGGTGACTCTATTTCATTAGAGTCGGATAACAATCTCTGTTCCAGGTAAAGGAGTTGAGGTGGGTCTATGTGGATGTGTGGAAGGATCCCAGTGCATGGTATCCTGCTCGGTAGCACTGGCAGATGCTAAGCTAGCTATGTTATCACTGCTACTTGTGTGGCTAGAGTTGATATCACTGCAGCTGTTGTCCTTGTTAATGGTGGAGGTGGTGGTTCTGCTAATGCCTGGGCTGATGTCTGAACGAGCTGTTGATGGTGGATCTGTCTTTACTCCTCCTCGATGACGCCCAGTCGAATTTTGGAAATGTTTAACATGTTGAGGGGTTGTGGATGGTGGAGTGGTAACTTCCCTCTGTTGGGTTGTTGTTTTTTTGCAGCTAAGTAGGGAGATGTGTGTCTGTAGTTCAGGCCCTTAATTCTTCCAGCTGATACTCTAGAGCCTTGGTGTGCTGTTCTCTCTTGCAAAGTTCTTGTTTTACAATCATCAGCTCTTCTCATCTCTTGGTTGGCTTCTTCCAGCAGCCAGAGATAATCTGTTGGACTTGCAGGCTGTAGGAGTTGTTGTTGAACACATCAAACCTCTCTTGGAGCTCTCCGACATGGTTGTGTATTTCTTCTTTAAATAAGAAGTAGTCCTGCTCCAGCAGAGAGAAGTTGCCCTGTAAGGCCCTAATTCTGGGAGAGGTGGGAGCCTTTGGGTCGAATAGTGGGGTGGAGGGACGGGATTCAGTGGTTCTGACTGCCTTGGTGGAGTGTGACATGCCATCTACATTGGCCTTGTCCTTTTTCTCAGGATTGTCCAGGATTTTTTGTACCTCATGCTTCCAAATTTATACTGGAATTCAGTGAGAGCAGCCTCTGGTCCTTGGACCATAACAGTGCCATATTGTGGTAAAAGTGTACAGTTACTCTTGCCTCCTGTTCATTTTCCAGGGTCAGCTGCCTGCCTTTGCTGATACCACCCCTCCTAATGCAGTTCATGTGGACCAAAAGTGTAGAGTGCCAGGCTGCTGGGTTGTTTGTAAAGAAAAGCAGGTTGCAGCGAACTTTGATGTTCTCAGGTCCACTGTAGTCTGATAGTAGGGTCTCAGGATGTTCTCTCAACACTGCTTCCTTCATTTTCTTCTTTTCTTTCAATGACTTAAGGCCTCAGCACACCGGTTCCGACAGCATTGCGGAGCACTTTCGAATTCGACAATTTTGCTTGCTTCCGCACACTGGCGGCGCACTGCGGAGCCGCGGACGTCATAGTAACCTTTTTGGAATCGCCGTCTTCCAAGGATTATAAAACGGTCACTATGGGTAAGTTTTTAGTATCTGCTATCCTGTAATCCTAGTTTTAATCAACCAACAACTGTGACATCATTAATTTAGTGTTTTTATGTATATGAATTAGGTCTACCTGAAATCAATGTAAAATAGTCTTGTCATGACGCTTCGCCCATTTGGTGTTTTAAAGTAGTTAATGAAGCGATATAAACTCATCTTCCCCAGAGTTTTGTTGCCTAGCCTACAAGGTTACTTTTTTCAACGGTTTTCTGTTGAAACGAAGTCTAGGTCTATATTTTAATAAAATAGTGGGCCTCTTCCCTTTCTTGACAGCGCATTTGCTGACAGACAAACGGACAGTAGCTGCCCTTCTGCTTCTTCGACGCAGACGGCAGGAAAGAAGTCGTTTATGGGTCCATCCACTAAATGAGAGACGCCAGCAACAAGGAGCTTATCACAACTTGGTCCAAGAGCTGGCACTGGATTCAGAGAGGCATCAAAGATACTTCAGAATGACACCTGGGCAGATGGACAAAGTCCTTAACATCATTGGACCAGATATAACAAGACAATATACAAACTTTAGACAACCGATTGAAGCTCGACAAAGATTAGCCGTGACTTTAAGGTAAGTTGCAAACAAACAAATACTTAGGTTAGGCTATTTAATAAAAATATTGGGCCATATGCATCCAATTTGCCCACACTTGTGTGTCTTTGGCCTACCTGTGGCCTTTTCTTTTTCATCTCAAATTGTGATGCGACAAAGAGATATTCAGACCAATTTAATGGCCAATGGCAAACAACACGACGAAAACTGATATAACTTTAGCAACAGGCAAATTTATTTGAGCAAATAAGACATGTTTCAGGACACTGTACAGGGATCAAACAAAATACAAATTACAGCTCGTAGTTCTCCCAAGGCCGTATGCCTCTGAACTGCGGCGTGTAATGCGCTTGGGGTTCCCACGGCATGTTTGCTGCAAGGGATCCTCCTTCAAAGCTGTTGGGTGGTAAGGATGTTTGGATGGGCTCTCTAAATTCTTGAAGCTCCAAATTACTCAAAATAGTTAGCATTTGCACTTTGGCTGCTGTTTGCTGCCTTTGGGTGAGTCGCCTCATTTGAGGTGCCAGACTTAATAAAAACAATTCCGCGTCGTCTTGTTGTTTCGGCGTTGGTGGGGGCTGACTAAGGATTTCTAATAATTTGTCGTCTACATCCGACCTTTGTTTATTTAAGGTTTTTCTCTGTCTTTTTTCTGGAATGTCTTGGCTGCTGTTCGTGGTGTCTAATGGTGAATGCAAGTCCACATTTGCATCTTCATCACCATCATCTTCCATATTTGGTGAGAGTAGTAGTAAGCAACGGTCTAAATTTAAATTATTCGCGTGCATTCGGCAAATAGAATTCCAGGAAACATCAGGGAAACACTGTATCACTGTTGTTTCAGATTAATGTAGACAATTAATTACAGACTAGACATTGCACTAAACTGTCTGTAGACCTAGGCTGGCTGTCACGTTGATATCAATGGATAATTAAAAAGTCGTAATCAAGGCAATGATAACCTAGTCTATTCCGAGAAAGGAAATCCATCAGAAATCTATCAGAATTTGTCAGAATATATAATAACCTTATCATTAGTGTTTTTAATGCATTTACACATCATATGGACCTACAGAAATGGTTGGTTTCATCACAATAGAACATGGATAAACAACGAGCGGCTCCGACAAAAATAGAGCTCAATCGTATCGACACGGCGGTGTCGGAGGAGTTCGGTGCTGGTGTGCGGGGTTGTATTGAAACCAATGGAATGGAATGTTGGCAGAGCAGTGCTCTGCACTTTGTCGGAACCGGTGTGCGGTGGCCTTTAGTCTCTGGTGGATAAATCACTTCTATTTCATTTTCATATGATGCCTCTGGTCTGCTCTGATCACTGGTCTGATTTTTCTTCAAATGAGCATCCATTATGACGTCATCAGAATTCCTAACTGCCTGTTTAGCCCTTTAACCTCTGTTGTTCTTAATCATGTCTTCAGTTACTGATTTTTAAATTTGATGATATAAACCTACATTTTTTTGGCAAAAACCAATGTTGAATCAGGAGCTCATCTTTTCTAGAATCACGGTAGGCCACTAGCCAGTATTGTCTGAGGATTCGAGAACATTGGTATAATATAGACAGTCAGTGCATGTTGAAAATTGTCTTGCGGACAGTCCTTGTTCATGATCAATGAACCATGAGCTCCACTCTGTTCTTTTTTTTCTTGTGGCGAACAGCTACTTTCTCCAAGAACCGAGTTGTCCGCTCCAAGAAAAAAGTAGCCTAGCAGCTATTCAGGACCACCGCTGCTTGATTAGCAACACTTAGACCAGGGGTGCCCAACCTTTTTTTAACCAAGATCTACTTTTGAAGTTGATGGCATGCCGAGATCTACCAAGTCAAGATCAAGGGCCGGGCAATAATTCAAACATGGAGCCGCAATCGCAGATGACACGTAGTTGAGTTTTTATTTGTACAGGAGGAGAATAGGCAGTATAAATGCACAAAAAATGATCTGATCAACATGTCACAAATAGGTTGTGGGTCATTCCGTGTCAAATCAACAAATGGCCGCCAGTCACCAAAGTCACCAGTCTCTCCAAAAAATCTGAAAAAAATCACAGCTGTTTGTACATCCAACCTATATTAGGTCTGTATCACTAATAGCTCCAAAACTACAGCCCTTTGAAATTTCAGGTCATTTTGGGAATTCTGGTGAACAAGCCTTTTGCTCAACTTCCAACATTGGTGGCTCTTTTAATATTCCACACACATTAGTGTAACTATGTGAAAAGAAATGAATTTTCCTGTAGAATTCAAAAATGAAATCAGATCAGATGTATCTTGTGTAATTCTTCCTCTCCAAAGCTGTGAAAATGGCTATAGATTCAATATGTGAAATGACACCGCCACTTTTGAGGGCTTCTCGTTTAAAAAGTATGGGACACAAATTTATCAGATTATTTTTCCCAGTCATATACGGATTATAATGTCATGCAAATGCATTAACCTTTGTTGATATTGTTTTCATATGGTCAGTGTATTTTCTTGAAGTTATAGGCTTGATTGGAAGTAGGCTTGATTTTCAAAAAGGCTGTTTTCATCTTGTCATTTCACCATGTGGACAGTTCACAGGATTTTTTAAACATTTTTCCATAATCATCCTGTATGTGAGGATCATTTGTCCAAAATTTGGATTTGTTGCTCTCTTTATTCTCTTTATTGAGATAAGATGTTTTGAAAAAAATGTCAGTAATTCCATGGAGTTGGATTGATCGGCAGTGCCTCTTTCCACCACATATTGTGCTCTTTTAATACAATGGAAGTCAATAATAGGGTAGCATGTCATTTACAGGAAAAGCTGCCAAACAAACTTTGTGTTACAATTAAACCAATTGCAGCAGCAGGCGCAAAGGCGTTTTAAAGGTGTTCACCGAACTGATCATGTTGGCGATGTGCTTTCCTTTCCCCCCCTCTGTAAACTCCTGGCCCGAAAAGAGCATGCGATTTTCATAGCTACGTCCATGACGTCTTTCATGTTCAAAATCTTCCCGCACATCCCTTGTTGGTGAATGATACAGTGATCAGGGAAAGATTCCGACTGCTTGCACAAAGCAACGAACCCAGCAGTATGCCCAACCATAGATGGAGCCCCATCAGTTGTGATTGACGTAAGTTTGAAGAGGGGTAAATGCAACTTACTGACAAACTCCATAAACGTGTCAAAAACATCCGACCCTCGTGTGCCCTTTCAAAGGCAAAATTGTCAGAAGCTCTTCTTTTGCCGTCATGTCATGAAAAACCATCCGAATGAAAACACATAACTGCGCCACATCCACAGCATCAGTTGATTCGTCAAATTGCAGCGAAAAACAAAGACAACTCTCAATGTCATTTCTAAGCTGTCGTTCAATGTCCTCTGACATGGTTTCGCACCGCCTTGTAATGGTGTTCCTGGATAGCTGGGTTTCTTGAATAGCCTTCTTGTTCTTGAAGTCAGCAAAAAGTGCATCTGCAGCCTCTACAAAGGCTTCTTTGAAAACTTCGCCCTCTTAAAAACATTTCTTGTGCTTTGCCAGAACACGACTCACACGGTAAGACGCTATTGTGGCAGTTTTACTCTTATTCACAGGTTGCATAAACACTGCCTGGTTTGTGGCCAGCTGTCTCCTCAGGTTGTTTACCTTTTCAGTTCGTATAGCTGAGTTTGCCAGGAAGTCTTTAGCATAGCTCTTGTGAACTGTCATGAAATTTCGCTCCAAATTTCCCTTCTTTGGAATGGCCACGGTAGCATTACAGATCAAACACACTGGCTTTGAATTCGAAAAAAACAAAAAAAGTAATCTTCCCACTCAGGATGAAAGTGATAATTTTTAGATTTTTTGGTTTCCGCCATTATCTTGTCAGCTGTCACTACGCTTCTTCGCGTTTTAGAGTCCCTAGTTACAACCTAGCAACTATGGCAAACCATACCCAGCATGCAACAGAATAGGATTCAGAATTATCTATATATTTCTTAATGTTATTAATATGAAAATATATTTTGGTCACTCATGAACGATAGTTTTATTAGTGTGCTTTTTGAACAAGTTTTTTTTTTTTTTTTTGTCATTCGCGAACGACCAAAACTCCGCCTGCGATCGACTGGTAGACCACGATCGACTGGTTGGGCACCCTGGACTTAGCCCTACAGTAGTTGTCATTCATTTATATGTAGCTTACCTTTCCGATAATTCGCAGTTGGGTCCCTCAGGTACAGGGCGTTTTTTCCAGTTGATTTTTGGGACCCAAAAGAAAGTACTCAAAACTGGCTTCTTCAGCAGAGAGCGTACTTCACCATCTGTGATGCAGGGCTCCGGTACCGTCTCGTCGAGCAAAACATACAGGTCCCATTCCTTACAACAAAGACTTGCCTGTTCGGTGGGCATTTGCTGGCACTTCCCGCAACCACACCACCAACTTCCCGAGACCCTGGGGACTTGTGCAATTTCTTCTGGTGCTGTAGCTTCTTTCTCCATCTCCATTTGCTGCAGCTCCTCTGAGGTAAACGAGGCCGGCTCTACGCAGGGGCAAGAGGGGGCATCGCCCCCTTAAATAAACGGCTTGCCCCCTCAATTCAAAATTCTAGAAGTTTTAAAAAAGAACATTTTAATATACTCACAAAATTAAAGTTGACAAAACAACAGCGCAGCCCCTACATACTAGTAGATTAGATGGTTCCATCTCTTGCATAGGGCCCTGGAGTCGTCTGCATAGTCCAATAAAGAGCCTTCTCAAGGTGTTTTGATTATATTTTCTATGGAATTAATAAATATTCCAAAAGTATCCACATCTGCATTAGCCATTTGATTTCCTAGCGTCTTGCATAGAAACAAAGTTAGAACATAACTTTCTTTCACGTTAGAATCTTGAGGGAAAATTTGAAGTGACAGGCGCCTAGCTAGACCTTAGCCTACAAACATTAAATACAACATAACTGCATTAATTGCATTATTTGTAAATGACATCCTAAATAACAGTTTATTTTTAATATACATGTCTTTGTAAAGCATGTCTTTTGCTGTCCTTTCACTTACAAGCATAAAATTTAGTTATCTAACAACCTGTAAAAATCATTGACTACAGTCTCTGGTAAAAATGCACGAGAATGCTGGACTGGAGGCATTGAATATCGGTGTGAATTTCATTAGATTTGGTTAGAAAGCATAAAAGAAACTAACCATAGTATAACCATAGTATAACACTAGTTGTTGCTGCCCTACCAACATCTCCGACTGCCCACCAAAACATTGTTATTATAAGCATGGAAAAAAGTGCTGGAGCATGATGTGTACATGATGCTCCCTTTACATTTCCATTAGTGCAGTGTTCAGACTGAGAGAGCTGCATCTCCATCCTGTTACCCTCAAAGTAGCACCTGCCCATACATCTGGCCCATATCAGCAGGCACTGAAAGAGCGACTCCATGCTAACTATGTGTGTGTGTGTCTGTGTGTGATGTAAATAACATGTTAGAGTGATAGAGTCTGTGAAATGGCCCACATGTGACCAGGAGAAAATGAGCTTGCACAGAGAGATAACACTCTTTGCACCAGGGGTTGTAACAGAAAATGAATAAAAAGAAAGAAAGAAAAGTAAAAAAAAACCTTTTAACTAATTATTTTATCCAATAATGTGCGTAAAGTGTGAAGTGAGTTGGATTTTAGAAGGAAAATATCAACGAATGTTGTAAAGTTTTAGTCCTGTTTTAAATTAACACATTTTTTCCCCACCTTAGGATGTGTAGTATGTTTTGCTTTTGGTGTACAAAGTCACTTTTTTGTAACTTTATTATATCTAAAAAGTTGGCAACCCGCAAACCCTTTATTCCTTTTTGCTCCTCACTCAGATTTAAAAGAACATATTGCCATGACAACTTGCATGGACTGTTTACTTACAGAACTCTCAATTAGAATGTTCAAACTACAATGTTCAGTTATTTCCAAAGATCAGCTCAGTCTAATTTGAGACTTCAAAGAGGACAGTTGATTGACAATGAGACTCTGCGATTTATTCTGCTGCTGCCTGCCAGTGCCTGAAAAGACCACCGATGGCGGCATGGTGTCATCGAGGATCGAGGTGGACAACAATAGGAAGAAGAAGAAAAGTGAAAGAGCCAATCCTAGTGGTAAAAAGCTGAGAAAAGAGGCAAAGCGCCTAAAAAAGGAGATGGCAGACAGGAAAAGGGAGGAGGTAAAGATGGATGTTGCTGAAGTCCAGGAAGGACCAATGAAGGCTCTACCTCTAGCTGAGGGGAAGGAGAAAGCTGGAGAAAGAGTGGAAGGCCTTAAAAATGGCCAAATTATTATCCACCAGGCCATGGTCCATGCTAGCCAAGATATCCAAGATGTACTGGCTGTGGTAATGAATTTGGCTAAAGCTAATAGAAATTCTCAGAGAAAAGAGCCACAGACGGTGTCTCGCCCAGCACTAGAGGAAGAGAGGAGAGAGAGACTGCTGGGCTGGTTTGACCGCAGGGAGGCAGCAAAGAAGATGTCTAATGCTGTATGCAGTGTCACCAGACCTGTGTCTGTTTATCCTAACTGGTCATTGTTACACGGTGCTGGGTTCTGGTGTCAGCTAGATGTCTTTTGGTTTTATTAATGTTGTGCTGTTTGCCTTGTTTGTTGTTCCTGCTGTGTCCTGTAGGTGGAGTTCATTGGTTGGGGCCCATTCCCCTATAAAAGGCCGCCCCTTTACAAGATGGCTCTCTCTCTCGCTCGCTTTCTTGACCAGCACGCTGCACACCAGCACCGTTGTTTGTATGTGTGTTCTGTGTAAACCTACCTCGACCTTACTGCTACCTTCAGGTGGTTACTTTCTTACACATTTCTAGTTTAGATAGAGAGTATAGGTAAGTAAGTGGACTGCGGAAGACCACCCCTTTGTTTTGCCTCCTATGCGTATTGTGCGTGGGGGCTCGGAAGCAAGGTAAATTGCCATACCACCATAGTAAGACAGCGGAGGGTTTATTTTCTGTGTTTTCTTTTTTTTCCTTATTGTAACCACCCTGGGCTCATGCTGACGAGTTTTGCTTGCTGCCGTTAAAACAACAAACCTTAAAATAACCAGTAAAATCTTAAGTTTTTTTCCCCGTCTATCTGTGTCCAGTCTCTTTATGTCACGAGGTTCTGCGAGGGTTTTTATTTTCCAGCTGACTTCGTAACATAAAAAGAGACTGGAATAATCCAGAAATTGCAATGTCCAGCTGTGTCAGAATTTGGGAATTCAATGTAAGGCTTTTGTTTGTGTTTGATAAAAACTTCACGTATTGGTGTAGTTCTTTCTAATATACAGTATTTGGATAGACCGTGAAAAGCAAAATTCATTTAATTATTCCTCAACATCTGAGGTATATAAATGGTTCTATCATTCAGATCCAGAACATGTATTGTAATGGGATAAACGGGTAATTAAGGGGATGCTTTAAAATGTTCTTTACTGATGCAAATACTCACATATCCTATGATCACATTGGAAGATAAGACTAATATGTGTGAGATACTTGCCTGTTTACTGTCAGTCAAATAGCCTGACTTATTAATTGAGAGGAAAGGCAGGCCTGACTACTGTATGCACTACAATCAGTAATTTATGCACAACTCTCATAAATTAAAGGCAGATTTCATGTATCATGCTTATGGGAAATATAGTGCTGGTTTTGGTTGTCTTGCCATTGCAAATGTAGACTATGGCAGGCTCAGTATGTCGGTTTTGGAAAAGGGGGTTTCCTACTGCTTGAAAATAAAAACCCTCGCAGAACCTCGTGACATAAAGAGACTGGACACAGATAGACGGGGAAAAAAACTTAGGATTTTACTGGTTTTTTTACATGCTTGAAAAGGCTACAGAGGGTGGGGCTACAGAGGGTGGAAGTATTAAAACGAGCTCTTAAGTCCATGCAGGCTCTGATCACAAATGCCACATCACAAAGTGAGGCTGCTGTCAAGGCAAGTTTTATTGTGGCAGAAGAGATTGCAAAATCAGCCCGGCCTTTTACAGAAGGAGAGTCTATCAGAAACTGTATGCTTAAAGTGTGTGACGTAGTGTGCCCAGACAAAAGGCAACTATTTTCAAACGCGAGTCTGAGCAGAACCACCGTTGCTGAACGTGTAGACCAGCTTTCCAGCAATATAAAAGAACAGCTTGTGAGAAAGACAAAAGACTTCATAGCATATTCTCTCAATCCTGAGGATTTCCTCAGCTCAGAGCCTGACCCCGAACATTAATGAACTGGTACAAAAGATACAACTAATTTGATTCCTTTTTTTATTTTCTCATTTTACTATTTGAAAGCAGTGATTGGTAGGACCACAGAGAAGCATAATGCATGTTCAGTTTCAGTTCAGTTTATAATGCATGCAATTTCATTTGTGCATTTATCTTGATATTTTGTTTTGAAAGGACATTTACTTTTTTTCTGTTTTCCTGTTGAAAATGTTTTCCATTGAAGGCACTGACAGAGCCATAACAAAATGTTTTGTAGGCCTATGTTTTAATAAACATTGAACCTGTCCGGCCCTCAGCTTGTAGCAAATTTGTTTTTTTGGCCCTTTG
Source organism: Setipinna tenuifilis (assembly GCA_030347295.1). Taxonomy (NCBI): domain Eukaryota; kingdom Metazoa; phylum Chordata; class Actinopteri; order Clupeiformes; family Engraulidae; genus Setipinna; species Setipinna tenuifilis. The sequence goes on from CM059265.1 coordinate 38,943,307, forward strand.
TGTATTTGACTTTGACACCCCTGTATTACATTATCATTATTAAATGAATTAATAATACATTTCATTTCTTAAAAAAATGTTGTTTGTTGTTTTCTCAAATAAAATTAGCAAACATTTAACCCCAGTGGTTAAAGTGGAGTATGGCAGGTGAGGAAACTCAAATTTTGGGTCGGCACAACAAAGAAAAATGGCTCACCATGTAACAACAAATTGAGTATTGTGTATTCTGTTTCGGATACCATAGTGTCACTGTAATTTCAATTATCACACTCTACTTATGGGATTTGGTGGAGTAGAAGTGACAGCGTAGAAGCGTAGCGAAGAGAGAACTACAAACATGTAGCCTAGTTCTTCCTGGTTTCAGTGGCGGAGTGATATCAGCAAACAACGAGTTTTCAATAGGATGTAAAAAATGCAGAATAAAACTACAAAGAAAACACCATTCGCAACGAAATGTGTTATGGATTATCAGTGAAGATCACGAATCACTTCGGTGAGTTTGTTGTTTTATAAAACGGATGTTTAGGGTGTTTTGGGAATGTTTTTGACATGCAGGAAAGTGGCCATTGTAAAGCAGTTGGAGAGAATTCGAAAATTAATAAAAAATCGGAAAAAGCAGCAAACATTAAAAAAACGGTGGAATTGACTCTATTACATTAGGGGGCTTAATGTCCAAAATACCACAATTGTCCTTTAAATATGAACAAAAATAACATTTCTGTAAATATTTGCAACATAATCATACTTAATTAAAACAACACTTTGTATGACATTATTATGGGCTATTTTGGTTTGTTTGTTGAATTTCAAGCTAATGCTGTGCACTTTTGATAGGGTGGGCCAGCTGTCAATCATAGTGGCACTGGCCCACCTTGGCCCTTATGTGGCTACGTGCCAATCTTAGTGTTGTTGAGGCCTGGCTCCTTTACCGGAGAGCACTGTTGCCAGATTGGGCGGGTTCCCGACTTTGTCAGGCGGGTGAAAAACGCCTTGGGCGGGCAAATAAAACGTGGGCTACTAATTGGCCAAAGTATTGTTGGGCGTTTTTTTGCTGAAGTGGGCGGGTTTTCGAACGCGATTGGGCGGAAATCCAATCTGGCAACACTGCCGGAGAGACTGTCGAGACTGTGGTATACCCCCAAAACAGGAGTATGTACAGCAGGCACTGCAGGTTGTCTGCATGGAGAAAAAAGCCAACTTGAAGAGAAGAGGAAGACCATCACAAGAGGGGCTAGCAGAGAAGCTGAGAAAAAACACCTGCAAGTGCACAGCTACCTGAGATGGTCCGCTTTGATCAGACAGATGACTGGCCTGTTTGGGTGGAGCGAAAAGGGAAGATGCAAATTCCCCACCTGGGGCCTGTACTACGAACGTAGGTCAACCTACCCAGAACTAACCCAGGGTTCCCGCGCTAAACCGGGGTTGAACAAACCTGGTTATGCTGATTGGGTTCAAACGGTACTACGACGCCGATTATGAAGTTGATTCGTTGAACCTGTGTTAACCTAATCAGAGTTAATGCGCGGTCGTATTAGGCCGCGATCACACCGGTCGCGGATTTCTGCGGACAATCCGCGTTGCGCGTCCAGCTGATATTTTGGTAGTGATCAGACCGGGCGCATTTTTGACAGTAGATGGAATGTTGACAAGTGTCGTCATAGAACATTTGGAAACCAGCTGGTGACGTGAAGCGGATTTTCCGCCTCTCCGCCGTGTGCTGATAATCAGCGCGGAATACGCTGACTTACATTGACAAACAATAGAACGAATCCGCCTCCTACTGTAAAATCCGCGTCCAGTGTGATCGCGGCCTTAAAGGGGGGTACATCAGCGCAAATCGCCACTGTTCACAATGGTTTGGACCCCGTATTTCACTGAGGAAGAATGCCAGACAATTATGCGGAGTTTCGAGGAGTTCAAAACCACATTAAAAGGAAAATCCAACACCGCGGCCGCCAATAGAGAACGGCAAGCGTGTTGGCAACGAATTGCCGATCGCGTAAATGCGTAGCCCTACGTATCATCCCTCTTCCTACATACAGTATTCCAGAATAGCAGTATAGGATGAGGGAGCTATAGGATCAATCACAAGTCACAGAAAATGGTCCCTCTACGCAACCCCAATCATGTATATAGCCTGTTCAATGTTTGAAAAATCCGGAATAATATTCGGTACCTTCATGGAGTAGCCCGATATGTGCAAAGTGACATGAATTGGGATGATTGAATGGTCAGCCCCTTTGACTAAATTGGTGTATGTCCTGTGAACATTTCAGAGGCAGCGGCACCACCAAACGCACAGGTCAAAATGAAATATAAAAACATAATTCAGAATGGTAAGTGTGTTTAGCTAGATGGCTAAAGTGTGTGTGTGTGTTTCCGCGTGCGCATGTGTGCACACGCAAGCAAGCATTCATGTGGCTTTTCTGTCTTTTCAGGAACGGGACAGGTTCAACCAATAAATAAATTGATACAGTAGACATGAGTGGTGGCTTTGCAATGTCTTTATTTTGTGCTACTATCCAAAATACTCTTGGGAAACATGTAGATTTTGGTAGTCATGTCAATTTTCAGTCACAATTGTCTCTATGGGAGTAGGGAACCTGATACTATTTGATATTAGTAATTACCTGCGACTGCATAGAACCCTTCTTTGATTTGAAGTGCAGTTAAATGGCCAGGGAACACAACAAATGCATCCATGAGTTTGGTGAGCGCAAATACCACTTTACGGATCATTCCACATACAGTGTTCTTGCTTAGATTTTCTGCATCACCAATTGAATACATGTACTGTCCGCTGGCAAAATAACGCAACGACAAGCACACAATTTGTTCAATTGTGAGGGCCTGACTTCGGCGGGTTACGTTGCAGACGTCTGGCTCGATCAGCTGACAAAGGTAACGAATTCCATCTGCTGAGAATCTATACCGCTCGTGTAAAATATCGTAAAATACCCTCGCCCTCCGAAGAGAGCCCCTCACAATTTGCGCTCCAATATTGCACGGGTCGTCTAGGTACGCTGGCATCGTCTCTAGAGGAAGTGTCGGGGGAGAGGTGGTGTTTAAAAAAGGTGTGGTTAATCGGGAACCCGGGGTTAACCAAGATCATAACCTGAGACGAGCAGGTTTGGCGTGCAGCGTAACTTGCCATGGCAACACACCCCGGTTTAAACCTATACACCTTTTGTAGTATGGGTTAGTCGGGAAGTTACGCTGCACGTGATGAAGTTACTCTCGAAGTTACCCTGGGTAAGCTAGGAAACCGGCTTCGTAGTACAGGCCCCTGTTCAGGCGTCGTGACAGTGCAGTGGTCAAAATGCAGCACGTATCTGTGTTTTAGTGGTGAGAGGAATTGTTTACTGAACTTTCTCTCAAGCATAAAAAGTGCATTTGTATAGTCACAATGTATCACAATGTACTATGAAAACGTGTAAAATGTACTATTAAAACGTGTGTAGTCACAATGTACTATTAAAACGTCAATGTAATGATCCATTTTTATTGTTTACCAGACAGCCCCAGCTGCAGCCACTCTGCTGCCGTATTGGCTACCAGTTGCACTGCATCTCCTGTCTTAATTACTCTGTCGTCTGCTATTGCTTGATGACCATTAGCTCTGTGTGAAACTCAAGTGTGGGAGAGGTGGAGAGAAAAGCTGTTTTCTGCACAAAACAAGGAGCAGCTGGCAGGCCACTATTACATTTAGAGAGGAGCAGCTCTCCATTGGCACCACAGTTATTGTATGAGTGAGTGTGTGTGACACAGAGAGAGAGAGAAAGACAAAACAGAAGGAAGAGAGAAAATGTACATGGATGTGTCAGTGCATGTGTGTGTGTAAGAGAGAGAGAGACAGAGTCTGTTTGCCTGTGTACACGTGTATGTGTGTGTACTTTATATGGGATGGTGGTTGCTGATGTAATGCCTTCTGCTATTGATCGATGGCTATCAGCTCTGTGTGAAACTCAAGTGTGGGAGAGAAAAGCTGTTTTCTGCACAAAACAAGGAGCAGCTGGCAGGCCACTATTACATTTAGAGAGGAGCAGCTCTCCATTGGCACCACAGTTAATTTATGAGTGAGTGCCTGTGTGTTGTGAGTGTGTATGAGAGAGAGGAAGAGAAACAGTTCTCCAGTCATCCACTTCTCGTGCTCCACTGATGGCTGCTCCGGGCCCTTCCGCAGATGCCATCTTCACCCACCAGCTCCAGTACGCACAACTTAACTTGGCTTCCGTCATTCCCGCTCCCTCCATCATATCCAGGTAAAGCAAGACGCTGAAAACACATGCAAACGGAATGTACTGCTCTCTCTGCAGTTGGCCAGCACCAGCATGCAACACAGACTTTGAGATGTACAACTTGGAAGACTTCTTCCTGGAGCACAAGAAGTGACTCTAGTGAAGACTTGAAGAGAACTCGTTCAACTTGAGAACTATGACCACGCTGTCAGTGCTGCTAGGCACATATCTGTCTCTGATGTCCAGCAGAGCTCCTTTAAGTGTGTCATGAGCTCACTCCCTCTGCCAGTTAACGAGCACTCAACTCATTTCAATTGTCTGCCTCTCTCTTCCCTGCTCTACTGATTAGCCCAGCTGCAGCCACTCTGCTCCCTTATTGGCTACCAGTTGCATTGAGGAGCATCTCTCCTTTGGCACCACAGTTATTGTATGAGTGGTGTGTGTGACAGAGAGAGAGAGAGACAAAGAGAAACAGAAGGAAGAGAGAATGTGTACATATGGATGTGTCAACCCATGTGTGTGTGTAAGAGACAGAGAGAGAGAGAGAGAGAGAGAAAGAGACTGAGGACAGAAAGGCAGACCACCATCTCTGAGCTCAGACATACTGTCCAGCACATTCAAGAGGAAAACAACAGAACTCCGAGCCCAAAGAGCCAAGGTGACAGAGGATGCCAGCAACAGGGAGAGAGCCCTCCTTAAGGAAATGACGCTGTTGAGAGAGAGTTTGGAGGTAAAACAGGTCCCAACACCTGACACACACAAAGCTGCAAGCAGACAGACACACACTGATGTCCACCAGGCCTCACCCTGCACCCCAAATCAACAGCTACACCCACATCAACATACAGAAAACAAACAGACAACACAGAAGATTTGACTCCAGAAACACACGCTGCCGACTTACAGCTGCAGACTGAATCCTCCCTCTGCCGCCCCACGCCCAAGGAAACACTGCTCCCACAGAATGCAACACCAGACCCTCAGGTGGTGCTTCTCATAGACTCAAATGGGGAGTTTCTAAACACTGAAAGATTGTTTCCTGGTCAGTGCGTTGTGTCCAGACGCTGTAGCAACTCCATCCATAGAGGGGAAAGGGAAGTCGTCCTGGGCCTTCTCTACCCGCTGCTCAGGCCCGTGAAAGTCATGCGCAGGCTCCCGATCTGCAAGCCGTTGACGTTCTTCAGGCTGTTTCCACTTCCACTCTCTGATCCGAAGATCTCCGCCATCGAATGAAACTCGTCAACTCACTTCTCTCGCCAGGCTGGTGTTTACTCTCCGTTCTCCACGGATACGGATGCACTTCCATCCACTTCACAAAACAAGGAGCAGCTGGCAGGCCACTGTTACATTTAGAGAGGAGCAGCTCTCTTTATTGGCACCACAGTTGTTGTATGAGTGTGTGTGTGTGAGAGAGAGAGACAGAGAGGAAGAAGAAGAGAAACAGTTCTCCAGTCATCCACTTCTCGTGCTCCACTGATGGCTGCTCCGGGCCCTTCCGCAGATGCCATCTTCACCCACCAGCTCCAGTACGCACAGCCTTACTTGGCTTCCGTCATTCCCGCTCTCTCCATCATATCCAGGTAAAGCAAGACGCCGAAAACACATGCAAACGGAATGTACTGCTCTCTCTGCAGTTGGCCAGCACCAGCATGCAACACAGACTTTGAGATGTACAACTTGGAAGACTTCTTCCTGGAGCACAAGAAGTGACTCCAGTGAAAACTTGAAGAGAACTCGTTCAACTTGAGAACTATGACCACGCTGTCAGTGCTGCTAGGCACATATCTGACTATGGTGTCCAGCAGAGCTCCTTTAAGTGTGTCATGAGCTCACTCCCTCTGCCAGTTAACGAGCACTCAACTCATTTCAATTGTCTGCCTCTCGCTTCCCTGCTCTACTGATTAGCCCCAGCTGCAGCCACTCTGCTCCCGTATTGGCTACCAGTTGCACTGCATCTCCTGTGTTAATCACTCCTATCGTCTGCAATGCTGCGAAGTTCTCTGCACTGCTCTCCTGCTTCTTGGTTACCGCTTCTGACTCCCGTACCGAACCCGGATCTGTCTGAGACCGTCTGCTCCACTGCCCCGGTAAACCTGATCTGCCTTGTGACTTCGATTCCTGCCTGCCCCAATCTGTACCTCTGCCTGTCTGCCACCTGCCCCGCTCTTCTGCGTGTCTCCCCAGTGCCCTGGATGCTTGGCGTGTGGACTCCACTTGGGCATCCATCTTCACTGCCGAGCAGAGACACTCCTACAGGACACACACACACACAATCTCCCCTTTCCCCCAAACCCTTCAATAAACTCTGTTTTTAAACGTGACGTAATTGGGCCCTCCTCTGTCTTATCCCTCACAAAATGTCTGTCCCTTGCCTGTAAGGTTGGAAATCGCTTGCATAATGATGATTTGTTTCTTAAGTCTGAAGGACTTGATGCTAGAGATCCTATCAACTACTGGCGTGATTTACTTAGCCAATTTAGGGTATTAGTTGCACTACCACAGGCATGCCTATAGCCACTGCAGTAGTGGAGAAGGCCTGAATACCACACCACTGCTCCCCCATCCCCTTCTTTCACAGGTGGTGTGCAACTTCAACAGCACCGCAGCAGACGCACAGGCAGAGGGTTGCCGCTGCTGCTGCAAATGGCCATTAGAAAACCGATTGGTGTACATGGTGTTCAAAAAAATGGTGTACAAAAAATGCCTGGTGGCCACACACTCAGGAAAGATGGACTGACACAGAATGGATATATAACTTCAGGATGAAAAGAGACACTTTTATTCAGTTGTGCAACACACTCAAGCCCTGGTTAACATGTGACGCAACACGATACAGAGAACCAGTTCCAATAGAGGATTTAGGTGGCAATCTGTATCTGGAGACCGCTTGCTGGCACATTTGTTTAGTGTGGGACTATCCACATGCTGTGTTATAACTCCACAAGTGGTGAGCACAATCAATATGATCCTGAAACCTCAATATATAAAGTTTATTTCCACAGCAGAATTCAGAATGATAACACAAGGCTTCCGTGACAGATGGAGGTTCCCTCAGGTAGTTGGTGCTGCAGATGGAACCTCAGAGCTCCATCAGATTATTCCAACAGAAAGGGGCATTATTCTATCATTTTACAGGGTGTCATGGACCACAAGTTGAGCTTCTGGGACATTAATGTTGGGCGACCTGGAAAAGTGCACGATGCATGTGTCTTTGCACTGTCTAGTCTCTATGAAAGAGGCGAGAGAGGCTCACTGCTACACTGGCAAACAGCACAGCACAGGTCTGAGACCAGCTAGCCCTGAGCCAACAACAGAGAGAGGCAACTTGTACCAAGAGCAGACAAATAAATGCTTCTGTGTAATTTCTGAATATCACATGTGCATACAGCAGAAATGTTGCCAAAACCGCACAGGTGTTTCTATCTGGTTAGAAACCTGAAGTATCTCACCAGCCTGGTGGTACATCCGTAAGAAACATCCGCTGTGAGATGGAGATGCAAGTTCAAAAGCCACTCCACTAAGGTCTTCCCCGCTTTCCGACTTTCCGGTGGTGGTTATTGTGCGACAGGGCTCTGGCTAAACATCTCTGCGCTGCTGGGTCTCCTTTCGCGATGACGGCAAAGAAAGATGAAGAAATGAAGATGGAGACACCCTCTAAGACTGAGAGACTAGGAGCTGGGACAGAGCGAGATAGAAAGGTGGATGAACTGCAGAGGGTGATAGCACAGATGAGGGCAGACGCAGTAAATATGGACATGAAGGGGGGCTGGCACATTTGCCAGAAGCTCTTCAGATTCTGGTAACAGGAAATATTTATCTATTAATGATATTATTAATTACAAAAACAACATACAGTATATCATATAACTTGTACATAACCTTTATAAATAATTATAAACAATTATAAATAACTATAAATAATACATTTTTCCCCTCTTTGTGTGTTTCTTATGGGTTTGTCTTGTTTTGTTTGTATTTTGTGTTTTTGGGTTGTACAATCTGGAAAAAAGAAGAAGAGTGTATGTAGAGAAAAGACAAATGTAGAGAAAAGAGCATATATTGGTAAAAATGATGTAATTGTTTGACCACAGGAAGAACAGTGCTCCTGTAAAGGTGAAGCTGATGTGTGTCAATAAACGATCAATCAATCAATCCAGTCCGGGACTCACTGGAAAGTATCAGAAATCGAACAGCTCAGGGAGACGGCCGAGAGGGATGGCCACTCCCAGGCAGCGGTCTCATCCGCAGCGACTACTAGCACGCCAGGCAAAGCCGAGCGTTCGATTCGCAGCTACCTCAGGGCTCATGTGTCCACAGTCGACAGGGAGGGGGTGCGATGTTGCTACTACAGGTTCTCCCCAAGACATCAAGAACCTGAGTACCCTATCTGCCGAGCCGGGCCGAAAGCTGAGGTGGAAATGTCACAGTGGTCGATAGATGTTAAACAAGGTTGCCCGTGACCAGGCAACTCAAAACAATTAGGAACGTGGCAGGCAGAGAAGTGACCAGTCGGACAGGGATATAAAATAAAATGTAATTTATTAAATGAGATACACAGTAAAAGCAATTTATAAAAGGAACGTAATCCTTGGGTCTAGCTCTAGTCCACAACAAGTCCAATGGCAATAGCCGAAGCGAGCAGCAAGCAGCAACACGGCTAGGCAGGCTAGCCGAAGTTCAGCAGCAGCAATTCAGCGAAGCAGGCAAGCGGGAGGGCAGCAGTAGCAAACAGAGCAAGGCAGGCACGCTTGGCACGGCAGGTTGGCAGGAGGGCCGCAGTAACAGCAAGCCGGCACTGCAACACAGGGAAAGGGGACGGCAGCCAGCAGCACAGCCACAAACTATATAAGTTGACCGAGGAGCTTGAGCACTTACTTTGCCGTGATGTGATAGCGCAGAATTAGAGACCGCCGGGAACCTGGGCCAGCCTCTCGCCGACACTGCAACACACGAGACACAGCGGCAGAACAGAGCAAGCGGACCACATACAGGGAGGGTACGGTGTGAACAGCGAACACGGCTGCCCAAGTCCTGGCCAGCCTCTCCCCTCAGCACAAACAAAGCCTGGTGATCCGCCGTTTGGTGCAGTCTCCGTCCACGCTTCCCGTTGCATCCGAAGGATTCGATGTCCTCTGCTGCGCTACCTGGCCAACAATGAAATAGCAAGCCCCAGCCCCGCACACACCTGGCAAGTCATTAACGCTAGTAACAGTCTTCGCTGTGATTGGGGAAGGCTGATTGGGTCCACGATCAGGCTACAATGGGAACGCCGGGGGGAAGTTAACAAATCAACAATTGTAGGCACGACACTGCAAACCAATAAACCACAGCACATCAAGGAAAGCAAATACCACAACAAAATAAACCACTGCAAGTCAAAGAAATCAAATGGCACTGCAACCCAAAGTACACAATCAAATCAAAATGTATCACACTGTGACAGAAAGCCCACAAAACTTGCTAGGGAGCTGGCCGCAAAAGCAAAAAAATAACTGAAATTATAGGTAAATTGATTGTCTTTGTCAATTTTAAACCAATTTATTATTCTATTTGTTATTTCTTTTTTAGCTGACAAGCCACAGAAGAGGCAGCTCTGGGAAAAGAAAGAGATTAATGCAGTTGAACCCAATCAACCCAATCAAATTTCATATGAAAAATAGAATTACAGCACTGATAGCAGCAGAGAACAAAGTAAGCAAGGCTATTCAGTCTTGCTCCGACTTTAATTGCTCGATATTCTGAAGCATTCCCAAACAGACTGAATGGCCTTGCCTACTTTCTTCTCCCGTGCCATTACTGAACTACATCCACAGATAAACTTAAAGTGAAATGTAGCGTGCGCAGTCGACGTCATCGCTCACGAACACTACCTCTGTTCGCTGATTGGGCCGGTAAGGATTGTACGGGACAAAAAGCTTCTCAATACAGCACTACCATTTGTTTGCACTTCTTTTGTAAACTAGCGTTATTTCCTCTGGCTGCCATTTAACACAACCATATTGGTAAACAGATTTTGTTGTATTTTGGGTCATGGATACAACTGCTAATCTAGAACATTTCTTTCTTCGAGCCATGTTTTTGTTGCGATTCACATGTTCAACACGTTTTCAGTTGAACAATGAATGATCCATGAGGTTGAATGGTTTTTCACTACCAACTTATTCTATGCACCATGTTTGTGCTCGTCAAGAACTTCTGCAGTGCTTCTGTGATTGCTGTGGTCTGCATGTGATTGTCCAGGATAAGTTACGGACCACATATTGTTTACTGACATGTTCTTAAGTCATGTCCACCGCCTCAGATAAGGGTACAAGAATTGGACATACATTTTTAAGCTCTTTTGCATAATAAAAAACACTCATCTGTCACTGCACATTTGTATAAGTAGTGTATGATCAAAAGCAGTGAGAGCTTGAACTGACTTAATGGAGAATTCAGGTGTAAAATTAACTTGGGTCATGTTAAAACATAATAACAAATTGGTATGTTTGTATGTATGTTTTTATCAAAGGCTCACAACGCTTTTGAGCAGGGCAGCCTCTTAAACGTATTTTAAACCATTAATAAAGCTCCTAGTAGGTCTAAACGTATTTGGTATTATGACATTGCAAATGCAGTATTGAGAACTTTCTAGGTTTACAAATCGTCTATAGTCTACCTTGGTCACATGCCGTCTCTGTCGGGCTGTTGCAGCTCTTCATCTCTCTAATGTGGTTCGAAGTACGGATGTCAATCAAACAGAAACTGCTCTTCTACCTAAAACTCTACAAGCAGGTATGCTTGCCAGATTTTCGATTTTTCAAATTGGTCACCAGGCTACTGCACAAGATCGAGACCCAGCTCGGTGACATTGGCGAACCCGATAAACTGACTAGTAGATGCTCAATCACAAATCAGACAGCATACAATCATTTTCTTAATATATTTTAACCATCATCATAAGTACCATCACGCTAACTTAAGTGGAAGGCTAATATTGTACTTCTGGACTTAATTCTTCTTCTACTAACTTTGGGTCGAGGGAGCTAGCTAGTTAACATGTACATACAAGGCTAGCGTGTAGCTTAGCCATCTTTCTTCTGGCTTCACTTGCATTGAATAATAAAGATTCATAAAGATAACTCCTTAAAAAGGTTTTTTTTGCCTCAAATCAAGGGCGCTGAATGTACCTTACTTGTCTGTACGATTTACTGTTCCGGATGTATCGCAAAAGCTTAAAACCAAACCAGAGAAAATATTCAAAAATAATATTCATAAAAAATTACAAAAAGGTTATTTTGGCTCCAAATCTTGCACGAGACCAACATGTTTGTCTGGACTGTCGTATAGTTTGGTGATGGTGACTAACATCTGCCTCCCCTCTGTCAGAAACAACAATCCTGTACCAGCCCCTACACAATCAGCGTGCTAATCACCGGTCCTTGAATTCCCATCACACATCATGAGCTGCACCTGTTCCTCGTTTACAGCCTGGTTTCTTAATACTTCATATTCCCCACTATCTCTCACTGCAGCACGAAGCTTTACATGAATTACACGTCTGTCGTCACTTCGCTTTTCCTGCTCTCCACTTGCGGGCCGTTTCCATTACAGCGAATTTCGCTTCGCTCTCATTGACTTTGAATGGGGGCGAATTCGACAAGGAAGGCAAAATGCAGTTGGCGAAACATTAACTTTATTTAAATGACAATGATGTGACGACCAATTAGATCAGTGTGTGATGTGTTTAGTGTGTGACGTTTGCTTAAGAGGCGGGAGTTACAAGAAATTCAGACCAACATGGCAGACACTTGTGGAACCTCTAATGTTAAAGTGTTTTAAATATGATTTAAAGTTTCTGGGTGACCAAAAGAGATGGTGCTGTCACAGATTGTTGTTTAAATGTAACACTAACTGACTTAAGACAAGCAAGAGTACTCTAGAGTACCATTTAATCACTCGAAGTTTTAAACTAGTAGAGTTAGCTTACAATTAGCTAAGTATTAGCAAGCTGGCTAACATATATGGTCACAAGCTTGTACTAGCTAGTGAAACCTGAACTTTATTTAAATGAAAATGATGTGATAACCAATTTGATCAGTGTGTGGTGTGTTTAGTGCGTGACCCTTGCTGAAGAGGAGGGAGTTACAAAAAAACTCAGACCAACATGACACTTATGGCGCCTCCAACGTTAAAGTGTTTACATGATTTAAAGTCTCTGAGTGACCAAAAGTGATGATTCCATTACGGATTGTTGTTTGAATGTAACACATACTGACTAAAGACAAGTAGACTACTCTAGATTACCACTGAATTACCATGTAGTTTTAAGCTAGCAGAGTTAGCAACATATATGGTCACAAGCTTGTACACTTCTTGCATTTGTAGAACAATATTGCAACACTTAAAGGGTCACTTGGAAGTTGTTTTTATGATGAAATTTACATTTAGAATTGGTTAGAAATAAAAAAGGGTCTGTGAAAAAATGGCCACGATCCACCATCCCCATCATCAGAAAAATAGATTAACAGGTACCGTTTTGTAACAAAATTTAACCATCTTTTTCTCATGGGTCTCAGGTTCTATGACGTAGAACGAGGGAATTCCCTCTAGACTATATAAACTACTGCTTTCCTTTTAGTCATTCATCCATACACCGGGGTGACGTGCTTCAGAGTTGCGTTTTTCTGTGTGTATATATACACAGATTTCGGAAACACATGTTGAATGAATGCTGAATAAATGAATCATCACTTGTAAATTGAATAAGTATCTCTTTCATTTGAGGATCAACAGCAGCTATTAAGCTTGAGGCCGTGACTACAAGAGGAGCACTTGTAAAAGACATTCGGCAGTTGTCACCACAACATAAAACGTACTCCCTGGAGGCCTTCCACTCCCTCATCCTCCGCTTTGCTCCAAAACACACCAGCTTCTCTTATGTTGGAATGTACTGCAGGTAAATTTTTATTATTATGAAATAATGAATTATCAACAGCTAATGTGTACTGGAAAACATGTTTGAAATCTAATAGCTACATTAATTTACTCTGGCTTCTCTTGGCAGCGTTACATTATAACGCAAATGGTGATCGCCAGATTGCTGAAACCAGCCGTGGTGAAGCCCGCTACTCTGTGCGCTATCCCCGGTTCCGCAGAGGTGGGGGGGTGGTCCGGCCCATCAAGGAGAAGCCATCCTATGGTGAGCATGTTTTTAATAATAATAATAGTATTAATGCAAATAATAATAATATTAATAATAATGAAAATCAAATGAAAAGGGAGTTTTTCCCTCATCCCTGTTATCACTGGGGGCCAAATAAAGCACTGTATGATCTCTTACCGCTGTCCTTTATCTCTCATATATATATCCCTCTACTTTTAGTCTTATTGAATTGTATATACAGTTATTATTATTATTATAATTCTTGTCGTCATCTATTTCATATGATTTCATCAGGTGATTCCTGAATGTTTTGTTTTTCTCTTAAAAAGAATATGCAGCTGCCCTCATGACCTCGCTGAAAGAGAAGTATGCAACTTCTCCCAGAACCCTTCAAGAGGAAAGTGCCGCAGTTGCACCTGGTCCCCTTACACAACACACAATTACAAAGGAAGAGGCAATCCACCTTCATCTTTCGTGGTTTAACTCACTGTAATCTATATTGTTAAAAAACAGATACACCAAGACACTGTATGATTGTGTTTATTTGAACTTTTTAATTATTGATTAATGATTTTCTTCCAAATGGGGCCATTGGAATCCTCTATATGCCTGTCCCTCTGAATATTGCTTCCTGATTGTAGCCACCACGCAAGCAGGTATCGTCTTCCTCACCTCCCTGCCTAGAATTCCATATGCCCACCTGACAACCTGCCGGTAGGATAGCATTTTCATAAATAGATGAACCCCCATTGATCAGAGGGCAATTTTTAAACATTACAGCATACTGATTATACTGCCCAAAATAAATCAAGACGACATCCGGAGGTGATCTTTTAGAAAAAATCCAATTCAGAATGCCACCTCATTCCACTCACGCCAAGCCAGCTGCTCTGCTGTGTATCAGACCTGCCTAGAGTAGGAAATTTTAATGGAAAAGGTCAGGTAGTATTAAGAAAGTGATTATGTTACAACGAAGATTGTATGTTACGAAGTACCATTCTTAATTGATGTTGGAAATTAAACTGTGTGGTAAATGTTTGACCCACTGTAGTGTAGGCCTTTAGTACTGTATATGGGTAAATGACAGCTAATGGCACTATTATATGAATTCAAGTATTGATTTTTTAGTTGATTACCTACATAGTATTCATTGTAGCACACTAGTTCACAATTGCTATAATTTATGGGCATTAGCTGTTGGACCACCAGACTGAAAATGACTGAACCTACTCTGGTCTGCTGGCTTGAAGTGGACCATATTCCTGGCGAAATGCAAGGTAGGCAACTTGCAGCGAGAAGGGGTTCAAGCAACAAGCCGGGGTGTTGTGTCAGGCAGCTTATGGACGGCACTAGCTGCTGTACCAGAGACCAGTACGCCTCTAACTCCCTACAGCACATGCTCCCCTCCGCAGATGCCATAGCCTCGCAGTGTCCGAAAGAACACCTATAACGAAACGTTTGACCAATGTACACTACCATTAGTAATTGATCCATTGCATAACCATCTGTTAATGCTGTCACGTCGTCAGTCTGTCAAAAATAATTTTAGTAGCCACTATTACTGTGAAGTTTTGATGGTTGGGTTATCACATCGTGTATGAAAGATTATAACTGCCCACATTAAGCATGTTTTATAGATTGAACGTGATGAGATTTTGCCGTCTGGAAGGGCGTTAATTTAGCTAGGATGCTGCAATGACGACCGTCACAGAAATAAATTGTGCGTTTTACATTTAGTGAGACAAAATGTTCGGCCTGTCTCCTCTCCCTCCTCTTAGGCTCAGTTATATGGCTGCGGGCCATCAAATGTCCTCCTCCATTTTGAATAATTTCAGTTGACTGGATGCGATATTTTTTTTCCTAGTTCTAAAGCGACGCCACAGTTTAAAGACACAATTTCATAATAGGATTGTCTCTGTAATTTCCAATTCGAATTTAGGCATGACGGCATCCAATTGATCAAAAAGAATATTGCAACCAAATTTCTTAAATTTCTGACATGAATAGTAGGCTACCATGACTGCCAATATGATCACACATGATATTGACAAGTCTGAGTGTAACGGAGTGAAATATAGTGCAGTTAAATCCTGCACAAATTGGGTTTGTTCTTCCATCAATGTATTTGTTTTATTTCTTTGATTCGTGATTACACACGCTTGTCATGTCAGTTTGTTAGGGGTGGGTCCGTTCTGTAGCCTTGTGTCCCTCCTGGCTTTCCATCCTGTGCGCCTTGTCTTCACGTTTAAAGGTCCCTGTCTCCCTCAGCTCTTCCCTGTTAACCTTACGTTCTGGGAATAGGTATGTTGTCCCCAATCTATAATAATGATCTGTATATATCCTCATGATAATTGACCATCGATATTCTATAAAATTATAATCTTCTTTTTAGGCCCCGTACACACTAAGCCGGATAAATATGAATACGCGTATCCGTAGTTAAAACGATCTACGTCCACATTATCGTTTTTATACTGTTTTCAGAATTTTCTACATTTTTGTTGTGTCTGTTACGTCACTCCCGACTCCCGCCGTGCAAGCTGTTTGATTACAGGCGCGCGACAAGTTATCACTTCACTGAGGTAAAAAGTAACACTGGCAGCAGCACAACAGTACGATTGTAAGAAAATGGATCAACAGAAGAAAACGGCCTTCTTCTCGTGGACTGACGACGAAGTCGACTTGTTACTTCGTGTGATACTCGACTATAAAACACAAAAAGCATTGGAGAACATTGATTGGGACTCGTGTGTAACAAAGTATGGAGATATTCTTCAAAGATTTTTAGCGGAGTATCCACTTGCGACCGATCGACAGGACAAGGACTTCCCTCACAAGGTGGAAGAAATCACCAAAGCAGCCTTGACAACAAAGCTTAAGGCCATTCGGAGCAAATATAGACAAGCAGTGGATTCCGGGAGAAAAAGTGGGCACGGAAGAGTTGTGTTGTTATTTTTTGATGCCTGCGAAAAAATATGGGGCGGATCGCCATCCACAACCACTCTAAACTCCGGTGTAGAGACATCTGACTTGGCCGATCTCGAGACTGCCGACTCCATGGTAAGTGAATTAAGGCAAAGGCTACTAGAAGAATGTGGGAAGTATGGTGTTAATAAATGTTAATGTGTGGCCTGTGTTAGCACGACAGAAAGAAAACACTATTAGCATGTTACCATTTAGCCAATGATGTTAACGTTAGCTAATAGGCGATTTTAAGATCAGTCAGCCTCGCGCATCAATGTGAAAGGATGACCCATCGGGATGACCACACTCGCATTAGCTGACAGGCAAAATGTAGAACTTCTTTTGTCTTGCTTCTTTTCGTTTGTCTAGTCAGCTTATGGGTTTTTGCCAACGAAAAAGTCCATCCACTGAGCCAGACAGCCGAGCAAGCTGGTTTTGCCATTCCAGCGAAGGGCTCGATCATTTGTTGAATTCGTCTATTGAAGGCATGTGTGTGTGTGGCAGTGATCTGAGGATGTTCTTAATGTTGTAGGTGAGCAATCCTCCACCTGACGCTACTGACAGCCAAGAGGTCACACATGATGGAACGTCACAACCGAGTCGCCGGGACAGGCTTGCAGCACATCTGTCAACCTACAAGTCTGACAGGCTGAAAAGAAAACTGACCAGTGAGGAGCACTTGGCAGCAATTGCCCAGGAAGAACTTAAAGTAAAAAAACAAATTTTGCAGCAAATGGGTGATTCTGAGCGCGAGTTTTCAGCCACTTTAGGTAGATTGACGGATAACATAGAGAGACTCACAGTGTCTGTTGCAGAGGGATTTGCACTCATGAGGCAGGCACTGTATCCGCCACCTCCACCTAATTATTCTCAGTACCACCTGAATCACTTCGGGCACACCTCAAGGTCACCAAGAACTCAGAATCCACCAAGCTCATCTCAACAACCTGAATTTTGTATTTCCCAGTATATGAGACTTTGACTCTTTTTTATTTTTCTGTTTTGGCCCTTTTTTAAATGTTCCGAAAACTGTTATGGCGTTTTCTAAATGTTCTATGCACTGTTATTGCCGTTTGCAACTATGTATTGTTAGCACTGTTACAATTATTAAATCCATTTTGTTGAATACATTTTTATAAATGTCATGTCTGAGCAGATTCAGTATACAAACTTGTCTAATGTGAATTATTTGAATAGGTTTCAAGCCAGTACTGTTTATAGGCCATTAACAATAATTCTGCACACTCGGTCAAACTCAGAGTTCCAATAAATACAATAATTTATTAACACATTCAGGGAAGGCTTCGTTATATTGAACTGCTTGCACGTTTAGAACACAACAGGTAGGCTAAGTTATCAATTTCATGGATCCAAATATTTTGTAATGACATGTCTAACTCGTCGTCCTTCTGATTCATTGCACTCAGTTCGGTAGCTGTTGTTCTGACTTGGAGGCTGAAACTCTCGGTCGTAACGAACAGCAGCATCAATATTTACTTGAGCGATGGGTTCTTTGTTTAATTCACAGAAATTGTGCAACACAAAACACGCAATGATGGCAAGTGGTAAATCGCCTAGATTCAAGTCCATTGCTCTTCGGAGTGCACCAAAGCGGGCCTTTAAGCGCCCAAATGCGCACTCGATAACCATCCGTGCCCTGCACAGCGAAAGACCGAAGTACTGCTCCTGAGGTGTCTGTCCACCACTTGCGTATTCTTTCATCAGGTATGGCAAGAGAGGATATGCTGGATCCCCCAGCAGAAACACGGGGACTGGGTCCTCTCCCTCCACGACAACTTTAGGACAAGGAGGAATTGTGCCATCTCTCAGGTGTGTGTTGATCCTCGAATTAGCGAACACACGCGCATCGTGAACGCTGCCAGGCCATTTCACCACTACATCAATAAAACTATATTTGTAGTCACACACTGCTTGAACATTCAGGGAGTGCTTATGTTTCCTGTTGAGAAAGTCCGTAGAATTTGATGTTGGTTGTTTGATTTCGATGTGTGTGCCGTCAACAGCTCCTAAGCACTGAGGTATCCCATGCGCTTGGAAAAAATGGGTGGTCAGGTCAGATACTGCAGGCTCAGTGAGAGGCAATGTGATGTACTTAGGTCCAAGATGTTTGGTGATAGCTTTGCACACCTCTCTCACTATCTTTGAAACCGTCTGACGGGCCAGACCAAACGAATTGGCTGTTTTCCTTAGCCTACCTTCATCGCTGAGGTAGTACAATGTACAGGCCACCTTTTTCATCACATCCACCGGTTCTCTCAAACGAGTTGTCTGACCTTCAATGTACGGGCGTAGGTGGTCACTTAATTGGTAGACACTGCTTCTAGTCATCCGGAAATTTTCTCTCCACTCCTCGGGGAGTACTACCTCATTGACAAAGTTGTCCCACCAGCTACTGGTCCGGCCAGGTCAAGTCCAAAATCGTCGGTGCACATAGGGTTTGAAACGCCGCCGCAATTTTTGACCATCATTTAAACACATAAGATACACCGCTTGTCTTCTCCGTTGTAGCAACACCCGTGCACTATACAGCAGCATGAGGTTTAAATGGAGGTACAGCAGTAAATTATACAGAGAAAGCATCAATTGTATTTCCCCGGCCATGTTTAAATTGTATCCAATTGTATCCTTGTTTGTTTTGGTTTTGGAGTCGCGAGCATAAACTTTCCTCGGCGTCATGGTAACCGAACGTCATCGTATTTCAAACTCTCCGTTTTCGCCGTACACACTACAACGCCAAGCCGGAGTTTTCAGATTTATCCACTTTAGCGATCGTTTTCAAAAAGCATCGTTTTCGGTGTTGGAATACGGCGTATTAGTGTGTACGGAAGGGCTAACCGGATAAATTATTATGCGTATTCAGATGTATCCGGCTTAGTGTGTACGGGGCCTAAATCACTCTAGTCATCCCTTTGTGTATCGTCGTGTGTATATGTTGTCTCGTCACATAGTTTATAGCCACGAGTCTAAGATAAGCTTGTGGCTTAGCTATTGCTATTCAGTGTTGGTCCAGCTCAATGTTTTCAGCTTTCTGTTTTTGTCCTTTTTGTTTGCCAGGAAAGGACAGAGGCGAACTCCCCCATAACGTAATGTGTTTTGTACCAGGTGTGTAATAATTTGTTTAATTGAATCAGTTGAATCAGTTTCATTCATTTTGTTGTCCGTTACTTAGATCTGCTAGCGGGGCATGTCACTGTTGTCGGAGCCTTGCTCTGTATGTTTTTTACAATACCCAGGTAGCAAGGATAGCATTTTCATAAATAGATTAACCCCCATTGATCAGAGGGCAATTTTTAAACATTACAGCATACTGATTATACTGTACAGCCTCTGCCCAAAATAAATCAAGACGACATCCGGAGGTGATCTTTTAGAAAAAATCAAATTCAAAATGCCGGGTAAAACAGAATGCCACCTCATTCCACCCACGCCAAGCCAGTCAACCTGGGCCTGCATGCGGAGGTTGAGGCCTAGGGTCCGCATCGCTCTCTCCTTCGGAGGGCGAATGTAGCTGCTCCCAATTATTAAAACCCTTTTCCGTCTGGTCTGTCTCTGGTCAGGAGAAATAACAACAGCAACACAATTATTAGCATTATTTACCAATCGAATAATGACATATTCATGCATTTCTTGATTAATTAATAATTTGCTGACCACCTGAGGCTGTAAACTTTCTCAACTCTTCAGCTGTCATCGTGCATTTCACAACTGTATTCGATTATAGACACAGATTATAGACAGACTTATAGAAGTGTCAGTGTTACTAATGAGCAGCGTCATAGCCTTGAATCACTGCAGAAATGTTAGCATGTTTACCTTTGTAAGGGATAATGTATTGTCCACAGGCGACTATAGGAGAATACGCCGAAGGCGGAGGGGTAGTGTTCTGCCCCTGAAGGGAAATATTTTCCTATAGTCGAGCACTGGTGCAGAACAACAGACCCATTGCATTCGGATCGAAGACCCTGACCGACTGCCAATCCAGGTACAGCAACATTGAACGTGAAATGCTTGCAATTGTTTACGGAATGCAGAGATACCACACTTACCTGTACGGAAAGTCATTCACCGTGATTACAGACCACAAGCTACTCGTCACCATCTGCTCGAAACCACTGCATGGCATCGAGTTTGAAGATCCAGAGAGGCACACCATTGCCATTGTCAACTTTTCACCTGAAAAACAGCACACTCTGCGCATGCAAACTGCTGAAGATCCAACGGTCCGTGCACTGACAGAACTCATTCGGCTGAAAACATCAATCAGGAGTCATCTTCAAGGGCAGACAGGTACTCATCCCCGACACCGAGAAAGTGCCTATTGGATAAAAATGAATGATGATATTGAGAGACTTTGTAGAGTGTGCAGCGTGTGTGCTGAACACCAAGACGCCAACCCAAAACAACCCCTCAAGCCACACGAGATTCCATCCAGACCGTGGCAGTCTATAGCCTCTGACCTGTTTGAAACCAACGGACGCCACTATCTATTGACTGTAGACAGATACTCAAAATACCCCCTTCTTGACGAAATGCCCACTCCAGTGTCCAGCCATGCAGTCACACAAAAGATGCAATCTTACATGTCTATGTTTGAACGACCAGACGAAATCCTGACAGACAATGGACCACAGTACATGGGACAGACTTTTCAAGCATTCGTGAAAAGGTGGGGAATTACACACGTCACCAGCTCTCCCCACTACCCCAAAAGCAACGGGTTTATCGAAAGGCATGTCAGACACATCAAAGGCATCGTTAAGAAGACACAGCAAAACAAAAACGACCTCCACATCGCCTTGCTGCAAGTCAGAGCAACATTCATCGACAGCAAGCTGCCTTCACCTGCAGAACTGCTCTTTGGTAGGCCTGTCACCACCCTACTGCCAAACCGAGCAGAACGAGGTAAAGAGCAACACCGTGAACACCTGGCCCACAGAGCAGCTGCGATGAAAGAACACCACGACCGCAGCTGCCGCAGAGAACTACCTCCACTCCAGTCTGGACAACACGTGACAGTGTGGAGCAAGGAGAGAAGGACATGGCACCCAGCAGTTGTCCAGCACAAGTGTAAGGAGCCAAGGAGTTACATCATCCAGACACCGAATGGACACATGCTGAGACGCTCCAGGAGCCACCTGTGTGGACCCTACAACACACACGCAGTCACAACAACACAACAGCACAACAATCTGCTGTGAGCAGAACACACCTGGCAATGCCACAAATACTGGGTGAACGCCGAGAGGGTCACAGTGAACCAACAGGGGCTGCACCATCCTGCGAACCTGTAATGGCCTGGCCAGACTATACGATTTCAGCCCGATTTTGTCGTAACCGACCATCGTATCCGATTTTGAACAGTCGGGCACGACATCGAACACGAGTGAATCTTGTAATGTGACATGCTTCCCGACTTCCAATTTGTCGTTTGCGGCATTCTAAGACAGCCCGACAAAAAGACTGGAATGTCAGAATTTTGTCGGGAGTCGGATGACGTTGTCATGAAAAGTATGATACCTGGCCTTCTGTTGACAGCTGCTGCTTTGACAACAGGCGAAGCAAACAATGCTGTCGGTGTATGTGGCCACTCTCCCGATCAAGACGCGGAGAGTTTTTTATGGTTCTAAAATCGTATAGTATGACATGGTAGATCGTAAACGACAATCGTGAACGACAAAAAAATCGTATAGTCTGACCGGGCCATTAGTCAACCACCTGATCCCAACAACCGTCAGCCATTCCATACACACTTCGGAAGGGCTGTGGTCAAGCCAGCGCACTTCAAGAACTACGTCCAATAGCAAGCATAATTGCTCATTTTCAGAGACTTACTTTATTAAAAAAAAGAAAGATGTGTACAACCTCGAATTGATCTGTTTACAACTTTGAATTAATCTATCTCAAACCTTAAATTCTACTGTTTACAACTTTGCACTAATATGCTTACATCAGTACCTTGAGTGATTCGGTATGCCTTAAATCAGTAAGTGATAAAAAAGTAATTGTAACGTGTGAATGAAAGTATGAATGTGAATAATGTAAATGTTCAGCCTACAAAAATACATGTAACTATAACTGAATGGGAAAAAAAACAGTATGTTGATGTGTTATATTTTAAATATGTAATGATAACCAAAGCTTAATCTTCATGGTTCATGGTTATGTTGATATGCAGCTATTTATCTGTTCTTATCCTAGGACTGTTTCTTAAGCTAAACAGGGGGGATTTTGTTATGTGTTATGGAACTATTTTACCCTAACGTGGAGTGATCTATATGAGAACTGGGCTCGCGTAGCAACAATGTATTTGAAAGTGTCAGTTAACGGTTACCCAAGCAAATACTTCAAACGTCATCCTTATCTCCGACTCCTCATCATTATATACCAGTGTTTTAATACTAATAACACTTCATCATCTACAGGTGCTGGTCAACAAATTAGAATAATTTGAAATAGTGCAATCATTAAATTCTTTGAATGCATTTTTTGTGCAGAAAGCAAATCAGGTGTTCACCGCACCTGTCCTACTCGTTAGAGTAATCACAGAACTCGTTACCTGTAAAAAAAATTTGCTGCAGCTGAGCTTTCCAAAAGGCCCATTTAGGCCATTTAACTGTGACACTGTTGTTTCATTGAATTAGAATAATGGAGAAACCGTTTCATTGAATTAGAATAATTTTTATTATAATTACAATCATCACTTTCTCAGTATTTTGTGGCTGCCCCCTTGGCTTGTATGACTGCCTGAAGTCTCCGCGGCATCGATCTGACCAGCTTGTCGCAAGTTTCCGCAGTCACAGCTTCCCAGGCAGTGGCGATGTTCTGCTTCAGTTGGTCCAGCGTAGTCGGCTTTCTGTCGCGAATTTTCCGCTTGACGATGGCCCAAAGGTTCTCAATGACATTGAGATCAGGCGAGTTGGCCGGCCATGCCAAAACTTCAAGCTGTTTTCTAGTGAACCAATCTTTGGTCGACTTTGCCGCATGAGCCGGTGCAAGATCCTGTTGAAATATGAAGTGTTCTTCGCCAAACTGTTCCTCAACAGTCGGAATCAGGAACGTTTCCAGAACATCTTGATATACGGCAGCATTGACAGTCTTCTTGAGGAAGCAGAGTTTCCCTACACCCCGAGCGGACATGCATCCCCAGACCATAACGCTCTGGGGAAACTTGACGGATCTTTTCATGCACTCGTGGATGTATGTTTCGCCACCACGACGCCAGACACGAGGACCTTGGTCACCGAAGGAGATGCAGAAGCGTGATTCGTCACTGAAGACCACTTTCTGCCAGTCTTCAGCAGTCCACTCGCCGTGTTCTTTGGCCCACTTCAGCCGTTTCTCCATTTGTTTCTTGTTCAGCATCGGTTTTACTGCTGGAACGCGAGATTTGAAGCCGAGTTCGCGGAGACGTCGGTAAGTGGTTGATCTGGAGACGTCAGCGCCGGTCTGCTTGTTCCACAAGTCGGTGAGCTCTGAAGTGGACTTGAACCGGTTGCTGACTGCGATCTTTCTCAGCTGCTTGTTGTCGCGAGCAGAAGTTTTTCGGACGCCGGAACAGTTGGTGCGCTTGCTGCAGTTTTTCTTGAGAGCTTTGCAGACGGAAGACTGGCTGATGCCGAGCTGCTCAGCAATTTTAGTTTGGGTCAAGCCTTGTTGGCGAAGGGCTTGAATTTGAGCCACTATTCCGGTTGAGAGATCGCGCTGCTTACCCATGATTGATTTTACAACTTAGAAATTCTACTCAAACCTGACTTTATACTGCACAGTGAACACTCTTCACAGAAAACAAAAATTCGAGCATTTATTCTAATTCAATGAAACGGTTTCTCCATTATTCTAATTCAATGAAACAACAGTGTCACAGTTAAATGGCCTAAATGGGCCTTTTGGAAAGCTCAGCTGCAGCAAATTTATTACAGGTAACGAGTTCTGTGATTACTCTAACGAGTAGGACAGGTGCGGTGAACACCTGATTTGCTTTCTGCACAAAAAATGCATTCAAAGACTTTGATGATTGCACTATTTCAAATTATTCTAATTCGTTGACCAGCACCTGTACTAACTCATCAAAGTTCAGCTGTCGCGCAAGAAGGGAGAGGAAGTTCAGACGATTTTGGCTCATTTTCATCCTGAGTTCATTTTTTATTCCAGCCATTCTGGAGAAGGACAGTTCCCCTTCACAGTTTGTAGTTGGCAGGGTCAAAAACAGTCGGAGTGCTATGTAAAGACTTGGGAAAGTGGACTGCAAATCCAAATTTACCATGGTCTTTAGCATTGTATTTGGGCATCTTTGTTCTTCTGGAATGAATGATTTGTACTGAACAAGTTCATCTGCCAAGCTCATGGTCAGATCAGTGGGATATGCTGCAGCAAGTGCTTCGGCCCTAGAAGTGAGCTCACTGATTGGTCAAGTGACTATGCAGTTAACCGATGGTCAAGACAGGACACAAGCTTGTCAATTAGAACATTGAATGTTTTAATCCGAAACTTTTCTTTTCCACCAAATTCAACACCTGGCTCTGCACTTTCATCAGCCATATGTTTGCGCTTCTTTGTACGCTTGAGGTCATGCCTGTAGTCTTGGGAGACTGAAGGCTGATCGTTCAAAATAGGCAAAATTGTCTCTCTGTGCTGCCACAAAGTCAAAGTTGAATATTAAACTAAACAAGTGACGTTGCACAGGTTGAATGCAAAGCAATTTGTCAAGCTGAAAGCCGAGGTCAAGTTATGAGTGAAGAGAAGTGATGCAGGGGGCTATATGTATAGAGAGAGAGCCAAAGTCTCCGCTCCTTCTTTCAGTCCACTCAGTGTGGCCAATTCAGCGACTTTTGATGGTCCCTGGCGACTAAAAATATCATCTAGCGACTTTAAACAACTCATCTTGTAAGTGACAAAATCATTGTTTTTCAACATAACTGTAGCCCTGCGCCGCTGCAGATTAGCTCTGATCTGTAAAAAGCCGTTACTACTGCCTTCTTGTATTATAGACATAGCCGTGCACACACGTTTTCTAGAGATTTGCGTTGCGTGAGTGACGCTGTGACGTCATACGTAACGTCATGACGTCATCTGGCAACTTCTAGCGACTTTTCAAAGAGCCAATAGCGACTTTCTGTGATTTTTTTTAGCACTGAGTCCACTGGGAAATCCATATTGGAAATCCAAATTTGTTCACTGAAAAATACAGTAGCTCTTACAATACAATATATTCCAATACAGTACAGAATAATATTATGTAAATGTCTATGAGCTTTTAAATAAATTGTTGGATGCTAAGTCTGATATGAAAGATATTAATGTAAGAATGTTGATAGAAGTTTCGATAAATGGGTTTAAGAATATTAGATTCGATTTTCACTTAACTGTGGGACATATGGAAGCGAAATCTGCAAAGTGAAGTGGGACAAAACCCGGTGTTCTGAAGGTGAATATCTACTGGTCTATTACTCTCCCTGAAGATAACTAATAGGTTACAATGACAAGTGAATCATGTGAATCACCATGTTGTTTTGTGCGCAAACAATATTGTGCGGGAGTGAAATCGCATCCCACAGAAAATAGATCCAAGTTCTACTAGCTCTCTACTGGGGCCAGCGTTAGGCCCAGGATACGCTGTGTTCACGAAGCGTCGGTGAACATGTCAATGTGGTGGAAAAACTCACAAGTATTCATTTTGACTACCGTCCCCCGTGGCCCAGGGGCCCTCTGGTTGCCATATCCCATGGCCCAGGGGCCCTTTGATTGCCGTCCCCTGTGGCCCAGGGGCCCTCTAGTCGCCGTACCGCATGGCCCAGGGGCCCTCTGATTCCTATATTCTGTGGCCGAGGGCCCTGTGACTGCTGTCACTGTCCCCCCAGCCCAATTCAGTTCACCCTTCTCTCTTGGTTTTCTCTTTACTTATGCCGTATAACATTGTGAGTAGTCATAAGATGTTGTGGGGATGTATTTTTTAAAGCACTTTACGGGGCAGTCCGGGTTGCCTGGTTCATAATATACACATCCACGGTACAGCTGTTGACAGGGATCTCGTGGGTCTTTGTGATTTTTGGTTTCAGCGTTGTGTCCTAACGTAATGTATTGTAATCCATTTTCATCACATTTTACCTGGAACGATGATGGTGTTAAAGCCCTGTTCCCTTCCCATCCTCTTCGAGCCAGGTGCCATTAATTAATCATAACCTATGTCTTGAGGTCCATTGCAACACAATATTATTTAACCTGTCAACATAAAAAAGAGCACTGCATTTCCATGTACAGCTTACATATCACAGTACCTAATATCGATAGCACATCAGTTCTGTAACCATAGTTTGTATCGAAACACAGCAGTTATTTACCCATAGTTTATTTTAAAAAAGCAATGAAGTTTTACCTGTAATAGTTCAAAGTGAACAATTTCTTGGGTGGAAAGAAGTTGAAGCGAATAGGTAGAGTACTTGGTGCTGTAGCCTGTATAATGTGATAGAGTTAAAACATATGAGTCAATCTTGCTTCTACGAGGAAAACGTATACTCAAAAGTGTTCAATATGCCAACTCTACATGGAGAAATAAAGACTTCCATCATTCTCGCCATGTCTATACACATGGCCAATATGGTCAATATGAATATACTGAGAAAAAAAAAACTACCTGGTGAGTCACACCTGGCATCGCCACACAACTCTATGGACTTCCCCTCTGCCTTTTCCCTCATGAGTCTCTTGATGAGGTAGTCCTGCTGGTCCTTGTATGCAAAGTGTAAGACAGGAATAAGGTTATCCCTCTGGATGGAGTAGAATTGTGTACTCTTCAGGATCTGAAAATTTAGGATGCTGGCCCACTCTGCAATTTCTGTGTACGTTGATCTACGTAATATATTTAGGACAAACAAAACACTAAGGTTGTCTTGGCTTTTGATAGAATGTATAACACAGGTGTAAAATATTTAATAACATATTAATTTGAATTTTGCATGTGTGTATAGCAAGTGCCTGTATATGGCAGCCTGGTAATTTGCACGCTGTTGAAGGGAGTCTTGGTTGGGAGGAAAGCTTCACTCTGCACTTTTTCCAGACTTGAACATGTGCCACCTTACCTGATTGACACTTTTCATACCCTTGAGGTTGTACACGGCTCATACAAGTGTGGGTTCACATCAAAGCATTTTCCCATTTGCTGAAATGTCAGTGGCAGTGTTCTGTGCTGGAGAGGAGTGTCTTTACTGCCTTCACCTTTCCAACCCCATACAGAGAGCTGACAGTGTCGCATCCCGTGAAGCAGTGCAGGCCAATCAGTGCATCACACACTGCTGATCCAAGTTCCTGATGGATTCGCTGTACTTCAATTGTTCGTGTTTGCAGTCCCGTGCCTGTGTGGAAATACAGATGAGCTCCTATCTCTTGGCTCAATGCAAGAGCTAGTATGAACACATCAGTGTCCGCGCTCGACACAACTATATGAGAGCGGTAATCAGCAGCATGCTTGCAGTGAAGAAACAGCCTGGTGTCTGCTTCTTCCTGTGTGGTGTACAGGTTGTGTATAGGTGTGATTTCTAAGGCTTTGTGTGTTTCTTTTTTTAAGGCATGGCACTCCCCTCCATCACCCACAATTCTGGTCAAATCTTCCATCAAGTACCCTGCTGATTTTTACCATCTTGTGTAGAAAAACTCTAACAGGCCGTCTTTGTTTTCCCCACATGCCAGGAATCACCACTGTCTGTGTCTTACTTTATTCAGGGGTCATCACTGAAGGTTACTGAGAAGAGCTGATATTTTGACTATACTCAGTTTCAGGGTGTATAACCTAGACCAACTTCATGTAAAGCAACAATTTTCTTTTTTAAATCCTCAGAGAGTTCTTTTCCATGAGGTGCCATGTTGAACTTCCAGTGACCAGTATGAGGGAGTGTGAGTGATAACACCAAATTTAACACAACTTCTACCCATTTACACCTTAGACCTTATAACACTAATGGATCACAGGACACCAGGGACAAAAAATGGCTAATTGGACACAATTTGGACATTTTCACTTAGGGGTGTACTGACTTTTGTTGCCAGTGGTTTAGACATTAATGGTTGCGTGTTAAGTTGTTTTGAGGGAACAGCAAATTTGCACTGTTATATAAGCTGTACAATGCTTACTTTACGTTGTTGCAAAGTGTTATATCTTCAAACTTCTCGCATGGAAAGATATAATAAAAAAATTACAAAAATGTGAGGGGTGTACTCACTTTTGTGACATACTGTATATAATGCACGTCATGAATTCTAATGTTACATTGTTTATGGGACAGGACCACCCACCAAGTCAGACCCTGACATAGACCTTGGTCTACCAGAACCACCAATAAAGCCAGGGGATGTCCACCAAAACGGGCTGACTGCAAGGGCTCACCTGATAAGAGACTTTTTCTGAAGACCTTAAACAATTGACATAACAACAATACATTAAAATGAAATGAATAAATTCAGTATTGATTGAATAGTGAATGTGTTTTATTTTATTTAGACCTATTTACAATTCATTATTTTTTGTTTTCTTTAGCCATTCAAATTTTTCCCTCTCCAGAGCCAGCTTCTCTCTCTCTATTTGCAGCCTCTGGCGATAGAGCTCCAATTTCTCCCTCTCTATGGCCAGGAGGGCTTGGGTATCTCTCATTTTCTGCTTTTTTTTCTGCAAGGGAAAAAGGACAATATAAAACATAACATTAGGTTGACTTAGGTTGTCACAGACAGACAGGCCTAAGTAATACATCATCTCAAAGAAGTCTGTTATAGTCAGACATAACCACATAACTGTTATAACATGAATGTTGTACAAGAATAGGGGCTGATGTCCATTTAGGCCTACATACACACTGACAATAGGCCTATAGTGAATTAACATTAACTTCATGGGGAACGTTTAGCTTTACTTTTAAGTCAATGTTTAATGTGTGTGTGGGAGAGAGAGAGAGAGAGAGACGCAGTCAACACCGGTTCTTACCTTCATAGCTGACCGGTTTAAGGAGTCCAAGGACTCGGTCCTCTCCCGGTGCCAGAGGAGGCGCTTTTGGCGAGCCTCCTTCGGTTGCCCGTAGCTCTTTATTGGCCATCGCCAATGTTTGACTTGTTAAAGTCGTTATTTTTTTCTTGACCGACTCAACGTCCCGCTAAATCCCGGCAACAGCAGATACGGCGGTGGCAATCCACTGCCACTCTCTGTCTTTTACGTCTTTAGTCAAAGTTGAAGTAAACTTCCCAAAAAGAGTGTCTTTTGACTCTTCCACTAACGATATGAGAGCCTCCAGCTCGTCAGGTTTAAAATTAAACGCCCGTCACTGTTTTTCCATTACCGAAACGTTTAGTTTAGTTTTACTTTAGTTTACTACTTAGGGTTTGTTATGACAGCTGTTTTGATGATACGTCACGAGACGCAGCGTTGCATTAGTTGCTAGGTAACAGACATCGATTGTATGTGTGTAGATCGCTTATTTAGGATTCCTAACTCAAGATGAGATAGGATTTCCAAAGATAAGATGAGATTCTTAAATTAAGTTAAGATTTTGCTTCTGTAATACCAAACAGAAAAAAATCTGGTCTTGTCTTGTGACTGTTGTGTCAGTCCATCTTTCCTGGGCAGCATCGTAAGGGGGGTAAAACCGCCCCAACACCAACCCAAATTGTACACCATTTTTTTGTACACCAATCGGTTTTCTAATGGCCATTTGCAGCAGCAGGGGCAAGTGGGCTCCCTCTGTCTGTGCGTCTGCTGCGGTGCTGTTGAAGTTGCACACCACCTGTGAAAGAAGGGGATGGGGGAGCAGTGGTGTGGTATTCAGGCCTTCTCCACTACTGCAGTGGCTACAGGCATGCCTGTGGTAGTGCAACTAATATCCTAAACTGGCTAAGTAAATCACGCCAGTAGTTGATAGGATCTCTAGTCCTTCAGACTTCAGAAATAAAGCATCATTATGTAAACTATGGAGCACTGGCTCTTTGTACGGTGTGATGAGGGAAATTGGAGTCTGAAGACAGGGGTAACCACCATCACTCAAAATAATGTGTCCTGGTGGGGGATAACATGCCTTCCTGTAAAAGGGGCTATTTTTCATCACTCATGCACTGAACCTGGATAGCCCACAAAAACATCCGCATCACATATTGCCTGCATATTAATTGAGTAAAAGCCCTTGTAATTAAGGTAGTCCAGGCAGTGTGGGGCTGGTGGCTTAATCCTAATATGGCTCCTATCTATCGCCCCGACTACATTGTTGAAGGCAGGGGTCCCAGACAGCGCCACAAATCCCTGACCAACTCCAGGTAGGTCCTCTAGACCAGGAAGGGAGATGGCTTTCCGTAAATTGGAAAATATGCCACCCTATGAACAATCCGGAAAACAGTTGCTTTGGGCACATTAAACACACTGGCCTCCACCCGGTAGGACAGTCCGTGTGCCAACCAGTATATGTACACCAGCACCTCTAGTTCATTCCCCCAGCCATGGTCTTGATGCCGATGAAGCAGCCTTTGCAAGCTGATCATTGCCGTCCTGGTCAACCTGAAGTCGGTCCGAATATCAGACTCGCCATCAAACCAAATCCTCAATACAGGCACAGTCGCGTCCAGCCTGCAGTACATGGCTGGGCGATCTGCCTGTAAGAGAAACAAAACGAATATCGTGACCACTATATCGCATACCACAGATATCGCATAAGGTGACGTCGTCTTTGGGTTCTTCGCCGTCTCTCCCACTGCTTCGAGCCAACGTGTTTGCTGACGCGGTGAAGCCATCTTGGTTGTCTTAGCTACGCTGTTGCTACAACGACCCGTTCTCTGTTGCTATGGGTTGGAGTTGCGCAAGTACGACAAACACCCAAAGCGTAAAAATAGGCTATAAATAGTTTGGTTGACGTCATATTTAGGTAGTACAACATTGATTTCTTGCTTCGATTTTAATATTAACTCATAAAGTGATAAACTAAAGACAATTTCTAAGGTAGTAGAGTCGGTGACCGACATGTTTATTTACTGGTTACAGGAGAGCTGGCGCACAGCATTCTGGGTAGTCAGCAGGGACGACAACGTCAGGACAGAGTGTCATCTCAATTCATTGCCTATGCCCTACCCATACGTCTTAGGTGTAAAGGCGAAGGGAGGGAGGTGTAGGGGAAGGGGGAAGACAATGAAATGAGATTGGGCCTAACACAGGAGATGCAGTGCAACTGGTAGTTGAACAAGTTCTCTTGAAGTTTCCACTGGAGTCACTTCTTGTGCTCCAGGAAGAAGTCTTCCAAGTTGTACATCTCAAAGTCTGTGTTGCATGCTGGTGCTGGTCAACTGTAGAGACAGCAGTACATTCCGTTTGCACGTGTTTTCGGCGTCTTGCTGCCCTCTTGCTCTGGCTCCATATCGCTGCGCTGGTTGGGAGAGTTGGGTCTCCAGTCCGTGTGTCATCGCTTCTTGTACACCCTCAGGTGTTCCTACATTTTTGATTTACCCCTAGACATACTTTTCCTTTTCTACACCTCGCTGACTTTCTATCTTTTTAATGTTGACTTGTTAAATTAAATAAATATATATTTTCATGAAACCAAAAGCTGTAGCGTGGTCTCCCAATTAATGTTGCAGCTACCGTGAGCCAGGTGGTTGTAACAACAGGCAAACAGACACTATCTATCTATCTCAGTCTGTCTCTGTCTCTCTCTCTTACACACACACATGGGCTGACACATCCATATATACACTTTCTCTCTTCCTTCTGTTTCTCTTTGTCTCTCTCTCTCTCTCTCTCTCTGTCACACACACACACTCATACAATAACTGTGGTGCCTATCTATCTGTCTGTCTGTCTCTCTCTCTCTCTGTCTGTCTCTTACACACACATGGGTTGACACATCCATATGTACACTTTCTCTCTTCCTTCTGTTTCTCTTTGTCTCTCTCAATTCAATTCAATTCAATAGAGCTTCATTGGCATGACAAAAATATACATTGCATTGCCAAAGCATTTCTACTTGTACAAAGCAGTGTGTGTACAACATATTAAAAATATACAGAACAGTAATCATATAATGCTGTGTGTGTGTGGATGTGATTTGTGTGTATGAATGATGATGTGTTAGTGTGTGGGTGTTCTGAAATGGTGTGGATTGGTGTACATATATGTTCGTGTTGGTAGTGTCTACCCACTGGCCCTTACTATATGGCATTCATTAACAAATTTGGCCGCAAGAGTTGCTGTCCGCCCTTGCTGTCCAAGTAAGACAGATAGTAATTCCTTTTCACTCAGATCTTTGAATCCTGGTATAACATGTGTAAACTTATTGAAATATTTTTCTCTTATAACTGAGTATTTCTCACACTGAAGAAGAAAGTGCACCTCTGTCTCGACCTCACCTGTCGTAGTGACCACATATCCTCTGTTCTCTTGGCAGCCATGTTTGTCTTTGTCTACCTTTTTCGATGGCGAGGCTGTGGTCACTGAGTCTGTATTTGGTCAGGATCTGCCACTGCTTTATATCTCTGACAGTAAAGAGATATTCCTCCAATTCGTAATTAGATTTGATTGTTCTATAACATTCTAATTTGCTTTGGGTTTTTGTTTCATTTTGCCAATGTTCCAGATATTTTTGTTTACATGTTTGGATAATTTTGTTGACATTTAGTTTAAAAGCATTGCTTGTCTGAGAGAAGTTGTTAGTATGGGGAGGGGTAAGGTGGGGATTGGTTACAGGGTTCCCACGGTCATGGAAATCCTGGAAAAGTCATGGAAATTTAAAAAGTCATTTTCCAGGCCTGGGAAAGTCATGGAATTCTGTAAATTCAATTAAAGTTTTGGAAAAGTCATGGAATTTTAATAGGTTCACGCAATGACATTGTTCTGTCAAGATATAACTTATTATTTCACGAAATATGTGCTAGCCGACCGCTCTAGTAATTTGATGGGATCCGAAAGTACTAGGGGAGACCGGGTATGAAAGTAACACAGGGATGGTTGTAACACCATGAATTCCTCCAATCAGGAGCAAGATATGAGCCATGTGACAGCTTCACTTTCCTCAGACTGTTACTGTGATCATTCATGGAAGATTTCAAGCCACTGACGGAATTTCTGTTGGAGCTACGGGGAAAAATCAATTTAGAGGTATGATTTTGGGGTGTTTTTTTTTTTCTAGTGCATTTACTGTTGTAGATTATGTTGTATTACTTATACCAGGTGAAAATAGAATTTCTCTAGTAATCAATGGTTTAAGTACCCCTTGCTATTGCTAAATTACCATGCTAATACAGCTAGCTAAACAATGAATGACAGTGTTGGGGTAGGTTGTAACAGAACTTTTGAAAATGCTACAACCATCCCCGTGCATTGTGTGTGTGTGTGTGTTTTGTGTGATTTTAGTTGTTCTTCAGAATGCCTAGAACATGGGTGAGGAAGACAGCGAGAGGAGTGGACCCAAAAGTATTAAAAAGAGCAGCAGAGAAGGTTGAGAGGGGGAATGCTGTGAGAAAGGTGGCCAAAAGCTTTGGCATCTGCCATGTAACTTTATACAGATATACAAAGAAATTAAAGGCGTTAAGAGAGCAGGGTTCTCAGGACCTTCCACATGTAGGCTATGTGAGTCCAAACGCAGTGTTCAGCATTGAGCAGGAGGAGGTATTGGCAAGATATGTTAGCGAGGCAGCTGACATATACTTTGGTTTAACTCCACGTGAGGTAAGCATGATAACTTAGAACAGGGTAAGCAATTATACAAGACTACATTATTTAATCATTTCATGCAAATGGAATTAATTCTTGTTTATAATACTTTTTCCAAGTGAAACAGAAATGAGGCACACACAAGGCTGATGTGGCATAATGTATTTCAAAGCCATTTACTGTGTACTTTTCCTACATGGAACATGGAGCACAAAATGTGTTCTTTGAGAATGTATTTTCTTACTCTGATTCCCTGTTATGCTTTTGCATAGGTCCGGAAATTTGCATACCAACTGGCAGTGAACTTCAACATCAAGCATCCTGCACAATGGGATGATAAAGAGATGGCGGGACCTGACTGGTTCTCCAACTTCCTCAAGCGACATCCCCGATTGACGATAAGATGTCCTCAGGCGACAAGTTTGGCCAGGGCGACATCATTTAACAGAGCGACCGTTGATGCCTTCTTTGGTCGCCTAGGGGAGGTCATCCAGAAACATGTGTTTGATGGTATGGACATTTGGAATGTTGATGAAACCGGTGTCACCACCGTCCAGTTTGGGCCATTTAAGAAATGTGTGAATGCTGCATGCGATGTGAGCATGCGATGAGAGTGAACCCTGGGAAAACGATGAATATTTATGACATTCCAGGAATTGTGAACACTGCGCTACCCAGAGCTGCATCACAGCAAAACATCCAGGCAGGCTTCCAGTGCACTGGCATATGGCCATACAAACCTGACATTTTTCAGGACAGTGACTATGCACCCTCTCAAGTCACTGATCGCCCCCTGCCTCCTGGGTCCTCTCCTCCTCTGGTGCCTCCTGGGTCCTCTCCTCCTCTGGTGCCTCCTGGGTCCTCTCCTGCTCTGGTCCCAACTGGTTACTCTCCTCCTCTGGTGCCACCTGGGACATCTCCTCCTCAGCTGCTGCTTAGCTCAGCTCCCTGCGCTCCGGTGCCTCCTGTAATGTGTACGTCTTACCTGCTGCCTGGGTCCTCTCCTCCTCAGCTGCCACCTTACCTACTGCCAGGCTCTTCAGGCATGCCAGCCATTCCAGTGGCAGGTTGGTTATGGAATGAAAGTGTTGATTCCTTCAATGTATTGTGTTATCTTCCATATTGATGTTGATTATATTTTATTTTTTAAATATCAAACCTGGTCAAATGTTAAGTAGTCTACTCTGACTCTGATTTCAGGCCCTAACCTTCTACCCAGATATGCTGTACCACCAAGTTGCTCACCTCACCTTAGTTCAACTCCCTCTGCTGAGATTCCGAGCACCTCTGGGTTCAACCCTTCCATTATTCGGCCATTTCCAAAGGCAGGCCCAAGAAAAGAAAACAGCAGGAGGAAAAGGCACTCTGAAATTCTCACCGACACACCTGTGAAACTGCGGTTGGAGGAGGAAGACCGGCGAAAGGGGAAAAATGTCCGGGAAAAAATGTGGCAAAAGGACAATGGAAAAGCAACACAAAAAAAGGTTAAGAAAACAGCCCCCAAAAGACCTAGGCCTAAGGCTGACAGCTCCTCGTCAGAAGAGGAGGAGGAGTTGTGCATCATTTGTATGGATACCTACAGAAATTCCAAGCCTAAAGAGCAGTGGCTGAAGTGTGCAGTTGTTACCTGCAATAATTGGGCCCACGAAGCCTGTACCGTGGGTCAGCACACATTCATTTGCCCACATTGTGAGTCAGATTGTGAGTTAGATTAATGTTTCTATGGGCTTACTGTTAGTCAAATTAATGGTTCTATGTGTTATCTATGTCTTTTTGTATTACAAAAGCCACGAGTTTCATTCATGAAATTAATATCTTATGTGTGTTGTTGTTCACCTCTCTTTGCCGTTCTGTTACATGTATGATTTTGATATTTTAAAAGAATGAGTTTTTATGAGCAATAGATGGATATTCTGTTCTGATGGATGTTTTTTTTCTGGTCAGCAGTAAATAAATTGGCATATCAAATGAAGTTACATTGTATTTTGTCTCATTTTATTTCGTTACAACTTACCCTGCAGGTGTTACAACCTACCCCGATAGTGGGATGGTTGTAACAAACGTACACTCTGTGTTTGACATGATCTGACAAGTTGTGTGATATAGCCTACTTGAGGACATTTGAATACTGGTCATTTGTAGTAAACAAATGTGGGTGCTTTGCCATAAAGTTTCAGAACTGTAGCTTTTAAATAAATGGTAGTTTGGGGTGCTCAAAAAAAAATGTTACTTTCATACCCGGTCTCCCCTACGCTGTCTGTCTTTGGTCGCTGAGAGTGGGGGGGGGGGGTGCAACAAAACGAATAGCCTAGGCTGTGAAATAAATATTTATCAGAGAACAAATAATATCATTTGGTTAATCTATTATCTATTTATATAATCTGTATCTTTTAAACACTTAAAAGTGATACCTATGATGAATAATGCTGTTATTTTTTAATGTTCATATGAAACTCGTGTTGTGTGACGTAGGCTACTGAGATACATTTGGCGCCATTCATTCATTCTTTCTTGAGTTGAGTTGATAGAAGTTGTGAGAAAATGCCAGGCAAATGTTCGTTTAGTGTTATGTGGTTAAGCAGTAAAAAATATAAGAATTGGTTAGCTGCAGATAGCGATGCATCACGAGCAAGATGTAAGCTCTGTAAAAAAAAGTTTTGATGTGAGCAACATGGGAGAGGCGGCTCTTGCTAGTCATGCAAGAGGAGCAAAGCATGCTAAATTTGAGCTAATGGCCAGAGAAGGCTCGGTCATTAGCTTTTTCGGAACACGGGTAGCACAACAAGCAAGTGGACCTTCGCGACCTGGACCATCGACTTCGCAGACGACTTTAAACCTTACACCAGCTCCTCTGGCAACGGCAGCATCTCATGGTGAAGTGATGTGGGCTTTGAAGGTGGCGACATCCCATTACTCGTTCAACTCATGCAACGAGATCGGGCCACTGTTCTCGAAGATGTTCCCGGACAGTGACATAGCCAGAAAGTTCACCTGTGGTGGCACCAAGGTAGCTTACCTTAGTACATTTGGGTTGGCACCGTACTTCAAATCTCACTTGCTCCGGGAGATATCTAGACAGTCTGGATACTGTGTTTTGTTCGACGAGTCTCTGAACCGTGAGCTACAGAGAAAACAACTGGACTTACATGTTCGGATTTGGGACTGTGGAGCGGTCCAATGGTCGACAAATTGAGTCTGCTAACTGACATGGGACTGCATAATCTTGTTCAGGTGTCAATGGACGGCCCTAACGTCAACTGGAAAATCTTTGACCTGCTGCAGAAAGAGCCGCTTGCTGCCATCAACCGATCTCTTTTTAACATCGGCTCATGCGGATTACATATAATGCACAACGCATTTCGTCGCACAGCCAAGGCCACTGGCTGTTCAAGGACAGTCCCTCCCGTCGTGAGGATTTCACGAAAGTGACCGGCAGCAACACATTCGCGTTGAAAACGTGGGTGTATGCGACAGGGCTCTGTCCATTTTACCAGATATGCTTCGCTACGTGGAGGCGGCCAAGGGACGGGTCATCACAGAACCAAAATGCAAGTCCTACGAAGAAGTGAAAAAACAGGCTTCAAACAACCTGTTCCCCGTGCATGTGGCGATATTTTCCAACATTGCCAAACAGGTCACTCCATTCATGACGGCCTATCAGACAGATGCACCGATGCACCCTTCATGACTGGAGACATGTACACACTAATCAAAGGTATGTCTTCTTAGGCTTTAAATTTAGTCTACCTTTTGTAATGGGTGAAATCTTGACCCCATGGTTTTGATATAAGCCTAATTATAAAGCTGTAATAATAATAATAATAATAATAATAAATACTGGCATGTTTAGCTATAGTAGGCTACAGTTTACATACAGTTGTTTCCTCAAATTATAGATTGGCTCATAATAGTTGACTGGGCTAATAACCTGGTGTAAAACATTGTTTGTAAATAAAAGCCTGTAGTCTACAGTATATGCGCACTGTACAGTACAAATTCAATTCATATATATATTATGTGTGTGAGTGGTGTGTATATATATATAATGTGTGTGTGTGTCCAACTCTAGGATGTGATGGTACACACACACACACAAAGCCATCAGTTCATATTTATGCTATAAATGTCCAAGTTAATTTAGTTAGTTTGCATCACTTAGCAGTTGCATTTAGGATAGACTGTATAATAATGTGTCAGATTTTGTAAATCTCAGTAAGTTAGAGATACGGCTGATCTACACCTGAAGTTCTGTCTCTCCATTGGTGCACCAATGTAAAATAAACCTTGTTCCTGATTTCTACACCACGCTGACTGAGCCTTCATAATCATCTATGGTATAACAAAATATACTAGTAAATTAATTACTATCAAACCCAAGACCGAAGAATACGTGAACCTCCCTAAAGTGTCCCCTCTTATCCTGCCATTAAGGATGTACAGACCTAAGGCTTGACAGAGGTGCACTAACTCTTTACCATTTTCATTCACAACACTGTCTAGGTTGTTATGTGTTGTGGTAGTTGGTGAAAGGTGCAATGGTGACTGGCAAAAGACATCAGCACTACCCTGTGGGTCAATAGGCTCCATACCTGTCCGTGCATTAAAGTCTCCACACAGTAGCACTTTTCCCTGTGCTTGGAAATATCCTATTTCAGTGTAGATGTTATTGAAGTAGTCTTCTCCATAATATTCGGATTGTACTGGGGGAATGTATGCTGCACAGAGGTAGGTTGTGAATTTGGCGATGCCTATGTTATTGTGTAGTTTTAGCTACAAATGGTATTTCTCTATTTTGACAACTGATATGTGTTTGGCCAATTCATTTTTGCACCACACCTGAGTCTCTTCCACGGCGTGTTTTCCTTAATTTTACTGAGGGCACTATAATCTGACAGAAGTTTGTGGGACACACAACCTTTTCACGACACCAAGTTTCAGTGAGAACTAATATATCACAGTTTGTAACACAATCCAAGAACTCAGGGTTTGTGCTCTTCAGACCAAAGACTGAGGAATACAGACCAGGGATTAAAATTAACGTCGTCCCGGGGGCGTATGAAATTGTCATTGGGACGATCAACTATCTCACTCGGGACGACGTCGGGACGATGGAAACTTGGAGGGGTTTTTTTTAAACCTTTAGTAGGCTACATTAGCAACTCATTAAAAACTCATTAAAACAGAAAATGACTGACTCGTTCCCCTTGCGTTTGTGTTCTATTCGTTGCAATGCTGTAGTAGGCTACTATTCTATCTAAGGTGGGGATTCAGGAGGAAGACCTGAGGCAGCGCCTGGTGGGCTTCGGCTCTGATGGAGCTGCTGTAATGCAGGGCATGAACAACGGCGTCGCAGCCAGACTGCAGCACCTGTGTCCCTCCCTTGTCCCAATTTGGTGTGTTGCTCATCGCCTGGAACTGGCTGCACTGGACTGCATGAAAGGGTTTCCCAAGCTGAAGGATCTGACTGAGTTGCTACGTGTCATCCATAAGCATTACACAAAGTCTGCTAAGGCATCACGGGAGCTGCAAGAGATCAGCAAGGCGATGGAGGTCTCCGTTCTAAGACCGGGAAACACTGAAGGTACTAAAATAGCCAAGTGTATAATTTCCTTTTTAATTGAAAGACAGTGCTCATTAATGAAAATTACTTGAGAAATGATCAAGAAATGACATTGTACAACTAGATAGTTGTGTGATTATAATAATGATGAATAAAAAAGTTAAACTGATTTTCTAATCTCTGCTGTGTGATTTCAGGTACCCGCTGGCTACCTCACACATCTCATGCTCTTGAGGTCCTCATGAGGAACTACAAGCCTCTACTTGTTCATTTTGAGAACCATGCCAGTCATCCCAATGACAAGGAAGCAAGTGCAGCCATGAAGGGGAGGGCAAAGGTGGTAATGACATCGCTGAAACAGTACAGCACACTCCTCTTCATCCACCTCATGTTGGATCTTCTTCAAGAACTGAAGACCCTTAGCCAGTTGTTTAAAAAAGATGGCCTTACCCTTCAGATGGTCTTAGAGCGATTGCAGACATCATGCATGGTTTTTGTTGGTATGCAGGTGAGGGTTTTTTATTATTATTATTTTTTTTTTTTTTAGACAGAGACCATTTTAGGAATGTACTATATAATACTATTAATGAGTTGAATGTATGTTCTTCCATTATTATTTTTATTATTATTAGTAATATTATTGTTATTGTTGCTACATGATTGTGTGTTTAATTTAGGCGGAAACAACTCATAGCCATTTGGGTTTTAGCACTGAAACTCTTTGTCCATGTGTTCAATGCAGAAAAACCCAGGCCCCAGGCTGCAGCGGTTCCTGGCCGAAGTTGGGACTGGATCCACCTGGCAGGGTGTTGAGCTCAACCATGCCAGCACAGATGAGGACAACTTCAGTAACCTGAAACTTCGCCTCACCAATCGGTTCTGTGAGTTCATTTCAGACCGTTACAGGAGTCTAGAGACGGGGGTTCTGAAGGCCATCTCCACCCTGTTCGACCTGTGCAACTGGCCAGAAGATTTTGACGCCCTGGCTACATTTGGAACTCCTGAGCTTGAGCTGATCATGGCACACTTCCGTCCCATCCTGGAAAAATCCAAGGACTTCGCCTCTGAAGATGCCACAAGGCGAGAGTGGTTTGACCTGAAGACCATGGTTTCCTGTCACTTCAGGCATCTCAATTCACAGGTAAGTGATTGCCCACACACACTTAATAGGGCCATAAACTATAACAGTATAGAAACATGTCAGATAAAAAGAATTTCAATCATTTCAGGTGCTGTGGCAACGGCTGATACAGGGTGCCATAGGAAGAGCCGGCCAGTTTCAGCACATGCAACTTTTGGCAGAGATCACCCTCGTCCTCCCCATGAGCAGCTCCTGTTGCGAGCGTGGGGTTTTCATGCATGAAGCGGGTGAAGTCCGACTGGAGGTCCCGTCTCACCAGTGACACACTAAATGGTCTCATACAAATTGCCATGCACGGCCCACCTCATGAGGAGTACAACTCCGTCAAGGCAGTAAATAAATGGTGGAGTTGTGGCAGAAGGATGCGTAGGCCACAGTTCTTTAATGGACTGTGTTTTTATTCTATTACAGGGCCTGAATTTAACTTTTCAAAATCAATAACAGAAATAAGGGGGATTTTAACATTTGGGAGCGCTACTTGTTTTTTTTCCCCAAGTTTCCCAATCCCCAATGATTTTCGGGACGATTCCGGGATGATGGTGAAAAAAGTTAATTTTAATCCCTGATACAGACCCTGGATATTCCAACAGCTAATATTAAGTGGATGCATGAGTACAGTAATAAAGAGCAATTAATCATATTGTGAGACAAGTACGTAAAAACAGTTTTGATACATTTTCAGAATTCAGAATTCCCTTTTGTGTGTGTGTGTGTGTGTTTGTGTGTGTATGTATGAGTGCGTGAGAGAGGGTGAAGAGCTTGTGTGTGTGTGTGTGTGCGTGCGTGCGTGTTTGTGTGTGTGTGTATGAGGGGCCATTTAAGACTTTATCTATTCTCACTCTCACATACATGTATTCTCAATCACTCTCACCTACATACATTCTCCTCTCACATGCATACATTCTCTTCTCACATATATATATTCTCCTCTCACATACATACATTCTCCTCTCACATGCATACATTCTCTTCTCACATATATTCTCCTCTCATATACACACATTCTCCTCTCACATACATATATTCTCCTCTCACCTACATACATTCTCCTCTCACATGCATACATTCTCTTCTCACATATATATATTCTCCTCTCACATACATACATTCTCCTCTTACATGCATATTCTCTTCTCACATACATATATTCTCCTCTCACAGGGGTATATATTTCTGCTATTTTCCTAATTTTCTGTCAGCATGATGCTTTTGAGATGTTAAACTATTTAAGTGTTGACGGACTGGCTCCTGTACCACCTGAGCCACCACCGCCCCCTAAGATTTAACAATTTAAAGATTTTACACGATTTTATTAATTTAATAAAGTATAATTTATTAATAATAATTTATTATAATGTTGTGGTTAAAGGTTAATTAAAGGGTGGAGGTCTTTTTTACGTCAAATGTGAATTAGGCCTACGCCACTCTGGCTCCAAACCCTCTATGTAGGCCTAATATTGGGGAAGAATTTGAGACAAGGTTCCCCTTATGTGCGCATGTGCATGGGAGGACGCTGGCGTGCATGTCGCCGCTTCTCATGTCCAGCCGTTTTACTATTTACTAACTAACAGATACATTTAGCAAGCCGGATCTAACACTGTCGGATAGTTCACAAGTACTCCTTTAATTACGCTTCACGGCTTGTGGTGACCAAGCTACCATCAAAGCTACCACCAAGCTACCATCAAGCTACCACCAATGCTACCTGGACAAACTCAGTTGGCTACAGAACAAACAGGTGTCTTACCACTGGAAAGT
This sequence comes from Setipinna tenuifilis, assembly GCA_030347295.1. Lineage (NCBI taxonomy): Eukaryota > Metazoa > Chordata > Actinopteri > Clupeiformes > Engraulidae > Setipinna > Setipinna tenuifilis. The sequence goes on from CM059265.1 coordinate 38,985,796, forward strand.
CTACCTCGTCTTCACCCCGCGGTTTCTCCAACCAACACCGCTGTGACTCGCTGAATTATCCATCGCCAGCGCCGTTGTTCCAGGTTACTCCAGGTGGGATCTCCACTCCAAATCGCTGAGGTGAAACCGGTGGCTTAGCGTCTAGCATCGCTCTAAGCATGGCTCTTCGATATTCTGCAACAGAATTGATGAACCTCCGGTCTTCCTTCCCTCTGAGCTGCCTGGATGTCTTGAAGTCTTTCCACATCTTGCGTCGTCCCAGATATGTGCACAGGGCCTCCAGGCACAAGTTTGTGCACATGAATACAACTGTGACTGTTCCTACTGTCAATTGCCGAACTTCCTGGTCTCGTCGTCATCAGAACAATCGTCACGCAGAGCTTGTCAACCTGCGTCCTCTGGCTCACGATGACGTGTCCGTCCCACCAAACTCATCCTCCAAAACGACTGCTGACTTCATGCTCCTGAACACCCGCTCACTCAACAACAAAGCAGAATTAATTCACGACATAATTGCTGAAAGAAAACTCCACTTCATGTGCCTGACCGAGACATGGCAAAACCAGCAGGATTTTTTAGCTCTCAATCTGGCCACCCCCCCAGGCTATGTTTACATCCAAAAGCCTCGCTCCTCGGGCCGTGGTGGTGGGCTGGCTGTAATACACAATTCCAATATTGTGATTAAAGTGCTCCCCACTACCGCCAGCACTTTCGAATGCATACACTTTGCGCTGACAGGGGCTGCACAGCTACAAGTTGTCCTTGTCTACCGCCCTCCCAAATCCACCAATGGCTTTCTCTCTGAGCTCTCCGAGCTACTCACTGCTATCTGCCCCATGTCCCCGTCCACCATTATCATGGGCGATTTCAATATCCATGTTGACTCTCATAACTCCCCTCTTGCCACTGAATTTTTATCCCTACTGGACTGTTTAAACATAACACAGCATGTACACGGCCCCACGCATGTCAAAGGCCACACCTTGGACTTAGTATGTTCCACAGGCATAACCCCTCTCCATCTCCAGTGCCTGGACCTCGCTGTATCTGATCACCATGCCATCCTCTTCTCTGTACCTGAGCCTCCATCTAGACTGCGTGTGAAACGTACCATCACATTCAGGAACATCAAGCGTGTATCTACCCCTGCACTGTCTAGCACGCTATCACTACACCTTGCCGCCCATCCCTCCGGCCACTCTGTGGATGCCCTCACTGAGCACTACAATAAAGCCCTCTCTCTCAGCCTGGATGCTGTAGCCCCTCTGAAGACCCGGTCCATCTCCTACACCCAGCCTGCTCCCTGGTTTACCCCGGAGCTCCGCCTCATGAAGGCAGCTGGGCGCCGGCTTGAAAGGCTCTGGAAAAAAACTGGCCTTATTGTCCACCAAGAGGCCTACAAAGACCACGTCAGGTCCTACAAAGAGGCCCTCTCCAGGGCAAAAACATCATATTACTCCACCCTCATCAATAACCAACAGAACCACCCAAAACAGCTCTTCTCCACTGTCAACCATCTCCTCCGCCCTCCAGACCCACCCCAACCATCTGATGCCACTGAACTCTGTTCCAGGTTCCAAACTTTCTTTCAGCAGAAAGTGGAAGACATCCACTGGCAGCTCCATCAGTCTGGGGCCCCATGTCCATCTGCCACAAACTTGAAGGACTGCGACTCCACCTCGGCTGCCCACGCACAACATTGCTCCCTCTCCTCATTCTCACCACTCAGCAATAACCAGGTCATGGACCTAGTGTCTAAAGCCAAAGCCAGCTCCAGCAAACTGGACCCACTGCCTACGGCCCTGGTAAAGGCATGTCTGCCCACACTATGCCCTACTATGACGGCCATCATTAACACCTCCCTGACATCTGGCGTGGTGCCCACCAGTTTTAAGACGGCCATGGTGATTCCCACCCTCAAAAAACCCAGCCTGGACCCCGACGACCCTGGCAGCTACCGTCCAATCTCCAACCTACCCTTCCTCAGCAAAATTCTAGAAAAGGCAGTGGCTGCCCAACTTCAGCTTCATATGTCCCACCATGAGCTCTTTGAGCCACTCCAGTCGGGTTTTCGACCCCATCACAGCACGGAAACAGCACTCATCAAAATAACGAACGACCTGCTCACAGCTGCAGACAATGGCCACATCAGCCTCCTCATCCTCCTAGACCTATCAGCAGCTTTTGACACTGTCTCCCACACCATCCTGCTCCACCGTCTCCATGACCGCTTAGGCCTCACTGGCTCTGCTCTCTCCTGGTTTCATTCCTACCTCTCCGATAGGACACAATATATCACCATCAAGGACTCCAACTCAACCCCTGCTCCAGTCAACCACGGCGTGCCGCAAGGTTCAGTGCTTGGCCCCCTGTTGTTCACCATCTACATGCTTCCTCTCGGTCAGATCATCCGTCAACATGGTCTCAGTTTCCACTGCTATGCTGACGATACTCAACTATACATCAGTACCAAGCCAACTGCACACCTCCCTCCTCTATCACTCGTCCACTGCTTGGATGACATAAAGACCTGGATGGCCACTAATTTTCTCAAGCTCAACAACAATAAAACAGAGCTCATGGTAGTGTCCCCCCCATCACTGTCAAAGGAAGTTGGTGATATCCTGTTGAATGTGGATGGCTGTACCATCAGGCCCTCCAAAGAAGTGCGCAACCTGGGTGTCACTCTGGACTGTACACTTTCACTCCAGGCCCACATCAACAACACCATCAAATCCGCCTACTTCCACCTCAAAAACATCTGCAGACTCCGTCCCTCATTGTCACTGACAGTAGCAGAGACACTGATCCATGCTTTCATCACCTCACGCCTGGACTACTGCAATGGTGTCCTTTATGGACTGCCCTCCAAAGCCCTGGACCGACTACAGCGTGTTCAAAACTCTGCTGCCAGGGCTCTCACACACACAAAGCGGTGGCAACATATTACCCCCACACTCAAGCAGCTTCACTGGCTCCCAGTGAAGTCCCGCATTTCATACAAAATCCTACTGCTCACATAGAAATCACTCCATAACCTTGCCCCCCAGTACCTCTCAGATCTTCTCCAGCCCTACTCTCAAGCTAGGTCCCTGAGGTCCTCTGGCAAAAATCAGCTTGCCATCCCCCGGTCCAAGTTACGGACTTTTGGTGATAGAGCCTTCTGTATTGCTGCCCCCACTCTCTGGAACAGTCTACCTCTCCACATCCGCCAAGCCCCCACTCTGGCTACGTTCAAAAAGCACCTCAAGTCCCACCTTTTCACTGAGGCCTATGGTCCTTAACCCCTCCCTCCTCCCCTCTCCCCTTTCCTTAGCCCCATCTAGCTCTGTAAAGCGACCTTGGGTTTCATGAAAGGCGCTATATAAATCCAAGTCATTATTATTATTATTATTAATAATGTAATTTAAATTACATAATTATATGTATGTGAGAGGGAGAATGTATGCATGTGAGAGGGACAATGTACGTATGTGAGAGGGAGAATGTATGTATGTGAGAGGGAGAATAGTGGAAACGGAAGCAAGTATAGTTGAAAAGGAAGTTATCTCGCTTGCGCGAAACGCGCCTTGAATCGACACCTGCAGGAGCCATGGTGAAAGGCACAAAGCAATACTCAGGCTATTATGGTTGCGACAGGTGCACACAAAAGGGAGTCTGGCTCGGTAGAATAACCTACCAGGAGGTAGAGGGAATAGAAACACGCACTGATCAATCATTCAGGGCACAAACTCAAACCGAGCACCATCAAAACATTTCACCTTTTCTTACCCTCGGCATTGACATGGTTAAGTCATTCCCAGTAGACTACATGCACCAGCCTTGTCTTGGGGTGATGAAAAAACTGCTGCTGACCTGGGTAAGCGGCATCAGACCAACTCGCATTAGCAGGGGTCAGGTGATGGCAATAAACAACCGCTTGTTAGGTTTGAGGAAGGCAATGCCAGGCATTTTTGCGAGAAAACCCAGGAGCCTGGATGAGCTGGATCGCTGGAAAGCAACTGAGCTTAGGCAATTCATGCTGTACACAGGGAAAATTGTTCTGAAGGGGATTTTGAGAGAAGATGTGTATGAGCACTTCTTAACCTTCTCTGTTGCTCTGGCCATTCTTGTTTGTCCCAGCCTGGTCAAACAGCACCACCAGTATGCAAAAGGCCTACTGTCTCACTTTGTATACACCGCTAAAACCATCTATGGCCCAGAATTCATTGTGTACAATGTTCACTTAGCTGAAGGTGCAGAGGCATTCACTGGCCTGGACAAGTGCTCTGCTTTCCCATTTGAGAACTTCAATCAAAAACTGGAAAAGATAGTTCGTTCTGGAAACCGCCCTCTGCCACAGATTGTAAGAGGACTGTTGGAGTGCAATCCAAAATTTGAAAGCCCCGGCCATACCCAACAATCTTTCAAAAGGCCAAACAACATATTTGAAGTCGGGACTGTATTCGTAGAACTGTTGGAGAAGATCAGCCAGGTTGAGGTGATGTGCAGGGTGTACAACAGCCTTGAAGCTCTGTTTGTCAATCCATGTGACTCAAGGACCATCACCACTCAAGGAGTGTTCTGCACAAAAAGAATAGATACACATACACAAATGATTACAATATCCCAATTAGAAAAACAAGCAATCATGATTCAGAATAAGGAGGACTCTGCAGTGTTCATGAGGATCCTTCATGAAATATGACCAGTAAAAAAGACTAAGGCTGACTGGACAGTTGACCATCACACGCACAGTCATTTATGTGAGGGCTTAAATCATATTAGAAAAAAGCATGTTTACAACATATTGTGAAATGTATCCATATAATAGTGTAAAATATGAAGTTAATATAGCATAATGCAATTGACTTATTTCTTACTATGCTGACAGATGACCATGTTCCATGTTGTGGAGTTTTATAAAGAAAACCCAGTTACTGTGGCTGTGGTGCCCAAGACATGGGTAGTCAAAACCACAAAGGTAGGTTAATAAAGTCGATATTAAAGGTCTAGACACGATATTCCAGGCTAGGATCTGTACTATTAACCACAACAGTACAATTGAAGAACGTGTTGTTTTCCTTAACAGGGTGGATTTCTATGTTACTGGCCCCGTTCAGGGGCCTCACAAAAAGCAAGGAATGGATTCCATCCCGACAAGGAGAAGTGGCAGAGATTCTCTGTCAAAGTAGATGACAACTGCACCACAAGTAAGTCTACATATCTTAAGTCTACTGTATACAGTTTATGCAGCACTGACTGCTCATCAGTAGGTCAATGCTTATTTACATAATACATCTTGAATGTTGCATGTAAGGTGACTACGAGAAGGCCCTGCGTTGGGCCAAGAGGGCAGAGACCCAGCTCAATGTCAACAGCAGCAGCAAGGAGCAACTCAGCAGGCCCCATGTTCGGCCTGCTCGCTTCCGTGATGACTCAGACAGCGACAGTAATCAGGGATTAAAGTTCTCCGGCCCCATGCCGGATTTCCGGCTTGTAGTGATTGCCCGTGGATTTAAAAAAATAATAAATCGAAAATAAATTGACGGCAATTAAAAAAAAAAAAAAAAAAATGACCGTCGAAATCCCTCTTGTGTTTGTCAGCCAATGGTAGTAAAGGAGCGCTCTGAAACTGACAGTATTAGCCAATCAGAAGAAGAATGGGGCGGGTCTAAGGAAAGCCTTTACCCCCTCCTCTCATTTCTTCCTTGCTTCGATGCGGTGCAGTGCTGAAGATCGACACGGAAAGTCACCTCGCGCCGTTACGGCTCCATTCAACGGAGAGAGGGTAAAAAGTAAAAAAAATAAAATAAATGAACTTTTGTGTTTGGAGAGAAGGGCGAGGGAGAGAGAGAGAAAAAACGGAATTGCATGGTGGCGTGGGCAAAATGCAGTTCGTGAACTCTGGGGCAGATGTGACGACCCTAGAGAAAGGTGTTAAAAATAAATGGTGCTGGGCATGGCTGGAGGATACTGGGCGAGATGGCAAGCCATTTAGAAATTGGTGCAAGAAGTTGGGCATACCAGGCGCTTGCTACTGCACGCTATGTTCCAGGAAGATAATTTACGGATCCAGTGGCAAAGGTGCTACGTATACACGAATTAGACCTTGGCCATCAAGCTGCTGTCCGTGCGGTCCCACACACCACACGCTTGCCGGGAGCTACGGCAACAGCTGCTGTGCCAACATCAATAACTGACCGAGTGTGCGAATTAAAAATAAGGGTGTGTGCTTTCCTCGCAGAACACGACCTCTCATTCACCCTTGCTCAACCCCTGGTCGACCTATGCAAAAAGGTTGCGGGAGACAAAGCGGCTCTCAGTAGAATGTCAATGTCAAATCAGCTGGCCAGCTATTTTAATACGCACGGCATTACACCGGAGTTCAAGCGGCAGCTGTCCAACAAATTGAAAAACAACATGTTTTCATTGAACGTGGACGAGGCCACCTTGTGACTGTAGGTTAATTTATTACTTGTTAAGGACAACGCTGAGCACCAAAACTGGATATCAAAAGAAATGTGGTACATACAGGTGGTAGATATAGTAGATGCACATTTGCCATCTTCTGGCCGTTTTTGGTATTGGATTTTCAAAAGTCAAATTTAATTTTCCATTAATGCAATCTCTGATCCCATGCCCCCACAAACCCCCTGGTATGGCTTGAAAATAAACACACAATCCAATATATTAGTTACTTGCCTGTGTCGACAAAGTTCAGGCTCAGGATTTTTTTTTGCTTTAATCCCTGAGTATGTAGTACATTAAAAAAAAGTTCAGACTTGTTTTCTTAGATTCGAAGACTGCACTGTTGATACACACTTTGTTTTGCAGCAACAAAAGACTCAACAGCCTGATGTCTAAATCCGTACTGAAGTCCCTTCTGTTCATGTGGAAGCTAATTACCACAGCATCGACTGTAGCAATCGGCTGTAAGAAGACACAACCTACCCCCTTGTCTTTGATCGTAGTAGCCTACCTACCAACCACACCGAGGACATGTGTGGTGTTTCATTTAGGAGCTGTGCTATTATATTGGGTGTCGTCGGTAACAGCTACCTATGCCATTCATATACTGCTTGTTATGTACTTTTGACAGACTTGAGTAGTAGTTGTTGGCTGTGTAGCTAGCTAGGCAAGGTAAATGTCAACATGCTACTTTGCTATGGCATGTGTCTGTGGGCATACCCCTCACCATTCGGCGAAGCTGGTGCCTTCACCATGTGCCCGACCGAAACTTACCAAATTACAAAAGACAAAAGACGTTTTAATCATGACAAATCAAGACAAATGCAATCAAGCACACATGATTGCGCGCCTGCTGCGTGTTTTTAATTATTATCATAACAATTACCAATTCATATTATTATTATTATTATTATTATTTTTATTAAGGGGCAAACAGTGGAACTATGAACCTGTATTGATTTTCCTTGTTGGTAAACCTAATGGTTTAAACTGTAATATGTCTAACAAAACTGCTCATTCATGCATGAAAACAAAAGCCTTTCCCATACAAATAGTTAGTACCACAACAATGGCATAGTTGAGTTGAGTAGAGATGCATGTTTGTTGAAGTAATTTTAGTTTGCATTTATGTATTTATTCATTCTTATTTTAAATTACAGCAGAGGGAACTGAAAAGCTGGCATCGATCCTCATATTCGCAACGGGAGCAAGCAGGATCCCGCCGCTGGGATTTGCACCTCAGCCTTCGATTGAATTTTTGCACTCAGACATGCGAAGTGGCAGCCCCTCACAACTACCCATGGCAAATACATGCATCAATTGTCTTAAGTTACCCCTACACACATCATACAACACATTTAAAACAAGTATGGACTTTGCTTTGGGAAACACTCATGGATTTGGTCTAATTTGAGTATAGACCAGGTGTCTACTTCAATGTCATTCACTGTTCATTCAAAAATTGATTTTATGCATTCTTTAAAATGCATCGTTACAGCCCTATGTCCTAGGTGTTGTTAATGTTTCAGGTCTTCTGCTATTTGGCCTATGAGTTAAGTGTCCCCTTTGGCATTTTGTTTGTCTAGTATGTTCTGCAGTCTGTTGCTGTATGTGTTTCAGGTTTTCTACTTGGCCAAGGAGTAGTGTCCTTACAGTGATCCCTTCTCATGTCCGCCAAGATTTACATTGTTCTATCATTCCAATGACATTAAATGACATGAAATCTTAATGACATTAAATTTTAATAAACATTTCCTATTACATGTCATATCAAATTACTTATATTTCCAAATGCCAAAGTTAGTTATTTCAGTCATTTTCAGTTACTTAAAATGATCACCTTGGCTATATGCAGATACTGTCTATTTGAAAGACCTATTTGGCCCCAAAGTTTACAGTAACTTCTTGGCAGAATTTTAAGATCATGATTTTAAAAAATTCACTCCAGGGATTCAACATAAAAACACGAGGTCCACGTTCCAAACATGTTTTTTTGTTTTAATTGAATGTTCAATAAAGTGTGCTTTTATTTTACACAAGGAGACTCAATTTCTCAACTGAACACAAATAGGAATGTGTAATATAACATGGTGAGGGTTTGTCTCAGTTTGTCCCAGTCATTTGGACTATATGGCCCATGTGTCATCCGTGCCCCCTGTGCCCATTCATCAATGCACAAAGAATGAGACCTGCCTTTTGAAAAAAGGGGTTTTGATGGTGATCTTCATGCATAAAAAATATGTACATTCTCTGTTAAGTTTGAATACCAAATGGCAAGATTATTTAGGTTATACAGGTTATTGTAAAGGGCTAAAAGCTCAGGGATGCATCATGGTGAACTATTTAATTTTTTATTTCTATTGTCACTGCCATGAAGTGCAATGAGCTGTAATTTCATATGAATCATTCATTTACATATAAGGAAACTAACTGTATTTCAATGGGCCTGACTTATGTCATTGAAAAAAGAAACGCTCAGTGTGCTTAAGCGGATGCCGTCAGCTTCTGAAGCTACAATGGAACAACAGATGCACAAAAATTACATTTGTATGTTACTTTACACTTATCGCGAGGTTCTACTAAGGCTGGACTGGGGACAAGGGGAATGGGAATGGTCTGTCGATACCAGAAGCGCTGTCTGTGTTGAGTCATTTAGGCCTATACCTGTCATTATGATTCCCCTTTGCCACAACTGGAGAGGGGTTTGCCCACCTTGTGTGGACAGGCTGTGGTGGTTCCATTGATTCTGAAACTCTGTGGCTGCTCTTTGAATCTGTGGCAAGTAAATATAATGTAGGCAAAATAAATGTAACTCGTTTAGAGAATCTAATACATTGTGCTCCTCCATGAATTGGAAAATATTTGAAAAATGAAAGGACACTACTCGGTTTAGCTCAGCCCATAAATGTTCAATTCGTTGGTTGTGGACAGAACTGCCAGTAATTACACTGTTCAATCCTCTGTATGTATGTATGTGAGAGGAGAATGTGTGTATGTGAGAGGAAAATACATGCATGTGAGAGGAGAATATATGTATGTGAGAGGAGAATGTATGTATGTAAGAGGATAATATACATGTATGTGAGAGGGAGAATGTATGTATGTGAGCGGAGAATATACGTATGTGAGAGGATTATGTATGTATGTGTAAGTAACAATGTATGCATGTGAGAGTGAGAATGTATGCATGTGAGAGTGAGAATGTATGTATGTGAGAGCGAGTACATATGTATGTAAAAGGGTCACTATGGATAATGTCTTGTATGGCCCCTCATGTGTGCGTGCATGTGTGTGCGCATGGCATGGCAGTTGTGTGACAGTTTTTTTTTTGGTGTGTTCAATTCACAGCTTTAGAAGACCTGCACATAGTTTGTGGAGCAGGTATTTTATTCCCCCTAATTCAGAGGGTTGTTGGGATGCAGTAGGTGGTTGGGCCACAGCTGCAGCATAGCTCTGCGGATTCTGTGGCAGTTGGTTGGCTTTTGTGGAGGAGGGTCTTCTCCTTCTGGTGTTGGGCTGGGGTGTTATCCTGTGGTGAGGAGGTGTGTATGCTTTTTGTGGAGAAGGCCTTCTGGTGTATGGGCTGTAGCCATGCAGACTAGGTAGAGGAGGGTGATGGGTGACGTAAGGCAGAGAGGTGGTTGGATTCCGTCCTAGGGCCACGTCTTTGAGGGTCCTGGCGAAGATTCTCACTCCGTTCTTGTGGAGGTGAAGTCCGTCATACAGCTCACGTGGACCAATGAGAGGATGGTGGGCAACATGGACGTTCGGAAGGGTAGAGCAGTTTCTGGTTAGTTCCATATTGATGTCATGGATGAAATGTGGAGGTATATCTGTACGGGGCAGGAGAGTAGATATTATGATGCGGGATTCTGGGAACTGTTGACTTGCTTTTTGTGATACCTTAGTCATTGCCTCTGCAGTTCCATGATGTAGGGAGTGGAGATCATTTGTCCTGGTGTGGATAATGATACAGCTGGGTTTTCCGAGGGTGTCTTGACTAAGAAGGCGGAGGGCCTGGAAGAGTTGCTACAGCGTCTGGACACAACGCACTGACCAGGAAACAATCTTTCAGTGTTTAGAAACTTCCCATTTGAGTCTATGAGAAGCACCACCTGAGGGTCTGGTGTTGCATTCTGTGGAAGCAGTGTTTCCTTGGGCGTGGGGCGGCAGAGGGAGGATTCAGTCTGCAGCTGTAAGTCGGCAGCGTGTGTTTCTGGAGTCAAATCTTCTGTGTTGTCTGTTTGTTTTCTGTATGTTGATGTGGGTGTAGCTGTTGATTTGGGGTGCAGGGTGAGGCCTGGTGGACATCAGTGTGTGTCTGTGTGCTTGCAGCTTTGTGTGTGTCAGGTGTTGGGACCTGTTTTACCTCCAAACTCTCTCTCATCAGCGTCATTTCCTTAAGGAGGGCTCTCTCCCTGTTGCTGGCATCCTCTGTCACCTTGGCTATTTGGGCTCGGAGTTCTGTTGTTTTCCTCTTGAATGTGCTGGACAGTATGTCTGAGCTCAGAGATGGTGGTCTGCCTTTCTGTCCTCAGTCTCTTTCTCTCTCTCTCTCTGTCACACACACACTCATACAATAACTGTGGTGCCTATATACCTATCTGTCTGTCTCTCTCTCTCCGTCTCTTACACACACACACACACACACACATGGGTTGACACATCCATATGTACACTTTCTCTCTTCCTTCTGTTTCTCTTTGTCTCTCTCTCTCTCTGTCACACACACACACCACTCATACAATAACTGGTGCCAAAGGAGAGATGCTCCTCAGTGCAACTGGTAGCCAATAAGGGAGCACAGTGGCTGCAGCTGGGGCTAATCAGTAGAGCAGGGAAGAGAGAGGCAGACAATTGAAATGAGTTGAGTGCTCATTAACTGGCAGAGGGAGTGAGCTCATGACACACTTAAAGGAGCTCTGCTGGACATCACAGGCAGATATGTGCCTAGCAGCACTGACAGCGTGGTCATAGTTCTCAAGTTGAACGAGTTCTCTTCAAGTTTCCAATGGAGTCACTTCTTGTGCTCCAGGAAGAAGTCTTCCAAGTTGTACATCTCAAAGTCTGTGTTGCATGCTGGTGCTGGCCAACTGTAGAGAGAGCAGTACATTCCGTTTGCATGTGTTTTCGGCGTCTTGCTTTACCTGGATATGATGGAGGGAGCGGGAATGACAGAAGCAAAGTAAGGTTGTGCGTACTGGACCTGGTGGGTGAAGATGGCATCTGCGGAAGGGCCCGGAGTAGCCATCAGTGGAGCACGAGAAGTGGATGACTGGAGAACTGTTTCTCTTCTTCTTCCTCTCTGTCTCTCTCTCTCACACACACACACTCATACAACAACTGTGGTGCCAATGGAGAGCTGCTCCTCTCTAAATGTAACAGTGGCCTGCCAGCTGCTCCTTGTTTTGTGAAGTGGATGGAAGTGCATCCGTATCTGTGGAGAACGGAGAGTAAACACCAGCCTGGCGAGAGAAGTGAGTTGACGAGTTTCATTCGATGGCGGAGATCTTCGGATCAGAGAGTGGAAGTGGAAAAAGCCTGAAGAACGTCAACGGCTTGCAGATCGGGAGCCTGCGCATGACTTTGACCGGCCTGAGCAGCGGGTAGAGAAGGCCCAGGATGACTTCCCTTTCCCCTCTATGGATGCGGTGGAGCAGATAAAGGAGCGCCGAGCGCTTTCGTGTTGCCTCCTGGGCAATTTCTCTCTCTCTCTCAGTGTCACAGAGAGAGAGACACAGGCACTTACTCCCACAATAACTGTGGTGCCAATGGAGAGCTGCTCCTCTCTAAATGTAATAGTGGCCTGCCAGCTGCTCCTTGTTTTTGTGCAGAAAACAGCTTTACTCTCCACCTCTCCCACACTTGAGTTTCACACAGAGCTGATGGCCATCGAGCAATAGCAGAAGGCCTTGCGCAGGGCCGCCCCTAAGGTTTTGGAGGCCCTAAGCATAACTGTTCAGGGAGGCCCCCCCACCACCTCACCATACACATGCGCACATGCCACACACACACACACACACACACACACAAACACACACAAAATTGTACTGAAACCGTTATTTATTAAAATTCACATTTAAATAACATTTACAATATTATAATAAATAAGGCTAATAACAGTAAAAGTAAAGAAGAGTAGCACCATTAATAATGTATAAATAATAAATACGTGTTAGAACATTCTTAAGAGCAACAATGATGGGAAAACGATATGAAATGCAATTTATAAAAGTATGTTATATAAAATTAGGGAAACATAGAAGCATGCTGTAAAACTACACATTAAGCACAGTTTTGCTGGTTTGCAGGTTTACTTGCCACTTTGACCCATTTTAGTGTGTGTGTTTGGCTAGTAAAGATCTACTTGCCATTTTGGCTGTCTGGTGAGGGAAAAGTTAATTTAATGCCTTGGCTGTCTGATCATCAGGCAGAATATATTTGGACTGAAGTAGTGAACTGACGCACAAGGGCAGAGCAAAAAGGACTTTGTTGACTAATTAGGCACTCAAAAACTACAAACTACACTGTCAACTATTTCCAAGCATGCCACATGCATTGTACAATATTCGTTTTTATAATTTAGAGCAGGCATGTCAAACTCAGTTTGGCTCTGGGGCCGGATCCAGACTTTCTGTTCTCAGGTGGGCCGGATCAGTAAAAGAATGTCAACTCCAAATATTTAGCTTTGTTTTTCAGTACTATGCTTTATCATTCAGCCTACATTTGTAGCCTACCCTACATAGGCTATTATGATCATGGATGACAAGGGATCTTTTCTAAGCACAACACATTTATTCACAAACAATGAAAAAAATGATTTTCATGTTTGGCGGTGAATGTGTTAACAACTGGTTTATTTTAACAGTTGAGTGAATGCAGTTTTACACCTGAACCAACTCACCACATTAACAAACTCAAGTGGGAGCTATGAAAAAAATATTTTCGCCTTAATTGTCATACTGCTTTGAAATAAATAAAAAAAGAAATACAAAATAAAAGTTATAGCAGTGCATGGGCAATAAGATTAGACTACATCACATCAAACTACTAGGCTGGGCCTACTGAAGCTGAGAACATACTGCACAATATTAATTGTCTTTAATATGAAACCAGATGAATCTTATTTTTAATGATCTGTATTCATGAGTGCAAACAAATTTCGTGTCATCACACTTTTTTTCTCTCTCACTGCACTCCTGTAGTCTACTTGCTGCTGCTGGCTCTTGAAACTTGGCATCTTTTTGCCTTCACAAGTGCATCGATAAGGTGTCAAATCCTGAGTAGCAGCACATTTAACAATGTCATTCAAGTGTTTATTTGTTAACCTTGAGCGCTGCTTTGTGTTATTATTGTTCATTACGGAGAACACAGATAAGTAGTAGTAGGTGTGTTGACCGATAACTTGTTTAGTAGTGGTGAATGGTGAAGCAAGATTGCCGGTTTATTTTTACTTAGACACATCACGTTGCGAATGTTTACATTCTGTGACTAAGGCTACGTTCAGACGTGATGTTTTTTTTTACAGACGTCGGTGGATGGTTTACCTTATTTTCCTATGGTAGGCTACGTTCAGACGTGATGGTTTTTTTTACAGACGTTGGTGGATGGTTTACCTTATTTCCCTATGGTACAGGGTGTTTTTAAAAAAAAAAAAAACATCCTGGGTGGTTTTTAAACTGCCGCCGCTGGTGCTTTTTTCCACCCACCCCGGGTGGTTTTCAAGTTGAGAAATTTGAACTCGCCCCGAAAAAAACACAATACGTCAGGTGCTTTTTGACAGCTGACCAATGAGCGACTGAAATTCTGTAGTTTCAAAGAAGAAACATCGCGGCAAAAACAAAGTCTCTCAAGTCAAACAAAATTCCAACCGAACAACTGGTGGTACTCATAAGTAAACACACAGAGCTATATGACGGCAAATAAGTTATACCACAACATCTACCACAGGGAGACCGTTTGGAGATCGATTGGGGCACTTTTGGGACACAACTGTAGGTATTAATTTCAGTTGTTTTCATCCGCTCACACCACAAGCTAGGCTAACCGTTAGCGTTTACGGTCTGCTGCTAGGCACCGCCCGTGCTTTTTTGGAAGCCTTTTTCGCTCTGTTATAAAAAACCATCACGTCTGAACGTAGCCTAAAGGCCCATTCATGCTCGACGTGTAGCAATTTACGTCCGTATTTTGTACATACGTTCTGCCCGGTGATGTCTTCATACCTCCGTTCGTATTTTACGTGTCAATGCACAGTACACAATATTTCCTCTAGGTGGCAGTGTTTCGCGCCAATAAACCATAAACATAACAATAACAATAACAATACATCCATGCACTAAACCGGCACTAATAAAATGGCGACGTTCGAGGAGGTCACTTTGTTGCACCTACTTCGCAAAAGAAAAAAAAAGAAAAACAGCAGAAGGTGGAGTGTAAAGCCACTAAATGTCTCCCGTCCTTTTGATGGAGAGTTCAGCAGTTTGGTGGTGCCAATGCGGGAAATGGATAGCGAGCGGCATTTCCAGTATTTTAGGATGTCCGCTTCGACCTTCGACCGACTTCTGGAGCGGATTGCCCACCGAATAGGTCATGCCGCTTCCCACAGTGCGCCAGTTGGAGCGGCAGAGCGCCTGGCAGTGACCCTTCGGTTTTTGGCCTCTTGGATAAGCCAGCAAGCGCTGGCAGCCAGCTACAAATTGGGGATATCCACGGTTAGTGGCATCATTAAGGAGGTGTGTCGTGCCCTATGGGAGGAGTTGCGAAAGGACTTCATGAAATATCCCCAAGGTCAGGAGTGGGAGTCCATTCGCAGAGAGTTCTGGCAGCTGTGGCAGTTCCCGAATTGCACAGGGGCGATTGATGGGAAGCACATTCGGGTGCGAGCCCCAGCCAACAGCGGAAGCTGTTTTTTTAATTATAAAGGATTTTTCAGCTTCGTGCTGATGGCCGCATGCGACGCTCGCTATCGTTTTTTTTTTGTGGACGTCGGTGCATACAGCCGCGACATCGATGCCGGAGTTTTCGCCCGCACGGATTTCGGCGCACAACTAATCAGAGGGCAGCTCCCCCTTCCACCTCATGCCCCTCTGCCCGGAATGGACATCTGGACCCCACCAGTGTTCGTCGCTGATGAGGCCTTCCCACAGAAGGTGAACCTGATGCGTCCATATCCAGGTAAGTAAAGACGTCTAATTAATGAGTGCATAGTCTACGCTTTTGCAGGAAATTGCATTGTTGCAGCTGCTTCCATCTTTCAGCACACAAAATTCTGCACATCTACACTATACCACTATAAATGAATGAATGAATAAATAAATAAATCAATAAATGAATGAATAAACACACACATAAACACACACATAAAGGCCTATATGGCGATAGATTGACATATATAGATATTGAAATAATTAAGTGAATAAATAATAATAATTAACATACAAGACGGTGACATTAGATTTGCTACATTTGTATGGCCGCTGAAGCAAAAGAACTGTGACTTACAGAGATGTGTGATCAATCCAACTAGACATACAGTAATGGGAAAAATGATCTAATATGACTAATACAGTTACTAATAACACCCTCTGTTCCTGTTTGTACTCATACTCTACAGGTCCAATTCTATCAGAGGACCAGAAAGTTTACAATTTGCGCCACTCCAGGGCCAGGCGAGTAATAGAAAATGCTTTTGGCATTTTGGCAGCAAGGTGGCGACGTTAAGTGCACAGCAGTGAAATTAATGTCTACCGTTTTGTAACTTTGTAACGTTTTGTAAATTGTTATTGTAAACTATCTGGTTCTGTTCTGTTTCAATCAATTTAAATCAAAAGAATATACCATCTTGTGAATACTGTTCTCTTGTGAATACTGTTTTTTTCTGTTCTGTGACAAATACAATGAATAGCAATATCAAAAGCAATTTCAATAAATTATACAATAAATACAATAAATCACATCATTTTTTATTACTATTAAAGTGCAAAAAACAAGTGTGCACTGTATGGACACTGTATGTCAAAACTTTGAATTGAACACATACAGTATGTCACATAAGTGACTACACCCCTAACATTTTTGTACTTTTTTTTATTATATCTTTCCATGGGAGAAGTCTAAAGATATAATACTTTTCTACAACGTAAAGTAGGCAGTGTACAGCTTATATAACAGTGCAAATTTGCCGTTCCCTCAAAATAACTCAACACACAACCATTAATGTCTAAACCACTGGCAACAAAAGTGAGTACACCCCTGAAAATGTCCAAATTGTGCCCAAAGTGTCAATATTTTGTGTGGCCACCATTATTTTCCAGCACTGCCATAACTCTCTTGGGCATGGAGTTCACTAGAGCGTCACAAGTTGTCACTGGAATCCTCTTCCAGTCCTACATGACAACATCACGGAGCTGACCTTGAGCTTGAGACCTTGAGCTCCTCCACCTTCCATTTGAGGATGCCCCACAGATGCTGAATTGGGTTTAGGTCTGGGGACATGTTAGGCCAGTCCATCACCTTCATCCTCACCCCAGGCGTGGTCATCTTGGAGGTGTGCTTGGGGTCGTTACCATGTTGAAATGCCGCCCTGCGGCCCAGTTTCAAAGGGGGGGGCGTCATGCTAAAGACAACTGTGTCCTGTTAACAGTCAAGCATGGTGGAGGAAGTGTCATGGTTTGGGGCTGTATGAGTGCTGCCGGCACTGGGGACCTACACTTCATTAAGGGAACCATGAATGTCAATATGTACTGTGACATACTGAAGCAGAGCATGACGCCCCCTCTTTGAAACTGGGCCACAGGGTGGCATTTCAACATGTTAACGACCCCAAGCAGACCTCCAAGATGACCACGGCAGAGGTTTTAATGACTCACCATACATGCATTTACGGACTTTCGTGTCCCTGAAAGCCCTCTTAGTCATTGACAAAGTCCAGAATGGCTTCAACCTTAATCTTGGTACACTTGAAATTTGTGTTGGGCTAGGAATTGATATGGTTGTATCAATATTATGCAGTATTATACTCAAGGGTTGTACAGGTGCTTGAAATCCTTAAAAATATCCTTGACTGTAATTCTAATTCCTCATTTAATCTATTGTCATTGCCTTGTTAAGTAGTTAACCCTTTAGGGTACGGTGTTGCCTTGAGGCAACACAGATTATTTGACAGAAAAAGTAGAATCACCGCACACCGAAAAGACTTAGTTTTCTGCTGTTTTATTGTGAACGACGTGTTTCGCTCGTTGCTTCCTCAGGTTCACTTTTGAAAGTTGTGTCCCTCCCATAGGTGAAATAGATTCTAATCAGCATATGCAGCTAAGCTTGGCACCTGCCCCAGAAGCTGTTTCCCGCTGTAGTTTTGGCGGTTTGGCTGGACAGGACAACGTCAAGGATTGTCAGATTGATCGGATTCAGCGGATTCAACGAAGTGCAAGTACGGGACAAATTTGTTGCACATGTCACAGTAATTTACATTTTGCAAGGCTGTTGTTTCAAGTGAAGAATGAGAATGTTAGATTTAATGTTAGATAAACGCTGGCATAGTTGCTAGCATCTATGTCAGTGAACAAGGTTAGCTGTTCGTCAATTCACTTGTTTTGCAGGAAACACTTTTAAATATCAGGAAGTAGTGTTGTAATTGCTAATACAATATTAGCAGTATTGCATCTACAAGAGCAACATATGTAACTCTTGGGAAAGGGTGTTTTGGTATTTTAATCGGCTGTAGAAGGCGATGCGAATGAATCAGGTTTGTGATCTCAACAGACACTACCATTCCATTTCCTGGAAATAGATTTTGTTGTTAGTTATTAAGGCCTTGGACGTGTCATATACAAAACCACGACATGCAATCTGTGAAAGTATGAGTCATTTAGTAAATGTGTGAAACTTTAGGCCTTCTTGCAATGTTGTAATTTACCCATTACACGGCAACCAATTCAAGTAAGTAGCAAGGTAAGCACTGGTGTTAAACATGTAAGCAGAATGACATCAAGATGTCAGTAACACCTGTGGTTAGCCAGCTCCTTCCTGGGAAATTGGCTGCTGTGTAATGGGTCCATAGTAGGTGTTGTGCAAGTCAGGTAGTGGTACCTATAAATAAGGTAGTCGATTATGATTATAGTTGTTGTGATGTAAAATGGCTAATTTCACTTTGCAGCAAGGTTCTGTCCCTGCTGATGCAGCCGCCACAGCAGCTGTACAAAATATCCTCAATATTTTAACTAATTCTTTGGGGACTCAACCCAGACACTCAGACAGCAGTCAGAGGTCAGGCCAGGCAACCAGCATGGACCATGAAATGAGACGGTGTGACATTTAAAAGTTGTTTTGGCTAAACCTGTTGATATGATGTATATCAACATAAGTGTTCTTTGTACTACACAAAATTGATTCCATAATGCTCCCCATTATAGCACTTCAAAAAAACACAAGAAAGTAGTTCTAAAGACAAAAAAAGCGAACCCTCACTTAGACAGTCTTCACTTAGATCGTATTGCTAAATCCGCCTCCGAATCATTCTGGCCGATACCCCTAGGAGGCGAGCTATCTCCTGTGGTTTGACACGATTCGTTATATGCGCCTCCAAAATGTCACATATGGTATTAGGGTCGGCCCTGAACATCGGACATTACATCATTGGTGACCCTGCTTACCCTATACAGAGCTGGCTCATGAAGCCCTACTCTGATACAGGAAGACTGACCCCTGAACAGCAGAGCACGGTCTGTTGTGGAGACGGCTTTTGGGAGATGATAGGGGCGGTGGAGATGTCTCCTCAAAAGAAATGACTGCAAGCTGGACCTGTGCAAGAAAATGACACTGACCTGCTGTGTGGTCCATAACATGTGTAAAGAGTATGGTGACAATTTCATTGAGGACACAGACAGGCAGTTACACATTCAGCCTCTCCATCGGTACATTCCATCATACAACCCCATGGGGTTTGGGCACTTTTATGTGCAGAACATGGAAAAAAAAACAGTGACATTACTGATATGAACGTCTTAGCACAACTTTATACTTAGTGAACCAAGCTACAACGGAACTGCTCTAGAGCACCATCCTATGACCCCCAGTGATACAACAGCTAAGCTTTCTTATACAGAGGAATCCGTTTCCTCTTTTTCTTTTGATGTTCAACATCCCTCAAAAGGTTTGGATCATTAATCAACACTTCTAGACATTTTTTGCAGTCCTGCAGTCTTTGCTGTGGTATATATGAGCAACCAGCAACTCCTTGTATTTCTTCGGGGCCACAACAGCCAGCTCACAGATCAGGGCACTGGTGACGGTGGTGTTTCGGTCGACACCAACCTTTCGATATGCCACACTCAGCTTTCTTCCTTTCTTGTATGCCTTATAGACTTTCCTATATCTCTTCATGACCTCCTCAGGATAATGTGCTGTAACACATTAAAAAATTTAACTAAGCATAACAAACATACAAGTAGTGCATTGTCACAGGGAAACACACACATAGATGCAAAGTGGTTACAAAAAGTAATGAAGATTACATGGGCACAGGACAATTGGAGGGTCCAAGATAATATTCCCACCAGGAAGTTCATTTTGGAAAATAAACTTTATACATAAACATAAAAGGAGACATACACATAAAAGGAGCAGCCTTATTGCCTTCCTCTCTTTACATCTACCTCTGCTTGCCATGTTGCCTTTTTTCTTCCTCTTGTCCTTTTTCTTGTGACTCCGGTGGCGGTGCTTCTTTTCCAGTAACACGTTATAATAACTATCCATTATAACCACTTAATAGAACAGTAATAAACCATATAGCCAATAGATCATGGATTTTATCGTATTTTAAGGGCGGAGCTCGACTGGTGGCAGAAAGTGACAGCTCTTGTGTCAACTCTGTAGGGAAGGCGGGGGCGAGAGCAGCCTAAATATATAGTATGGAGCGGACAGAGGCCTTCTCTGAATATTTTAACGCATTATCAAAAGAAAATAAATTGGCATGCAGTAGAGAATTGTCTATCAGTAACGTGGTGAGTTTTCCTGAGCCATACTCACAGTCGGGTCCGTGGATCAATGATCCAGCTAAATGGCCGAAGCTCCAGTGGCCGGACATATGTCTATCTTGTGGAGAAACCGAGCGTACAGTATACACCAGAGACCGTATATACAGTCAATGGTATACACAAGAGAGAAGCTGAAGGCATACAAGTCCCTTGATGTTTATAACTTTGTCCTTTGTATTCATTTCCAGGATATTAAGTACAAAAAATTGTCCGGTGATTTTTGTGTATTAAGAACGGACGTACTACCCAGCCAGTGACAAGGGCACAAAACGGTGCTGTACAAGACGTGGGCGATCGTCAACAAAGCGACCAACTATATTCTGACAGCAAATTGCACTTGCTGGGTAAGTATTATTTAATATAAAACTTAATTATTTCACAACTCTGTGTATTTCTGTAACCTATAACAGGCCGTTGGTAAGGGAAACACAGACGGTTGCTAGGGTGTGTTTCTGCATGTGTGTGTGTAGCCTAAATGATTTAATGTAACAATGAATAAACATTATGTAGGTTCATGTTGTTTACATTGCAATTACTTTCACCACCACAGGTTAGGGTCCTGCTGCAGCCATGCAGCTGCACTGCTTTTTTTGAACTGTATATGAGGATGGGAACATTGACTGTATATAAGATGGACACAGCGGGCCCATTCATATATACAGTCTCTGGATGGGAAGGAGAGAGGCAGGAAAAACATCAGGGCCCTGCATGTGGAAGGATAAGTCTATGAGAGGTCAAGCCAGCACACCTCAGTGAAATCAATTTCAGCAAGCCAAAGAGAGCAGGCAGTCAGCTGAGAGACCTACTTGAGAGAAGTGGCAAAATGAATGTGAAAGATATAGACATCAGTTGGTTTCAGTGCTATCAAGTCATTTTTAGCCATGTTTAGCCTAATGAATATGTCATTGCCATGTCATTACTTAAATGTGTTGTTTGTGAGAGTTGTTTGTGAACAAAAGTGAGACTTTACAAACAAATCGTATAACTGCTCTATGTTGAGACTAATAACCATCTTTTGTCACATTACAGAGTTCACTGATGAGGACATAAGGGAGCCGAGGGAGCTTGCACCCAATGCTGCAGTTCTCACTAGTATGGACCTGAGTGACACAGACTCTGCATCTGACTTCGAATCAGAAGCAAACATCCCAGAGCCACTTGCATCTCTGTATGGCAAAAAAAGTGAAAGGGTCTCCCACTGCATGTTCTGAAGGGGAAAAGTTGTGAGACATCAGCTCACAGCAGATCAATGTGGAAACCTTGAGATTACCACCAGGCAGCAATCAGAATGCAAGGCCTGGCACATAAACAGAGAAGGCAGAATAACCAGCACATCCGTACACCATTTGTGCTCAGCTGGGGTGCCTACAGAAAATGTAATTTAAAAATACAATCAAGTAGAGGACCTGAGAACAAGAGCTGTACTCTGGGGGAGAGACATGGAGGACACAGCAAGAAATTGCTACTCTGACGAAATGAAAAAAAACGTCACACATTTCTGTGCTAGGCTCTCTGGTCTTGTGATTCACCCAGACCACTTATATATATAGGTGCATCACCTGATGGGATCGTGAACTGTTTATGTTGTGGGAGGTAGGGGTGTAAATATTAATCAATTCGTATTGATGCATCGATTGTACAGCCGACGACGAAGAGAATCGATTAATGTGTTTATTTTGCTACCTGTTTGGTCGTCTGCCTTTGTAGGGCAGAGATGGCTGAAAATAGACAAAGTGCAGTAACTACGCGGACATCGAAATGGAAAAAAATGCTTTCAAAGTTGTCATACTGCCCAGTCAAACGTGTTGTAGGCATAATAGTGGTGATGCTTTTATGTGCTTTCTTAACAGGACGAACCAAATTATTTAGTCACAAAACAAAGGTGGTATAAAATCAATGTCCAGTCTAAATTTGACAAAATATGTAGTTACTGCCTTTTGGCTTTGTAGGGCAGATCTGCTCTTAGGCCTAAAACTGACTCCTGCGCTGCAGGTGACGCTATCCTAATTTTGTCTTCACCTACACGCCCACTTAACTCCCATTACCTCAGTCAGTAATAGTTCAGAAGGGTTGAAGCAGGCTTCACTCAGACAGTGTTTTGGATTTTTTTCAGAGTGCTGGCCAAAATATAACTCAAATGAAAAACAGAAAAAAGGCCGCACTATGCATATTCAGTCACCATTTATTACACAGACGTGTTTCGGCGCTCTGCCTTCCTCAGTGTGTCAGTCAGTAATAGTTCATTTTCGAAAGAGATGGAACCACAGCGAGCTGGCTATACAAGCAAAAGCGACTTGCACACTCCAGTCAGTGTGTAGGTCATGGGTAAGGAAGTATTTTGGCTTCCGACAAAATGAAGGAGAAGTGGTAAGGGTTTATGTTGCTGTTTATGTTGTGGGAGGGAAACACTGGAGATCAAGTGCCACTGTAAATACAGAGAGGGACTAACTGGATGCAGCGAAGACTCACAGTTCTGCATCTGAAAATGATCTATCAGCGACGGGTGAGTTTTCCAGACCCATACTCACTGTCGGGTCCGTGGATCAATGATCCAACTAAATGGATCATTAACCACTCTAGTACATTCACTGCTCATACTAACTTGATGCCCAGTACCGTGAAGCCCTTTTCAGTGCTGCTGTATAATGCTTAACACTGGGTCACAACGCCAGAGTGGCGTAAAAGATTAACAGTGAGCAGGTCACAGAGAGAGACAGACTCAGCCCCTCAAGTTTTGCTCAGACAATCACTATGGGCAACCTCTGAAGATTACAGCCTTGGTAGTCTGCCAGCCTGCAGCAATTGCAGCCCTCAAGACTACGTAGCCTTGCTAATCTGGTCTGCATCAGAAGCCCTGAGGACAGCTTAGCCTTGTCTGGATCCACATTTAGCTGCCTTCTCCTTCCTGGAGACATACTCTAGCTGTGTCCCTGATGGGGCTGCCAAAAGGACTGAATTCACTACGTGCACAAGCAGAAGAAAACACTTCTGCGTTGTTTAGAGAATGTTGCACTACGACACTTAATGCTGTGACACAAGGAAACAGGAAGTTAGTAATGTTCATCCTGAACTTGACAGCATTCATGTGAGATGTTCACGACATGTTTGGTTATTGTCATTTCACTGCTACTACCCATTAAAGCCAGTGAACAAATGGAACATTGTTCTTATTTATAACCAAACATACGCAGTGGGTCGCATGCAGATCACCGACATGCGACATCGGACAGAAGAAAAGTGAAACACGTGAGTAAAAACGAGTGCTGACAAATAGCTACCTGTCTGCCACAGATGAGCCGCATGCTTGCATGAGCACACCGTCGGAGGTAAAAAGGACACGACGAAAACACAAACATACACGGCCAAAAATGAGTGTACGCTGCCCTATCGAGAACTGTGATTACAAAGCCGAACACGCAGAGGCGGCTGTACTAGCGGCCATGCTGACTATTCATGCGACCGTTCACACTGCCGCGGCTCCCAGGGAATCATCTCACCTTAACAATAAGGCAGAGAAACTCAAACGACCCTCCATCGCACTGGCGGGGACGGCCGAGACATGGTCGTATTTCCTAACCCGCTGGAATGAGTATAAGAGGGGCACCAAACTGGCTGGTCCTGACATTGTCACGCAACTGCTTGAATGCTGCGAGGAGGATTTAAGAAAGGATCTCACTCGCGCCGACAATCTCATCCCTGTGTCCATGACCATGAGAGCTGCGAACAATGAGGGTATACGCATCCTGGGAGCTGCCATCGTGAGATTTGCCGGTGACGGCCGGAAGTTGGATGCCCAAGGATGTCCGGCCCTCCGCTTCGCCTCATGCTGGACGATGACGCAACGTGGCCTTACACTGGCAAAGTGAGGTGAAGGCCGGCCTTGACCAGGACGTTCGCCTCGGCGTGCTGGAGGAGGTAGCCATCGGCACACCGGTGACATGGTGCCACCGCATGGTGGTCGGCGCAAAGAAAAATGGGAAGTTACGTCGCACGGTTGACTTTCAGGCCCTGAATAAACACGCCGTCCGCGAGACTCACCACACACAATCCCCCTTCCACAAGGCGCGGCAGGTGCCCAGTGGGAAGTTCAAAACGGTGTTCGATGCCTGGAATGGCTACCACAGTGTCCCACTGCACGAGGACGACCGCCACAAAACGACGTTCATCACCCCGTGGGGGAGATACCGATACCTCTCCACCGATACATACAAGATGCAGCTCAAAGTGCTTCACAGTTTGGCAAGGTTACAAACAAAACAGCATTAGCCACAACAACGCAATGCCCCGTTAATGCAGGCTCTTGCGTGAGCACATGCAAAAGTACGTAGGGGCAACAGGGGTGAGGAAAAACTCCCTGAATTGTATGTGGTTGAATCAAACCGGGGAAAAAAAAAAGGAAGAAACCTCAGGCAGAACCGCGTCCCCTAGAGAAGCCCTTCTGCCGGGGCTGTGGTAGACTGGGGGTGGGTGGTAGTCGGGACCTTGATTGGGTGAATTGTTGCAGATGACTGCCGTTAGACTGCTCGTGGGGGTGAAGTAGTGGTTGCTGTGGGGGGGTGGAGGGTGAAAAGGGGGACTTTGGAGGGGGGGAGGCGTTGTGCGACTGCTGTTGGTCTGGGTGCCTGGGGATGGGGATGGAGAGTCCTCGGTAGGGCCGTTAGGTGTAGGCGAGGCTGAATAGATGAGTCTTGAGTTGCCTTTTGAAGGCGTCGACGGACTCGGCTTCTCTAATGTGTTGTGGTAGGGCGTTCCATCTTCTTGGGGCGTGGTATGAGAAGGCTGCTTCCCCGATCCTTTTGGGTGGAGCTTCTGGGACCCTCAGGAGGCCAGCTTCGGTGGATCTGAGGGCTCGTGCAGGGATATAAGCAGAGAGTGTGTCAGTGATATAGCAGGGGGCAAAACCATTTATAGCCTTGAATACTAACAGGAGTATTTTAAACTCAATTCTATAGGAGACAGGCAGCCAGTGGAGTTGAGCTAATATGGGGGTGATATGATCCCTTCTTCTAGTTTTTGTTAGTAACCTAGCAGCCGAGTTTTGAATAAGCTGTAGTTTTTCAATTGACTTTTTGGGGAGGCCTGCAAATAAGGCATTACAGTAATCTAGTCTACTTGAGATAAATGCATGTATCAGTTTTTCAGCGTCCTGCTGGGTTAAGAACGGGCGAACTTTTGCGATATTTCTATGGTGGAAGTAGGCGGTTTTTGTTAGTTTATTAATATGAGGTTCAAAGTTTAGGTCAGAGTCCAGGGCCACTCCTAGGCTTGTCACCTTTTCTCTGACATGTTGGTTAAGGTTTCCTAGGTTAGAGTAGAGCGCCTCGTGTTTGTCTCTGGGGCCAAGAAGCAGAACTTCTGTTTTCTCCTCATTTAATTTTAGAAAATTATTGTTCATCCAATGTGTAATAGCTGTTAGGCAGGAGGTTAGAGTGTGTAGGGCGGTAGTTTGATTTGGCTCGACTGATATGTAGAGCTGTGTGTCATCGGCATAGCTGTGGAAATCTACATTATATTCTTTGATAATGTTGCCCAATGGTAGCATGTATAATGAGAAAAGAAGGGGGCCGAGACAGCTGCCTTGGGCGACTCCAAAGGGCATGTTGTGTTTGTTGGATACGTGGTCTCCTATACTAACGTAGAATTGCCTTCATCTAATATATGATTCAAACCATTTTAATGCATTGCCTGAGAGGCCTACCCAGGTCTCAAGACGGTTAAGTAATATGTTGTGGTCAATAGTGTCAAAGGCGGCACTTAGGTCTAGGAGGATTAGGACAGAGACTTTGTTTGTGGCCATACTAAGTCTAAGATCATTAACTATTTTAGTTAGGGCGGTCTCTGTGCTGTGATTTGCTCTGAAGCCTGATTGGAATTTTTCTAATATATTGTGTTTGCTAAGGAACAGGTCGAGTTGCTTAAAGACGACTTTTTCTAATATTTTGCTTACAAATGGGAGATTGGAGATTGGCCTATAGTTGTTCAGTGTGTTTTGGTCCAGATCTGCTTTTTTCAGGAGTGGCTTTACAACTGTGGTTTTAAAAGAGTTGGGGAATACTCCTGTGACGATGGAGGTATTAATAATCTGTAGTACAGGTGTTGAAACGCAACTAAAGATGTTTTTCATAAGGAAGGTAGGGATGGGGTCAAGGCTAGAGGTTGACTGTTTACTTTGTTTGACTATCTTATTCAGTTCTTCTTCTGAGATGGGGTTAAAGTTATTAAGGGTTGGTGGATCCCTGCGAGGAGGTTGGTGGTAATAATTGGGGTCATGAATAATACCGGTTCTAATGGCAGCTATTTTGTTAGTGAAGAACAGTGCAAATTCATTGCACCTAGATGGGGTGGCTAAGCTACGCATGTCGCAGGCTGGTGCAGGTTTTAATAGCCTTTCGATTGTGGAGAACAGTACTCTCGAATTGCTATGATTGTCTGCGATAATTTTTGAGAAATACGCTCTTCTTTCAGTGCGAATAACATTATTGTAAGTGGAGATGCGTTCTTTGAAGATTAGGCGGTTGACCTCTAATTTGGTCTTTCTCCAGGTTCGCTCTGCTGCTCTGCACTGTCTTTTGAGTTTTCTAACTGAGTCGTTTATCCAGGGAGATGGTTTGGCTCGTGATCTACATTTTGACTGTAGGGGGGCGACTTTATCTAGGATTTCTTTTAAATTGCTATTAAAGCTGACTACCATTTCCTCAAGTGAGTCTTGCTCGTTTGTGAGGTCGTGGGCAGCAACAAGGTTGGTAAATTCCCGTTCGATGGAGGTGTTTATGTAGCGCTTGCGGATTTGACTATTGCTACTGTTGGTAGTTATGATGAGTTCGGATTCAAATAGGACGCAGTAATGATCGGAGATGGCGACGTCTGATACAGTGATGTTGTTAATGTTGGTGGCGTGTGATATTACTAGGTCGAGCGTGTTACCTAGTCGATGAGTGGCCTCTGTTATGTATTGACATAGTCCATAGCTATCTAAAGTGTTTAGTAGTTCCTTCGCGTTCGTGTCATGATTTTTGTTGACGTGAATATTAAAGTCTCCCACGATAATTAATCTGTCGTAGTTTGTGACTATCATTGACAGAAGGGTGGAAAATTCTGGTATAAATGTTGGTGAGTGTTTTGGTGGTCTATAAAGTGCGACGAGAATCAGACTGTGGTTAGTATGTACTTTGAGGGCTAAGTACTCAAAGGATGAAAAGATGCCAAGATTGATTTCAGTGCATGTACATTTATCAGAGATGATGGCGGCTACACCACCTCCCCTTTTGCTGTCTCTTGATACCTGATAAAATTTGTAGTTTGGTGGGCAGGCTTCAATAAGGGTGGCAGCCCCGTCTTCTTTTAACCATGTTTCTACCAGGAACATAAAATGGAGCTTTTTGTCTAAAATTAAATCGTTTATAATAAAGCTCTTATTCGTAAGAGATCTTACATTAAGAAGTGCGGCTTTAATGGTGGTATTGGGATTAGTAACTCGGCGCTGGAGTGGGATGTTGATTAGGTTGTTTTTTACGCAGCCTATGGTTTTAACTTTGTGTTGTTTATGATGGGTTATAATGGGGGGGATATGATTGGGCGGAGTTTGATTGTTTCTTTGAGCCGAGTGCACGGTGTTCAAAGAGCTAAGGGTGCTAACACAGGGTAAATCATCAGCTCTGATTGTATTGTATAGGTGGTGCACTGGCTTGGAACTTGCGTGTCAGTTTGGGTGCCGGTTGGCTGCTAACGCTAGCTCCAGGTTGCTAGCTAGCAGACCCGCTCCGGCTCTGTTCAGGTGTCGCCCGTCCCGGGCGAACAGGTTCCGCCTGGTCCAGAAGCAGCTGAAGTTGTCAGCGTAGGGGATGCTCTCGCGGCAGCAGTGCCCCAACAGCCACAGGTGGAGCTGGCGTATACGGGAGAACTGCATGTCTGAGAAGCAAACAGAGGGAATTGGGCCTGAGACTATGCATTTTTTACCAGTAGCACGTATGGTCTGAATTAAAATCAGACTTAAGTTTTTCAGACTGCTGGAGCTTGATGTCGTTCGAACCGACGTGCACGAGGTCGGTAGCTGGTCTGCCACCTCCGGTACCCGGGCCTCGATGTCCTCCACTTGTGCCCCGGGGAGACACCACGTCTCCGTCCTCGCTAGGGTCACATGGCGAACCATGGAGGACACAAGGAGGACCGCCGCTGGCTGAGTGGAGGACGGGGGGTGACGAGGCCTCTCCCAGGTGATCCGGCGGTGCTGGGGGGGAGAGACAATATGAGAGGGGTGAGTTGTGTTTGCGTCAGCTAATACAGTGTATCTATTTGAAAGATCAAGAGTAGTAGGAGGAGAAATTTTCCTCGGTACTCCCCTTTGATGGCGAGCGACGACTTCTGTCCAGGGCTGGTTCTGGCGCGGGGTGGAGCAGGCTGGTTTCTGGTGAGAAGCTAACAGAGACATATTGGTTAGCTGTTTCATTTGGTTACTTAATGTATTGTTTAGTGAGGAGATTTCGCTTGTAAGTCGGCAGATGGTTGCTTTAAGAGCAGCATTTTCCGTACCCAACTTTAACACTTTATAGGTGCAATCTTTTCGGCTGCAGCAGATTTCCATATCGTTAGTAAGTGGGTATTTACTAGTGCAGCCGGTTATGGTGAGGTAGCGTAGTAATGTGTGATGCTAATCGGTTTGCTAAGATGCTAAAAACAGACCGAGGGTGATTCGGCGTGCGGTGTATTTAGTGTTAACAAGCTGAATTTACACTTAGAATTCTATTTTGCTTTTTTGACTAGTAGGTGAAGTGGTGATGGGATTTTGTAAGATGTAGTAAGATGGTGTAGGTAGATGCGAGAAACTTAGCTTTTTGTTGGAAGATTCCTTTGGTCACTAAGACTACCTCGCCCACCTGATACTGCCTTGTTCTTTCCTGTATGTCTGTGTGCAGGACCTCATATGGGAAGACATTCTTTTACTCACTGAACTGAACTCTACAACTTGGACTAATATCTTGTTGCTGTTTTCTGGAAAAAGTTCAACAACTCACACCCTCCTACGGCACCAAGATGACAACCACCATAACTGCTTTACTGTTTGCCTTATGTGTGTTTAATGGGGTTATCTGTGTCTATGATGGTCTCCCTTTCATAGCATCAATGAAAATACAACGCAATCTAATGGTGATTAGGGACTTCGGGTGTAAAGTCAAAATCCACCGAAAATATAACGTAACAGAACAAAGTTCAGAAGACTAAGAGTCTATCTCTACTCTGATTGTTACACTACTCTCCCACCTTCACCGCAAAGTTCAAGTAGGCTAAGCTCTCAGTAAGATGTGGTCCCTCTGCTGGTTCGATCCATCTCTCTCGGGACGAGACAACAGGAGGTAGATATACTCAAAACACCAATGGACTCCTTGCACTATTAGAACGTGTCGTGGAAATTCTTCTTTGTCGTCTTCTTGCTCAGATGAATTTGAAACACTCAAATGAACTAGTCTTAACAACAGTTTTAAGTTAACAGATTTATTTCACACTCCGTGCACAGATTACATGCAATATTGGAGGTGAATGTCGCCAGAGGTACTGCCTACGAGTAGCAAGATTGTTGGCCAACGATCTTGGGAGAATCTTCCCCACACCTGACCATCCGAAGTTCTCAAACTCTTTGTTTGTGGCACAGCCGGTTCAGACCTTATATGGCGACATTCACCCTTACACACCTCTGATTCCGAGTATATGCCAAAGAGGCCTTTGTATACATTACCCATCAGCTATTAGCTTGATGTATCCCTGCTGGGGGTGGTGTGATCTGTGGTGTGAGTGCGTGTCTGCCTACGTGAAGTAGAGAGCTGGCCCCTGATGAGGTATATGTGCTTGATGTTACATATGCTGTTCTGCTTGCTCTATAACCTTTGACCTTCATCTGAAATATACCACAAACGTTCCGGAGTTCCGGGTATCTTTGGTAAGCAGCCCAACTTCCGCTTCCGAGTGATTTAGTTTGGTGATTTACATAGTTTCGAGATGAGTATTTTGATGGTGAAAGAAAGGCGAGTTACTTTCCAACGCCAGCTTAAATATACATCTTTACACTGCTGTGTACCGAGGTGTACAAATTCGTTGCGTTATAACTCGCAGCTGAGTTTTCATCGTTTCCCCGATTTTTATGAGTCAAAGTGGCTCATAAAAATCAAACGGGACAACTTTACTCCCACCGAGGGGACGAGGGTTTGCAGCAGACATTTCCTCGCCGACGACTTTTTGTTGAGGGAGGGGACTAAAAGGCGTTTGAAGAAAGGTGCTGTGCCTTGTTTGTTTGATTGGAATGACTTTACGATACCAGCTCCCAGGCTTAATGTTTGGCAACGACGACCAAGACCTACCCCCCCAGCTGATGTTGACATGGTGACCCCGCCCTTGCCACCATCGCAACTAGACCACACATACAGCGCTACTATGTTGCCAGTTAATAACTACGACCTGCAGATGGAAAATAAAACCCTGAAAAATAAGGTCAGTGAGTTGGAGCGCCGGATGGAAGAAATGCTGATTGAAATGCAGTCCATGCAACTACACTCACGTTTCGGACTGCAGCGCATTGCTGGATCTGATGAGGACATCCGATATTACACTAGGTATGTACGTTTTAGTCTTACAGTCGAGCATCTGTCACTTTGCCTTATCACCGCATCAGGAAAAATGCCATTGCGTTGCCGTAACAGTCATATTGTCATGAACCCCATCATAGACTCATATTTTATACCCCTTATGATGCAACTGCCTGTATGACAGGAAAATGTATGACGGGTTTAAGTTTCCAAATATGAAGTGACGTATTTTATGTAGGCCTAGTATGCCGTTTGTGTTCCAAAGTATTATATTTTGTATATATTATACCTACATTTACTGCACTACTGTAATGATAAAACTGCAGTTGTGTTATCATAGGCTACAGGCCTACAGGTTGGGAATGAATGCAAATTGTTACTTTTCACTGACATACCACTGGTAGGCCTACATATTCTAATATTGTATTTTTTCTGTCTTCTGATTAAACCATTTCAGATTTGCATCCTACCGTCACTTCACAGTGTTTTGGCAACAGGTGGAATGTGCTGCCACAACTAAGATGGTGCGAATCACATCAGCATCATCTAGCGGTGAACCATTTTAGCGAGCCACAAAGCACAGAACTTTACTGTCAATCGCCCTCCTCGCTCCTTCTCACCCGACCTTCAAGGCTATGATTGGCATAGCACCACATGGTGTGATTACCTTTGTTTCACCACTGTATGCAGGGTCAATGAGTGACAAAGAGATTTTTAAGAAGTCTGGCATTATCAAATGTCTCACACCAGAAATGGCAGTAATGGTGGATAAGGGCTTTCATGTGGATGATCTCTGCCCTGGGAAAGTTTATCGACCACCCTTCCTCCTCAAGAACACACAAATGTCTAAAGAGGATGTTCAGCAGACGCAGCAAATCGACAGCCTCAGAGTCCATGTTGAGCGATGCATTAAAAGGGTGAAGGAAAACAAACTGCTACATCCTGGTGTATTCCTGGATGGCTGTAGGCTCCAGCTCTAGGCCCCTCTTCATTAGCGCTGTCTGAACCCCACCTCTCCGTATCCTCTCTGCCAAGTTCTGAGCTGAGCTTTCCCCCCTCACATGGCACACCTCCCTGAACCTGGAAGAGGTAAGCCGGTCTTTTCTTACTGTGTGCCACTCCACACTATTACTTTGCTCCCTCGTTGCAGCCTCCACTTTTCCCGCCATATCCAAGGTGATGGCGAGTGACTGCAGATGGTTCTGTTGTTGTTGGCTACAAACAAAGACACAGTTGGTTGGCTCCAGCCTGTATCCATCCAAAGGTAGAGCCGGTGGAGCAGAGATGTCATGGAGCACTATTATCCGGCTCAGTGGCACTGGGAACTGAAAGGAGATGGGGCTACCTTCCTGCACTGGTCCGTAGGCAGAATCAACGAGGGAAGTGTCACTGCTTATCGCCAAGGTGGTGATGAGAGGCGCTATGTCTGCAGTGAAGTCCCTGTATGCCTCATCTACCTTCAGGACATCCGGGTCTGGCAAGTCACCCCGTACCGCCTTGTAACGCTTACTCCTATGGAAAACAAAGTTCATAGAGGGGAAAAAAAACACAGTTAAGATTGTTAGACTAACACTTCTGTCATGATGTTGGACAGGAAGAGTGTCTTCTCCTGCCATTTGGTCATTTCAAATTGCTAAAATATATGACAGTTAATATTACCTTACACCACCTGCTACAGTGTACTGGCTGGACTTTGGTTGAGTTGAATGGATCACCATGTCACTCACTCTGCCTGGTTTCACACCCTAAGAATGATAACAGTATTTGAGGTTATCACCGCATAATTTACGGGCAATGAATACACTGCTGTTAATTCATCATACCATTCTAGATACAGACTTACCATTGTTCTTGGTTTGTGCCATTGCTGCTCAGTTTCTGTACAACTCAGAACAGGAGGAACAGCCTTGAGCTTCAGTGTGCAGTAGTGTGCCGTCTGATATAAAAGCGCCACTTGATGGTTGCACAGCACTGTCCCGGCTGCACAGGAACACACTGCTGATGCCATTTCAACAGGTGAACTGTTGTCAAAACTAATCTGTAAATTTAAAAAAAAGTTTTAATACAACCTTTAAATCTAAAACCATATGTGAGACATGAAGACTCTTGAATAACATTTGATTCTGTGCACTATCATACCGTGACTTAAACAAATTTAAACAAGCAAGCCTGCCTCGTCCATAGATGGTTTTCCTGTAGTAGCTAGTTACAATATGTAAACATGGAACAGGTGAGTGGACATTTAAAAAAAACCTACTCTGAGGTCATGAGGTCTTTCTCTCTTCTTCATCGACCTGTAGCAAGTTGCACGGACATTGACTGTACCTGTCCCTGGGTCTTTGTTTGACACTAGCATGGGTATAACAACACAATTAACAAATGATAACATCACACAAGACACGGGGCAAAAATTTGACGCTCATACCCGCGAAAGTCAGAGGAAATATTTTGACGTAGGCTTGCTTCATTATCGTCGATGTAATTTGAAATGTACATGGGTATAATCATAATTGACAAATACTAGACAAAGACCACCACCACATCACACAAGACACAGGGCAAACAAAGATGACATTAACCAAAGTAGTAAACGCTGATGAAACAGCTGACGACAGCTATTTAACACTGGTGAACATTGGCTACAATGGCTACAATGTAGTAACATTGGCTACAATGTAGTAGCTAGCTGCTAGCTAATTAGACGCGAGTTCGCGAAAGTCTGAGGGAATATTTTGACGTACCTTCATAATTGTCGATGTAACTTGAAATGTACAGTTTATATCCTTTCTCCCGCTTACTCCGCGGCGTTGAAGACGACGCTTGGACTATCCGGTGCACATCATTTACGGTGATTTTTGGGAGATCCTGAAGGCACCGGCTATAAAACAGCGACATCTTGTGGACTAACCGGAAGTTGGGCTGCTTACCAAAGATACCCGGAACTCCCGAACGTTCTAGTCGTGCAAGGAGTCTATTGTGAATTTGTCAAGTGGAAAATAACTTGAAAAGTTTCTATATCAGGAAGGCCATACCTTGTATGAACATGGTTCACGGATGCTCGTAGTGCTCAGTTTAGGATAGAGTAAACATTGTAATAAGTTTATTTCATTTCATTTGTATTTCATCTACTTGTAATAAATCAGCGATCCTGATCAAAAGCAACAACGAGTCCAGACTTCTATCTTGACCAATGAAAACACAACGCAATCTAACGGTGATTAGGGACTTTGGGTGTAAAGTCAAAATCCACCGAAAATATAACGTAACAGATTAGATTCAACTAAATATCATCCCCTTAAAGGAAAACTTCGGTGTAAAATAAAAATTGGTATGTTTGCAGAGGAGCAAAATTGTTATTGCCTGTTACATTTAGAACTCTTTTTTTTGTTGTTTTGGCACAGAAAGCTAACAATGGTAGTGCTAAGGGCATAGCGAAAGTATGGCGATTATGCTAATTTTAAAAACAGCTCGAAGAAACTCCACACTCCACAATGGTAACTTTTCACGTGTACAGCACTACCTCCGTCAACACTACGGGAGACTCGTTCCTGAGTAAAATGTCAGTGTGTAGTCAACAAGAGGGCAAGAATATATGCGGAATTTGAAAACCCAGGAAGGGCTCATTAGCCTTTAGCATCCCCTTAACGTTCATTCACTGTAGCGTCATTTTAAAACCAAATAACTTTACATGGGCAGCACTCAGAACCCTGATTTTGGCAGTGTTATACATTGGAGAAAAAAGAGCAAAACATATTTGCTTCAATCTGAAATCTATCGTGTTATTGTCTTGTAAGAAATGTTTATCTGAAATTATACTAAAAATGACGTCACAAATGAAGAAACAACTAGCGACTTTCTTTTGCACAGGAAGAAATTTACCGTACATTTTGGATAACAAGCCAAAGCCATACTCATGTCCGCTTAGTTTTCTGTTCATGCTGGGGAAACATTTTCAGCAACATTTTCCACAAAGGCAGTATTAAGTTGTTTTTTTGTTTTTGCAGGAGGGATGTTTACTATTCGATGTAAGTGAAGCCCAAAAAAAGATGGCTAAGCTAAGCTGCATGCTAGCCTTGTATGTACATGTTTACTATAGTGTCCTCGACATGCTAGCTTGTAAGTAGAAGAAGAATCAAGTTCTGAAGTACAATATTAGCCTTCCACTTAAGCTAAGCGTGATTGTACTAATGATGATGGTAAAAATATATTAATTAAAAAAATGATCGTATGCCGTCTTATTTGTGATTGAGCATCTACTAGTCAGTTTATCGTATTCGGGTTCATTGGCCAAGTTGGCTCGAGTTTGCACAGTAGCCTGGTGACCAATTTGAAAAATCGAAAATCTGTCTTCAACCGGTCAAATTGAAAATGACGCCAGAAGAAGGCGTTCATCTCCGCATCTAAAAACACTGAAAGACATAATAACGTCAATGGTAGTTTGTGAAAACATTAAAATAAAGTCAAGTAGTGGTTTCAGTATCTTTATTTTTCAGTCTGCGGTCCACCAACAGTAGACCTGGTGTGGATCATTTGGTTAAATGCTCCTCTCCCCAGCTCTATTGTGTTTTGTATCCACGAGCTGTATTTTGACAGTTGGATTAAACTACTGTAAAAACGGTAAAGCTTGTGTAGTCATTGACTCATACAAACTGAACTTTCAACAGTTAGAAATTAAAATAAAAAGTGACACGGCAGCCCCGCCCTTTCAATGAGACCTTATGATATACGAGTAACAAATTCAACAATTTAGTTGATGTCTGAACGCTTGCTGTTGCTAGCTGCGAGCCCGACACCGGTGTCTCCAGACTTTATTTCATGATTTATGTTAAACACATCAACGTCCCACTTTGACTGGCGTTCCAATGCATTTTTCCTCGTGGGATGTTGGATAAGTGTCACATCCATATACAGTCGATGGTCACATCCTACTGGTTTGGATTGGGTCTGGAACGAGCCAATTAGCGCCCTGTGACTTTAAATTTCTCCTCGTGATCCTATTCCTAACGTAAAAAAAGTTGTGTTCTGACTTTAGACCACGGTCTATGTGCAAGACGCTAGTGAAATCAAATGACTAGTGCAGATGTGTATTAATTAATTTGATTGTTTTCTATGGAATTAATAAATATACACTTTGAAAAAAATCTTTATTGGACTATGAATGTAAGAGTTTTTTTGCAAGGTGAGTAACGTTAGGCTTCTACACAGCTTACAAACACACTTTGCTAAGTTAGTTTGCCAACGGGAACCTAGTTGTATCATACCCCACTTGTTTTTTAGTGTAATAAATCCTGCAGTAAATGATCTTACGTTCATTGTTAGTTTTTCAGTATTGAAAGGCAAACTTCTTGTGTTTTGCTATTTTCGCCATTACTGCTTACTTATGTCAAAGTTTTGCAAACACATACATAAGGCAGCAAATGCTAACACAAGGTGGCAAATAAGCTAGTCTAGACTGGCAGACTTTGTAGTAAAAGAAGGCTAGTCGTTACAATATTGGTACCGATGATTTTACGGAACCTCTCTTATCTACTGCGATGTAGTGACTGCGCTGTCAAATGAATGGAAGATGACAGCAAGAAGAATACTAGATAAGCGACACATAAGTTTCAAAATTATTTCTCCCATCAAACGGGCCCAAACTGGAGATTGACATGAGCCGTCCCACTGGGAATCCTCCCGAAT
This sequence comes from Setipinna tenuifilis, assembly GCA_030347295.1. Classification (NCBI taxonomy): domain Eukaryota; kingdom Metazoa; phylum Chordata; class Actinopteri; order Clupeiformes; family Engraulidae; genus Setipinna; species Setipinna tenuifilis. The sequence continues at coordinate 39,022,535 of CM059265.1, forward strand.
CTCCCGATTAGCCACTCCGGGTTTGCGTGGTTGCAAAGGGGCTTTGCTCACTGTTGGCAGCAGCGGTGCTGAGCTCAACAGCGGAGTCAGAAGCTTGCGCAGTGACAGGGGTGGACGGTGACTGTTTTTTAATGAGCCACCTATTATGGTGTTACTTACCTTACTAGTTAATAAGCCGCTTTTAATAAAACAGTAGGCTGGCAATGATACCACAGCCGTCTAATGTCAGGCTAGTACAAGCAGATCTACACAAATCAACAAGTTAATGAAACGAACAAGGTAAACGACAACTACTTTGTGAAAATGTTATAGAGAAGTAAGGAACAGGATCAGTTATCAGTTTTTTTTAACTTGGTTTAAGAAGACACCCCGCCTCTCCTGTCCCTAAACGAACCAACTGGAAAGCATTGACGATTTTTGACGATTGTTTTGGCCCTTAAGGTTACGGGGGTGATAACACATATTAATTAAAGGTATAAATAGATGTTTTTTATATAAATACAAACACAAATAGTGGCCTTTTTTTGAGGGCATTTCTCTTTTTGTCTGAAGCACTAGTGTGTCCATGGTCTGCTTTCAGTCTGTCTCTTGGGCTGATGAGCACTGCCAGTTGCTTGAGAGCCATACTTGCTCTGCTGCTGCTGTTGCTTTTCCTTCTTGTTCACCCTCTGCTGGTGTTTATATGTGGGTGCTGCAGAGGTAATGTTCTTGCACATTGTATTGTCCACCTCCCTAAACTTCACATCCTCCCTTCTAACGAGCTGCTACAATGGCTTGCCACATCACCTATGCTGCATGTATGTGCTGCCACTTCCACTGCCAAAATAACTAGTAATTAACTAATGGCAACAGATAGTGACTATCAGATTGACCATAGCAGTGGTACTACTTTATTCAGATTTTGGTTACTCACCAGTACTTTGCTTCATTGTGGACAAAGTAACATGTGTACTTATTTACTTTATTTTCTTATTACACGTTATCAAGACACCCCTATACTCAAGAATAAATGAGTCCTTTGTTATGGTGTCTTTGTCGAAGACACCACATCCTGTGAAAAGGTCTAAATGGTAATAGTGTACATCTTCGCATCTTTACAAAAACAACTTTATCACCTCATTGTCTCACTCATGCAGCTGTTACATGCCAATTCAAACATACAGTATGTTGCCACATCACTTCAGCCTTATCTTGTTTGTTTCACACATTACTGCAAGTAATGAAAGTTGTGTAAAATGCACATTGTGAGGATTACGTCATTCGCCTTTCTGGGGTGCAACTGAATGCACCTGTACAGGCCTCTCCGACAACTCATCGCAAAGAGAGAATACCAAAGGCATTCTCTACCACATTCCTTACCAGTGACAAACAGTAAATAAAAATCCTCTTCTTCCTCTCAATGTTCTGGCCTGGGTATGGCCTCATTAAATACCTTTTCAAAGGAAAAGCAGCATCCCCTATTATAACATGTGGGACTGGACCCAACTCTTTGAAGTTTGGCAGTGGCCTGTCTTCCCGCACAACAAGCATCTGGAGCTCCATCCCCCTTAGGAGAGCAGACTTCCTGTACACTCCACATCACTTTTGCGCCCATCAACTAGTTCCAAGAGATTATTGGGTTTGTTTTAACAGTTTGAGATGTTTCCATTGAGTTTCAAAGGTTCAGTTTGGCTTAATGCAGCATAAGAACACCTTGGACCAGGCAGAGTATTTCTTGGGCTTTGATGAAGCGCCATCCTCAGGAGAAAGAGAGGCTGAGGTACCTTCAGGTTGGTCTGTTGGATGACAAATTTCACAAATTATTATTATTATTATAACTCCATTTGTGATTACTATTATTTTCTTTTTTATTATTATTACTATTGTTTTTGTAAATAAAATACTGGCTCCCAGAGTTTGATGGGGCCTGAGTACAAACATGTTTCCCATCGATTGCACCAATACAGTTTGGGGAAACTCCACCTGCTTTTGAACCTGTCTGCCACCTCCAGCCAATCCTCAGTCGTATGCACAGGTATCTGTAATGCCAGAAGCCTGGCAGGTCTCCTCCTCACACAATGCCACAGTTGACTCTCCCATTTTGCAGCTGAAGGCCAGACTTGAGAACAAGTTGCCTGTTGCCAAGACCCTAAAAAAGAAAAATACAACAATAATTATTTTATCTATTGCTTCTCTACTTAGCCATACTGGCAGAGTACCAAGCATGAAGTATAAGTACTTCCCTATGTTATACAGGTTCTGCTGACTGTTGCTTTTGACACATTGAAATGCACAGCCAAATCATCGTCTTTGGGACAAGCTGCAGTTTGGGACACAGCAAAAAGCCACCGTGAATGACACATTGGAGTTCAGGTAGGTTGGCAACAACTGGGCTGTGACTGGGCAGGAGATGGAAGATGGAAGTGACGAGGCAGGAAGGGAGTTTGAGCAATCTGGCGGGACTTGACAGAGCGATGTTTGGGAAGAATGTTGGAAAAAAAAGAGGAAAAAATCTGATTCATGTCATGAGAGGGAAGAGTATAAGCTGTTTGTTAGATTGATGCAAGAGGGTGTCACTTTCAGAGAATGGAATCCAATCCAACTAACAAAAAGCCTAAATAAGGAAATGGGAGAGGTAAGAAGCGCAAAGATATTACGAAATGGTCAATTGCTGGTATTTTGTGAAAACAAAGAACAACTTAAGAAAGCATTGAGTGTAAAGAAACTTAAAGGGGTCCTTCCGCTAAAAACCACTTTGAGTAGCTGTATTTAAAATGTGGTGGGTCACAACAAGTAGTATTAAACGCAGCACTCCAAGACGTGAAATTCGACCTTCGTGGTTTTACTGGTCATTGAAGAGTCAAAAGCTAATGACAACAGACAAACTAGAGGCGTGATCTCTGGGGTACCAGCTAATTCGATGTAAAATCTTGTACATCGGTTGCACTTATAAAAATCCTATCCACTAAAACCAATTAAATCATGTTCAGTCAAACAGGATTTGTTTGTGTTGATCAACATAATTTTATATGTGAAACTGATGCAAAAGATTTTGATCAGTCAAACATGATTTTCTTTTGACCGACATAATTTTTGTATGTGCAACGGTTGTGTAGGATTTTTATCAGTCAAACATGACTTTTTTTGTTTTGACGGACATAATGTCTATGTGTGCAACCGATGTACAAACATTTTTCATGCTGTGTTTTTAAAACTATTGTATGTCAAACTAACATCATCTTCCTCAATAAGGTCATACAACCAACCACAACTGGAGTACCAATTTCCATCATTTATTCCAACCATTTGCACACAGCTGATTACATTCCAAATGGACATGGCCCTGTAGCTAGTTGAAAAAGAAAGTAATAGAAAATAAACTCCTTTAACAGCTTGAAGGCATTTCAAAAGGTAATGGAAACAATTGTGGATTTTTTAAAACATATGCATTTCCAAATTGCATGTAAACACAAAAGTGAAACTCACAAAATTACGCACACTTGAGGAGCATCCTCTTAGAAATATGTTCAGTACCTCTAAACCTTCAAGGAAAAGTGTCTTGTTACTCATGATTTGTGTCATTTTGTATTCCACAAACCATGTAAGTGAATTGCATTGGATTTAATGGGAGGGGCCACGTCACACTTCAACAATATTTTGCATACACTGTACCTTTAAATTGCTGGAGTTTTGATTTAAATCTTCAAAGGGGTGTGGTCTACTGTGCTGAAGTGACAGTTACACTCAGGTTACACTCCATTAAGCAGAGTAGTCTTCTTGACAGTCACTCACTGCAGCGAATTAGTGCAAGCTTTGCAATTTCTGGAAAATATGTCAATCTTTGGCACAGGATTTGACGCATAAGCTCCATGTCTTTCTTTGCCATACTGTTACAGATGAATAACTAACAGTAATGCCATTCCTGGTTGAAGCATTTATTCAGAGAAAATGTCTTACAAGCTTGTTTCTTAATGTTTTAGTCATGTCATCAGAAGAAATAATATCAATCATCAAGAAATATCTGCCAAGTCTGCCTGATGATCGACTCAATCAACTCTTCGAAGTTCCGGTGTGGAGTGTGTCGATGACCTGAAACATGTTGGGGAGAGAGACATGCAAGATTTGTTAACAAATGTACAGACCAAGAAATTCATAGAAGGTTTTCAAAAAGGTAATATTTTTTATTTTATATGTCGTGCATCTACAACTTGTGTAAAAATTGTCTTGTACAGTTTTACTAAACAAAAATCTACCATATTTAGTTTTTTTGTTTGTTTATATACACTATATTGCCAAAAGTATTTGCTCACCTGCCTTGACTCACATATGAATGTAAGTGCCATTCCATTCCTAATCCATAGGGTTCAATATGATGCTGGTCCACATTTTGCAGCTATTACAACTTCAACTCTTCTCTACACAAAGTTTTGTGGAAGTCTTGGACAATGTTTATCCACAGCCAGAAATGGCCATATTAATATATGTGCCTCATCATGTCTTTTACACCTATTGAAATGATTTCACCACACAGTTTTCTGTTTCCTTATCGTTTAACATATGGTGACTTGAAGTTGCTCAACAAGATATAACCCGATGTAATGATTTCGTCATCATGGTTGCAGCAATTCCAAGCCAAGATTCTTTACGCGTCTAAGTAAGACGCTTGCGTAAAGAGGTGGGCGTGTATCAAAAAATAATTCATATTTGAAATTACACGTTACAAAGGGAAATCCGACTATGCCGTGGTATAAAATAAACATACTGGTAATGTGTTTCAATAGTTAACACTGTGTTTATAAATAAGTTGAGAAAAAATGTACCAGTATATCTTCTGGACAGAAAACTTTTCCCCGCTGTGAAGGGTTGCTGGTGCTGGTGCTGGCGCTCACGCATGCTGGTGCTGGTGCGATGCTGGTGGTTTGCTCCACATCTGCGTGCATTATTTTCGCCAGCATGCCAGCAGCCCTCACTGAGCTTTGCTCACGCTCAACCAGCCTGTTGGGAAATCAGTAATAAGCAAACACTTAAAAGTGGTATTTACATCATATGCTTTTCATGAACACTTCTTCTGAGTGTTATTTTTGTTTGTTTACTTTAGAAAAAAAGCTGACATAGTGTATTTTCCCCCTCACAAAAAAAGAGCATCTGCCTGACATGTTATTGAACATATAAAACATCCAAGTTTCTAATGTGAATGCCCTATAACAATAACAGCAGAAGTCATGAGATGTCAGCTTACCGGTAACATTTATGAGCAGTCTCCACTCGATGAGCCATTAGATCTGCCAGTTGGCTCTTCATGGCAGGCTCCTGCTCGTGGATTTTCGTCACGGCAGACTTGCGCATCAGGGTGCTCGTGAATTTATTAGTTAGCCCTGCCTTTTGCCAAGCAGTTTGCACTGCTTTGGCAACTTGACTAGAATCAAGCTCCTTCCCGGTCCAGGACAAAAACACCCTGTCTGACTGGCAGTATTTGGGCCGGTAATGAACAATGAAGTTCCTCAAGCTGTTGTATGCCCTCTCTGACAAAACCACATTGGCTGGGCCACTATGCCAGGCCGTTTTGTGGTCTGCCACTGACAGGAGTCTGGCTCCCTCAATGACCCTAGCTTTTTGGACGTCCTTCACCTCCATGTGGGCAATCACCCCAGCCCGACAGGCATTAGTTAAAAAAATTGAAATCATGAGGTGGTCTCTCAAGAGGACATACTGATTCAGCTGCAGCTGGGCGATGGTCGATTGTGCCAGTAGCTGATCAGCTGCCTTCTTTGCTTCACTGCCATTGTATTCATCGACCATGGCTGGGGTGATTATGCCATTTAGGTCTTCTGACATCTTCTGGAGGGACCTCTTGCTATTCTCTTTCTTGAAGGATATCATTCTTCTTGTGGTAATTTCTACACATCTCCTCAGCAATTCTCCCTCGTTCACATCCATCTGCATTCGGTAGCTATAGAAATGGGGCAGGAATTTTTTTTCAATAACGTATTTGTCTAGGAATACGTGTTGTATAAGTCTACAGTCCATTAATGATTTTATATAAAATATTCTGGGGTTTATGACCTCCATGATTTGCCTCAGTTGGTGGCTGTGCTGTGCACAGGGGCGTAGCACCAAATTTGGGGCCCTAGGAACAGCCAGCGTCATGGGCCCCCCCAACCCGTGCCGATACCTTAGCAATTATTGCACATACACATTTTTTTATCGTTTCATTTAGGCTATTTATTCATAACACCAGCCAATCATTACAACAACATTAAAACATTGTGCACTAACTAAGTTTCCACACTGATTTTACAGTTTTTTTTTCTTTTTACAGGCCAAATAAAGATAAAGAAAACCTTTTAAACTGACTTTAAGAACATAGAGAAACACAAAACAATGCCTTCAGAACTTTGTTCCACTATTCCACTCATATAGCCTATCAGCATCCAATCTATTTGATATGACAGAACATACATAGGGGCCTACTTAAAAATTATGAAATTCTATTCTTTCACATTACTAGTTGTAGGCCTACAGCCTAATGAAAAGTATCATATTTGTAGATGTTAAATTATTAGATGATGCATTACTTCAGCTCTATGAAACTGAGTCGGATTCATTTTATAAATAAGCTTGGCTAACATTTGTCCTAGTATGAACCTATGTAGGCTTTTGGGACACTTATACAGGCTGATAACCAATAGCCTACAGGTTGTTATTAAACTAAATGCATTTAAGACAAATAGATTTTAGGCTATATGTGGTAGACTACAGGTAGCCAACAAAACGAGACTTCTCAAAAAGTAGGCTATATGACTTTGGCTGCTATCACAGTGTTGCAACGGGAATATAGGATCAGTTACTGTAATTTTGACAGGCTCACCTTTCTTAGGAAAGAAAGCAGTCAGCAATTGCTTTCCTTCCTCCTGTTTCCTCTGTCTTTCTAGCTTGTCCTTCTTTTTTTGAGCGCCAGATTTTTGTTTAGACAACATTTTGCATAAAGCCGACCGGTTGCTGCGTTCAATGCATAATGGAGTGAGTGTAATATTTTGCGTGTACAATCAAAAGCCCGGGAGAGGGCGGACTAAACCAATGCCTACTTATGACGGGGGTGTCTCTGATATAGATAATAGCGTATTTGCAGGCTGGTATGCATCTCAAAAGATGTATTCCCAGAGAACATTGGATTTGCTTGTTACCAACATGTATTGACACTATTTTTTTTTTTTAATGTTTAAAAAAAAAAAAAAAAAAAACGTCTGAAGAAAATTTGACATAGGAGAACCCCATGGGCCCCCCAGGTGGGCTGGGCCCTAAGAATGAGTCCAGGTTTTCCCCCCCTGTTCCACGCCGCTGGCTGTGCAGCACTTTTTTCTGACTTCAGGCCACTGTCAGCGCTGCGTAGCCAGGCCTCAAACTTCTCAAACTCCTCATGCCTTTGTTTGGGATGCTTCGTCTTCCCCAGATATAACCTATATTTTTCATCGGTCATTTTCATTCCATGGTATTTTTTCAGATGTTGTAATATTTGTTTACTTTGTCTGTTGCAATTTTCAACAGGGCATGGGTACATGTGATGGTAATCTTTAAATGTTGGCCCATCTGGCAGCCTTGCCGTCACCTTCCCATAGGATATGCTGACAGCCTCAGTCTTGTTGATCTCGTGCACCTGGTGCAAGTGTCGTGGTACATGTACCACTTTAGCCTGGCACACGAGGCACTCCCTTTTCTGCCGTTTCTCCGTTTTTTTTTTTTGTTAATTCATCAGCCACCTCTGATGACAACTTTTGTACTAACCGGGCGTCACATACAGACTAGTTGAACTCAAAGCCAGTATATTTTATATAACCTCAGTTATACCTACACAAAAGTACCTCAAATTGTACATTTTCTAAAAGCCATCCAACATAGATGTAATTTAGTGGCCCACAGGCCTAGGCACAACTTGAAGGAAACAGAAAGTTGAAGGTCCATGTAACATAATTCTTTTACTTGAGTCAAACAACGTATAAATATTGCTATTCAAATATTACTCCACTACAAGTGAAAGTTGCTATGCCAAATTTTTACTTCAAGTTCAAGTATGTAATTAGTTTACATATATTTTTCTTTTTATGTGGTTTTGTTGATGGTGTGGGGAGCACACCTACTGTAGCCTATGTGTGCACCTGTTTGGATCAACACAAAGACCTTACCTCTGCACAGCTGTCATTCATCTCAACGGTTGTGGGGTTGTCAGAAACATAATGCCGTATTGTAGGCCTAAGTAGTCAGTATCAATATATGTAATATATAATAGGTGTATCTTACTTGAGTGGTTTTCTCTTACTGTATTTACCTGCATGCCTGTATTTATGAAATAATCTGCGAAATAAATCGGAGGATTTTGCTTTTATAAAAGGCTGCTAAGTGTTGATCGCCCTCTAGTGTACATTAACCCTCCCTGTGGTGAAAAGTGAGAAACAAAATCCTGCGCGAGTTCTGGAAAGCCATGCAATCAAGCCCGTTATTAGTTGCTATGTTTCGTACTGGTTAATGCTAAGCCAGCTCACATCAGCTGTTTGCTCAGCTAATCTTTTTTATGGCTGCTGTTTTATTAACTAGAAGGTCAGACACAAATGTAAATGCAGAGTCAGTTATTAAAGACAATTTTACTGGCTGTTCCATTCATGTCAAACGTTCAAGCTGACAAGTTTCATTGGAACACTGCAGGTGTATCAACTGATTCTGCTGCACTTGGGCACAAGCTATTATGACATCACAATAGAGCTGCTTCATGTTGCGTGATGTCAGGACATTCTTAAAGACCACACAGCCTCAGAGTGATCATTAATCAAAATTCCCACATAGCAGAAGCATCATCGTGTCGTATTGAGCAACTTTACTTCTTCCATTTTATTATTTTTTATATATTTCCTTGAGCATGGTATGTTACACTGTTTTTTTTAAAGATGTTTAACATGTAGTTATGTCTCCTGTATTTAACAATGTTTTTAACAGTTGTGAAATGGGTTTAAGAAAATGTGGGACAATATTTTAAAAACTGATGACACAACTGCAGTGTAAGAAAATTATAGATATTTTTAAGGACATTTAGTCCTATTCAGCTGTGTATGTCATAAATTGCATGTATGAACTAACAAGTTGTGGGCTGTATGAATTTATCCTAAACATTTTGTCATTTGTAGTCTTGTTTGACCATAGAAGATATATGTCTCTTTTTCAGCTTAGGAAAGAAAAAATGAGAAGGTTTTGGACATATTCGAGAGTTTATTCTCTCAAGGTAGGTAATAATGATCTTTTGCCATAAGCAAATCCTACAAAAAGAAAAAAAAAATCAAAAGATTTAAATGGATCATATGACGGCCATCTAGACTGTAGAATTATGCAAAAAAACTACAAAAAAATATAAATTTTTAATGATAAATGAATAATATTACAAATCAGGTAGAACGCAGGCCCTAGATGTATCTATTATTACCAGTACCAGAAATACAGGGTGAACAATCCTGAAGGTCGTTTAACCGTTTAACTTTTTTTCCCTCATCAACTTCTCCTTTCCCATATCAATAGGTCCATGACTACTCTCTGCAGCAGCGGTCTGTGAGCCTGCCACTGCTCTTCAATGGCGAGGCAGTGTGGCGGCCACGACACGTGTGCCAACAAAGCCCCTCCCCTGCTTCCTCTCTTTACCTGTCCCGGGGATCTGAGGCCTTCCTGTCGGCCTGCAGTGACCAGTCTCTTCCCTCCTCCACTGCCACCGTCAGGCCAATGCGGGTACCTACCGGAAAGGCTGCGTTGTGTACCTTCGGGAGGACCAGTTTCGACAGCCCTTCTCCTCCATTTATTAACAACCACTTTCTGTTACCAAGTGCACTGACCACCACCACCACCTCATGTGGAGAGGGCATCACCGTCTTGAAACAGGTAGAAATAGTCAACATTGAGTTGAGTCCCAGAAAAGTTTAAGTACACACAGAACCGGGTGTGTGATTTTGCATAACATCTTTGGGGGGGGTCTAAAACATATTGTAAATAATGTTATTTAAGTATAAATAGTTTCCCCTGTTCTTTCAGGTGCAAGGATGTACTGAGTACAAAAATGACAGTAGTAACTGTAGCGCCACAAGCAGCGACACAGATATGGCAGGGACGGCAGAAAATACACTTGTGTTTGGACCAGCAGACTGGTCAGTTATCGGCCTCAACATCAAAGACAAGGAGAAGGAGTTACGCATTCGTGAAAAAATCGAGAGGAGAGAAGCAAAAGAGAGAGACGCTCATGAGGATGGCAATATGAGAAAGGCAGAAAAACAAAGGCAGCTGAAACAAAAGCAGGAAAAAAAACTTGCTAGGTTGCTAGAGGAGAGAAAAGAGGAGCATAAGAGACGTCGGGAGAAGAGGAGGAAGGAAAAGGAGGAGAGGGAGGAGAAGATAAAACAGGAGAAAGAGGAAGTAACAACAACACATGAAATTATGAGCGACATGGAGAGAAAGAAGGAGAGGAAGGGGCAGCGTAAAATGACACGGTGGAGAAGAGTACTAAAGATGGCATGCTCTGCCTTTACGTGCTGTTGGAAAAGAGTGGAGGAGACAGATGAGGGACAGGAGCAGGTGAAGGAGGCAGGAGAGAGGCAGGAGACTTAGAACAGAAGATTTGACCAGACCAGAGGGCAAGCACTATTGTCTTTCACTACACATAATATCATAAAGACAGACCAAAACAGTTTTTATTACTTCTGCGATTTCTCAACCTGCTGTGCTAATGTGGTTAAATATATTTGTGTTTCCCTTCATAGGTGAGAGGTCTGTCATGTCTGGAGTCATCTCAAATATTTAGGCCACACTTGTCACCTTCACCTCTTGGTGCCCAGCAGACATGTGGTTTCCTTTATCTCATTGCTTTACACAGCCCATCTCCTCCACCCACCTGCTTTATGGAGGCTCTTTAAAACACCCCTTCTCTCCAGTAATAATAAAGAGTGGCCTGTGTGAAGTAGGCCTATTGAGTGTGTTTCGCTGGTGTTTTCAAAAGCTAAAGGAGGAAATTTACATTTGCATGAAGGGGTATGAACTAGAAACACAAAACAGACAAATAGTGAATTTATTTTCTTTAAACACACCAGTGTACAGTAGCGAAACAAAATGTGAAGGAGAGTAGAACAAAGTTTCTCTGCATGCAGTTTTGTCTGGCAAAGTGCAATCAGGCTTCCCCAATACAGACTACTCATGACAGTATATGGTTCTGCAGGCAGTCAGTGAGTACTTGTAATCCTTTAAAATTTCTATCTGAGAGTAATAGGAGCTAAACTTTTGCATGTTTTCTCTGTTGGTATAAAAAATGACACGCAAATAACACTCCATGGTTTTCAATTTTTTACCCCTAGAGGTCACTGTTACATTAATATGTCTGTGGTGAAGAACAGGTGTTATAACAATCATTGCAGTTTAATACATTTAAAACAAACATGTAAAATGTATCTGATTAAAAAAATGGTAAAATACATCACATCAATGACTGCATGCATCACTTAAAATCAAATACTTGCATATACATATACATATACATATATACATTCATATATTACACTACACTACACTACACATAGATTTTAATAAAAGTAAAACCATACCGCTCTATGTGCAATCATTCTAAAAATGAATAATACAGCAATGCATATGAAAAGATAAGTCATATAAAATAGAATGGGTGTCTATCTATTTCTTGGACTTGGCCAATAGGTGCCTTGTATCTTGCACACTTTATCTAAAATGTATCATTCCAATATATCTTGCACACGACATTACACTATTAGGTGGACCTTACATCTCTCTCCATGTCTTATATATTATGTTCTACTTGTATATTCTGTGTGTTATGTATATTGTGTCCCACTTCTATATTGTACTTGAATATTTTGTCCCACTTCTATATTATGTGCCTATATGTACAGTATGTCACAAAAGTGAGTACACCCCTCACATTTTCGTAATTTTTTTTATTATATCCTTCCATGTGAGAAGTTTGAAGATATAACACTTTGCAACAACGTAAAATAGGCAGTGTACATACACATCGATGGACAAGAGGTGCTTGGAGGGTGTGCAAGCACGTCCAAGGCATGCTGCCTCCTCATGGGGTTGATTTATGCATGAAATATTGCTTATCCACCTACTCTTCGCAACACGTTTGAGTTTTTCCAAAAAATGCTCCTCGAGTTGGACAGCACAAAGGCTCTTCCCAAAGTGCAAGCCCTCAAGTTGAAGCTTACTTACTAAAGAGTAAAGAGGATGTGTATTGCTAAGGTAAACAGTGCGTGTGTTGTGTATTGGCCACTCCTGTGGGGAGGCGGGGGTATCGGGATGTTCAGTACTAAGGTGATTGGTGCATGTATTGTGCGCCACTCTTGTCGGACAGTGTGCAGGTACAGCAGTTCTTTGGTCTGTCAGGAGAGGCCAAATTTCACACCACGCTGGAGCATGTCATCTCAGCCAGACACTCGGACACTCTCCCCTGCCCTTTGCGTTTCTCTCACTCACTCACTCAGTCACTCACACACACACAAACACACACACACACAAACCGTGTTGGTTTCTTGTGCTCGGTCAGACACATACACAGGCTACTTCTGTTTTGTTGTCATGTTATTGTCATCTTGTTGTCTCTTATTCTCTCTTTCTTCCTCTTTTCCTCTCTATCCCTCCTTTCCTCTCTCCATTCCTATCCCCTCCTTATTCCACTCCATCACTCTATCCAGAGCTTCCTTCTTCTTCTCTCTCTCTCTCTCTCTCATCTTAATGACCTATCCTATCTTCCCTTAAAACTTAAAAAAAAAATAGAAATGTTAAAGCTGTTCAGTTTTATTTTAAGCTGCATTCCAAAATGCAATTTGAAAAATTCCAATTGCTGGGGTGGGCAATGATGTTCAGACCCAGTGCCTGGTTTGAGGCCTGATGCAATATTATAGGCCTATTGGTGTCTTGCACTTGACCTGTTGATATAGTAATATCAAATTACAATAGGATTATTGTCACGTTGTTCCATTGGGGTTTTCTGGCAGTGCTGTTTTTCCTTTGTTTTCCCCTGATCACATTATTAGTTTGAATTATTCTACCTACACCCTGCACTGCCACAATAATCGCCTTCACCTGTGTCTGCTTGCTCCGTCTTGATGTGAATCCTGTCTCCTTGTTCCGTCCTGATTTACTTCACCTGTCTGCCTTGTCTCCTTGTTCCCTGATTATTTGCTGCACCTGCACTACCTCGTTGAGCCTTGTTTTCTATCGTTAAGTTTCCACTATTTAAACCCTGGTTTTCCACTCCCTCCTGGTCGGTTAGTTTGCTACTCACGGTATGTTCACGGCATTCTGACGCCTGACTCCGTCTTGTCCTGTCGGTCTTGTTTTCCTGTTTTTGAGTCTAGTCCCAGTGTTTTCCAGTATCGTGTCTTGTTTTGTTCCATGGCTTCTGTCGTGCCTGTGTCTTGTGTCTTGTCCTGTTTTTGTCAGTCTGGTCTCCAGTATGTTCCGTCCTCTGTTTTGGACTGATTGCATGGCTACGACTCGGATCACCCTGACTCACAGCTGATGATTCGTCTGCCGGCGGCTCCGGTGGTAGAGCTGCCGTCTACCACTCCCGGAGTTGCGGGTTCAATCCCCGCTCAAGCGAGCACCACCGAGTCCTGCCTGCCTTTGTCCCCTGTCTCTGTTCCGTGTCCCTGTCTACTCTGATCCTGACCCGGCGGCCGCTTCTGTTCCTCACCCAGCGGCCGCTTCTGTTCCTGACCCAGCAGCCGATGGCGGCCGCTTCTGTTCCAGTCCTGTCCGCCCTGTACCCTGACTCTATTCCTGTCTGCCCAGCTCTGTGTTCTGTTACCCTGACTCTGCCCCATGTGTGCCCAGTCCTGTGTACCCTGTCTATGTGTCTGTCAATAAAGGCCTCTGGGGCTACGTTAACGCAATTGGGTCCTCTCCTGTTCTGTCCGGTTTCCCCGCACCCTTGGACCCGTCCCTTGACAATTATATTGTTATTTACATTTTGTACTTTAAATTTTGCGATCAATTTACAAATGAATTTCATTTTTAATGACGTTCAGACCCAGTGCCTGGTTTGAGGCCTGATGCAATATTATAGGCCTATTGGTGTCTTGCACTTGACTTGTTGATATAGTAATATCAAATTACAATGGTATTATATTGTTATTTACATTTTGTACTTTACATTTTGCAATGAATTTACAAATGACTTTCCTTTTCAATAAAGATGTATTGACAAAATCTTTTTGGTGTGGCTAATTTTAGGCTAATTTTCTAAATATTCAATATATTTTTTGTGGATTTTAAATAAGCTTAAATTAACGTTGGCAAGTAAATATTACCTTGGGGGGGAAAAGAAAAAGAAATTTACACTGAAAAGTAAGTATTACCTAATTTTGGAGCATTCAAATTTACCTAATAAAATTCTCGTAAGTATTTGCACTAATTTTTAAGTAAATGTTATGAGTCACTTTTTCCAATATACTTAAGACTTAATTTGTGTGGAAAAGTAAAAAATAATTTACCATGACAGGTGAATATTACCTAATTTTGAAGCATTTAAATTTACCTAAAAATCATAGTGCAAATACTTACTAGGATTTTATTAAGTAAATCTTAAGAGTCATTTTTTCCAGTGTACAAACATTCACCTCTTGTAAAATATTTTTTTTGTGTTACACAGAGTTTTAAATGTTTAAAAGATTTACACACCACCCCCTTGTAACTTGGTGGTATCACACCACAGTACATTGGTACGAAGTAGCTGCAGAGAAGAACTTGAAATTGAATAAAAGTAACACAGCCTACATTATTTTACAAGGCTTAGTCATTAAAATAAAAATCATTTCTTCTCATAGTATTGCACACACTTTGATGAGATCCTCTTCCGTCTGAAACTCGGATACAGTCACACTCTTGCCATCAGGAACGCGCGTCATCAAGATACACAAGCGGCCATTGGCAAGTTTGTGTGCATCAAGTGGAAGGTGGCGTCGGATTGTGTTTTCCATCCATTTGAAAACATTTACAGCAGGATGAAAAGGACCAAAAGCGTGCTCTCGCACAAGTTTGGCAAACTCAATCACATCATCTCTAACCCCAACTGTAAGGGACGATTGAAACCTAGGTGAACTTCAAAACAGGACATTTTAATATTTTGTATCTTATTGAGTAAAAAGGCCATACTTACCCATACTAGCTCCACATACTACAGCAGCAGCAACTAAGGACCCTGCAGAAGCTCCGTAGACCTTTGATGCCTTCTGGGTAATCCAAGGTGCATTGTCCATAAAACACTGTGACACTCCCAGCTGGTAGGTGGACAGAAACCCTGAACCAGAAAAGGAAATAGACAGAGGTGCGCCTTCATGTGTTTTGATGTTGCATAAGGGGTGCATGGTGAAAGTAAAGTGTTTCCACAGGAGTATTATGACCCTCTGTACCCAAGCTTAACTTGTGCAGCAGGAATAAATATCGGCTTGATGCTCTGAGGCGTGTCTGTCAGAACAGCAGGGGGAGTCAGGCAAAACTTCCCTCCATATCATCCTGCATAAAACTGGTGCATTTTGTCACATTACCTATTATCTTTGTTAGGAAACTGGAAGCTTACAAGATCATGTAATGGCCTGCTAGGTCTTGCTGATGAACTGTGTCTAGTGCAGTGGTTCTTAACCTGGGTTCGATCGAACCCTAGGGGTTCAGTGAGTCGGTCTCAGGGGTTCGGTGGAGCCTCAAGGTGATGTTAATGCACGGTTAATTTTGTGCACCAGTAAAAAAATCATATTTTATTTTTTACTAAAGAAGGGTTCGGTGAATGAGCATATGAAACTGGTGGGGTTCGGTACCTCCAACAAAGTTAAGAACGACTGGTCTAGTGACTCACCAGCTTTAAAAAGCCGTTTCCTCTTCATTTCATACTTTGAACACCTCTTCCAACATCTCACTCAACAACATGCTGATTACTGACAGCGAACTTAGATCCATCTCACTACGTTTGTTTTGTTTGTAAGTTAGTTAATAAATATGTATCGTTTTACATCTGCCCTCCTTCCTTCATTGCAGCCTGGGCTGTGTAAATTGTATATTACATAAAGACATGTTTCCATCTAATTCTTTAACCTCACAGCCATGCGTTGGTATTAGGAGCTCCTAATTAATAGGCTTACTGGAAAAGTAAATTATAAAAGAAGGCCATTGTGCAGAGTCTGACGTATTGACACAGGTTTTAAACACATGAAATAAAGGAGGCCATTTAAGAACTGTATTAAAAGCATGACAACAGACATCAGGGCTTTCCTTGTGATATTTCTTTGCTTATTAGTTTGTGGTCTCTCCACTATCAAATGATGGTGTCACAAAGATATCATATGACACTATGATTTTGACTTAAATGAAATGACAAAAAAGGTCAACTGTTTTTTTACAATATTCATAGGTGCAATATTTTAGTTTCATATAGGTGTATTATATGTAGTTAACAGATCTTTTGTCGAAAATAAACATATCAATACTAGGGTTTTTATGAACAATTTAAAAATGTCACGTTCAAGCTATAAGCTTTATTTCTGTTATATGTAGTTAAATTAAACCAAAACAAAACAAAAAACAAATAAATGAATAAAAATACAGAGAGTATGGAGGCAGTAATTGATGTTTGAACTGGTCATTCTCAAAGCTGTGTGCTAGTGCTGGCCACTTCCACTAGGTGGAGCTCCAGAGTCTGTCCTGTGAACTATCAATACAGTACAGTATACGTTTTTTAGATTGTTTGAACCTAACAGTAAAATAATAAAAGAAAAACATGGAGAAAGTAGTCTGAATTGGGTTTTAAAGCTTTGTTCCAACTCATTCATACAATACTTCATCGTGAAGTCTTCCAAACCTGTGAAATCACATCCATCAGCTGTGCTGGTAACACACAAGATGATTTCTTTTTTTTGTGATTAACTTTTTATTACAAAACAAGAAGACAAACAACAACACTGTCATCACAACATGAAGTCAATATCAGGGAGTAAGAAAAAAAAAGGTGGTTGTGGTGGTGGTGGTGGTGGTGGGGGGGGGGGGGGGGGGTGTCAGTGGGACAGTAATTAGGGAAAGATTTCTGACTGCATCTCACTGTGGCCCAAGTGTCTGTTTATTCACTCTCCCTTGTCAAGAAATGCTCTGCGAGGACATTCGGTGGCTTGTCTCAGACCTTCCCCAAGGTGTAGGGTGGAGTGACAGGACACTCAGTTAGTGACCTCCATATGTGAACAAAACACAATTATTTTACTTGAGTCAAGATAAGATAAGATAAGATAAAACTTTATTGTCTGTTACACGTGAAACAGAAAATTGTCTTTTGGTGTGGCTCCAGTGATTCTCACAGACATAAGACAAGACAAGACAAAACAAGACATGACAGGACCAGACAATACATGAATGTTGGTAGCTGGGTAGCTGGGTAGTTGGTATTGTTCATCCGCTGTTGAGTAGGGCTACAGCTGAAGGGATGAAGGATTTTTTATATCGTTAGCTTGATAGCATAATTGCCTAAGTCATTTTTTTGTGTTTTTGGAAAACAAGAAAAAACACATTTTCTAAAAATCACATGCATATTTTTTATTGATATTTTCACAGAACATTCATGTAGATGTGAGAAAAAGTTTGGAAAAAGAACAAAACCGAACATCATTTTTTTTATCAAATAAAAGTGACTTAGGCAGTTTTGATGTATGCAAAATGGCTAAGAAGATGTAATGTTTATTTTATATTCTCAGAAAAACTGCCTAAGTCATAGGCATAATCTGCCTAAGTCAAATTGATTGTATAAAAACTGCCTAAGTCCAATGAATGACTTAGGCAGCTATGTTTTTTTTTAACTTTTATGAGTGTTGTGATTGGCCAATGACATAGGCAGACAGACAGGATGATGCAGAAGTGGTAGGGGAGTAAAGTTGTGCAAAAATCTCAATTTGACCAAAAAATGACTTAGGCAATTATGCTATGAAGCTAACGATATCTGTTTTTGTGCGCTAGGGGTACTTTGTAACGCCGACCTGATGGAAGTAGTTGGAAGGAGTGGTGTAGGGGGTGAGAAGAGTCCTCAGTGATCATGTTGGCTTTCCTGATCATTGCACTGTTGTACAGTTCAGATAGGGAAGGTTGAGGGGAGCCAGTAATTTTGATTGCCTGATTTACTACTCTTGTGAGTTTGTTCTTCTGTCTAATGCCAATTAAGTTGTACCAAGAGGAGATATTAAAGGTAAGGACTGATTCAATAAGGGAGCGGTACACTAGGGTGAGAATGTCCTTGCTGACTTGGAAAGTCCTGAGTAGGTGAACAAAGTATAAATATTGCTATTCAAATATTACTCCACTACAAGTGAAAGTTGCTATGCCAAATTTTTACTTCAAGTTCAAGTATGTAATTACTTTACATATATTTTTCTTTTTATGTGGTTTTCTTGATAGTGTGGGGAGCACACCTACTGTAGCCTATGTGCACCTGTTTGGATCAGCACAAAGACCTTACCTCTGCACAGCTGTCATTCATCTCAACGGTTGTGGGGTTGTCAGAAACATAATGCCGTATTGTAGGCCTAAGTAGTCAATATCAATATATGTAATATCTTACTTGAGTGGTTTTCTCTTACTACCTGTATTTACGAAATAATCTGCGACATAAATCAGAGGATTTTGCTTTGATAAAAGGCTGCTAAGTGGTGATCGCCCTCTAGTGTACATTAACCCTCCCTGTGGTGAAAAGTGAGAAACAAAATCCTGCGTGAGTTCTGGAAAGCCATGCAATCAAGCCCGTTATTAGTTGCTATGTTTCGTACCGGTTAATGCTAAGCCAGCTCACATCAGCTGTTTGCTCAGCTAATCTTTTTTGTCTTTTTTATGGCTGCTGTTTTATTAACTAGAAGGTCAGACACAAATGTAAATGTGGTATGTCTGCAGAGTCAGTTATTAAAGACAATTTTACTGGCTGTTTCATTCATGTCAAACGTTCAAGCTGACAAGTTTCATTGGAACACTGCAGGTGTATCAACTGATTCTGCTGCACTTGGGCACAAGCTATTATGACATCACAATAGAGCTGCTTCATGTTGCGCGATGTCAGGACATTCTTAAAGACCACACAGCCTCAGAGTGATCATTAATCAAAATTCCTACATAGCAGAAGCATCATCGTGTCGTATTGAGCAACTTTACTTCTTCCATTTTATTATTTTTTATATATTTCCTTGAGCATGGTATGTTACACTGTTTTTTTTAAAAGATGTTTAACATGTAGTTAAGTCTCCTGTATTTAACAATGTTTTTAACAGTTGTGAAATAGGTTTAAGAAAATGTGGGAAAATATTTAAAAAACTGATGACACAACTGCAGTGTAAGAAAATTATAGATATTTTTAAGGACATTTAGTCCTATTCAGCTGTGTATGTCATAAATTGCACGTATGAACTAACAAGTTGTGGGCTGTATGAATTTATCCTAAACATTTTGTCATTTGTAGTCTTGTTTTACCATAGAAGATATATGTCTCTTTTTCAGCTTAGGAAAGAAAAAATGAGAAGGTTTTGGACATATCCGAGAGTTTATCCTCTCAAGGTAGGTAATAATGATCTTTTGCCATTAGCAAATCCTACAAAAAGAAAAAAAAAATCAAATGATTTAAATGGATCATATGACGGCCATCTAGACTGTAGAATTATGCAAAAACCTACAAAAAATATATTTTTTTAATGATAAATGAATAATATTAGGGTGAAAATACAGGGTGAACAATCCTGAAGGATTGATCGTTCAACCGTTTAACTTTTTTTCCCTCATCAACTTCTCCTTTCCCATATCAATAGGTCCATGACTACTCTCTGCAGCAGCGGTCTGTGAGCCTGCCACTGCTCTTCAATAGCGAGGCAGTGTGGCGGCCACGACACGTGTGCCAACAAAGCCCCTCCCCTGCTTTCTCTCTTTACCTGTCCCGGGGATCTGAGGCCTTCCTGTCGGCCTGCAGTGACCAGTCTATTCCCTCCTCCACTGGCACCGTCAGGCCAATGCGGGTACCTACCGGAAAGGCTGCGTTGTGTACCTTCGGGAGGACCAGTTTCGACAGCCCTTCTCCTCCATGTGTTAACCACTTCCTGTTACGAAGTGCACTGACCACCACCACCTCATGTGGAGAGGGCATCACCCTCTTGAAACAGGTAGAAATAGTCAACATTGAGTTGAGTCCCAGAAAAGTTTAAGTACACACAGAACCGGGTGTGTGATTTTGCATAACATCTTTGGGGGGTCTAAAACATATTGTAAATAATGTTCTTTAAGTATAAATAGTTTCCCCTGTTCTTTCAGGTGCAAGAATGCACTGAGTACAAAAATAACAGTAACTGTAGCGACACAAGCAGCGACACAGAGATGGCAGGGACGGCAGAAAACATACTTGTGTATGGACCAGCAGACTGGTCAGTTATCGGCCTCAACATCAAAGATAAGGAGAAGGAGTTACGCCTTCGTGATAAAATCGAGAGGAGAGAAGCAAAAGAGAGAGACGCTCATGAGGATGGCAATATGAGAAAGGCAGAAAAACAAAGGCAGCTGAAACAAAAGCAGGAAAAAAAACTTGCTAGGTTGCTAGAGGAGAGAAAAGAGGAGCATAAGAGACGTCGGGAGAAGAGGAGGAAGGAAAAGGAGGAGAGGGAGGAGAAGATAAAACAGGAGAAAGAGGAAGTAACAACAACAAATGAAATTATGAGCGACATGGAGAGAAAGAAGGAGAGGAAGGGGCAGCGTAAAATGACACGGTGGAGAAGAGTATTAAAGATGGCATGCTCTGCCTTTACGTGCTGTTGGAAAAGAGTGGAGGAGACAGATGAGGGACAGGAGCAGGTGAAGGAGGCAGGAGAGAGGCAGGAGACTTAGAACCGAAGATTTGACCAGAGGGCAAGCACTATTGTCTTTCACTACACATAATATCATAAAGACAGGCCAACACATGAGTTTGTATTACTTCTGCGATTTCTCAACCTGCTGTGCTAATGTGGTTAAATGTATTTGTGTTTCCCTTCATAGGTGAGAGGTCTGTCATGTCTGGAGTCATCTCAAATATTTAGGCCACACTTGTCACCTTCACCTCTTGGTGCCCAGCAGACATGTGGTTTCCTTTATCTCGTTGCTTTACACAGCCCATCTCCTCCACCCACCTGCTTTATGGAGGCTCACAAAACACCCCTGCTCTCCAATAATAATAAAGAGTGGCCAGACAAATAGTGAATTTATTTTCTTTAAACACACCAGTGTACAGTAGCGAAACAAAATGTGAAGGAGAGTAGAACAAAGTTTCTCTGCATGCAGTTTTGTCTGGCAAAGTGCAATCAGGCTTTCTCAATACAGACTACTCATTACAGTATATGGTTCTGCAGGCAGTCAGTGAGTACTTGTAATCCTTTAAAATTTACTTTCTGAGAGTAATAGGAGCTAAACCTTTGCATGTTTTCTCTATTGGTATAAAAAATGACACGCAAATAACACTCCATGGTTTTCAATTTTTTACCCCTGGAGGTCACTGTTACATTAATATGTCTGTGGTGAAGAACAGGTGTTATAACAATCATTGCAGTTTAATACATTTAAAACAAACATGTAAAATGTATCTGATTAAAAAAATGGTAAAATACATCACATCAATGACTGCATGCATCACTTAAAATCAAATACTTACATATACATATACATATACAGTATGCAACATAAGTGAGTACACCCCTCACATTTTTGTACATTTTTTTATTATATCTTTCAATGGGAGAAGTGTGTGGGAATAAAATTTATATTCTTTATTAAATATGTATAATCATCAAGAGTTTAATGAAATAAGTCGTGCTTTGTGTGACTTGTGTTTATGTTCAAACTGCAAAGTTGTACCATGTCTTATCTGTGTGCCTTTCATGTTTAAGAACATTCTGTGGCCTTGTTGACTTGAGAGTTGCGTAGGCATCTGTGCTGTTTCTTGAGGTGTCGCCTGGCTCTGTTAGAGATAAGCACATCTATAATGCCATATATCTAAGGGGGTCAGATTGACCCTGGGTTAATCTAGGTCAGGTCACCCTCAAGTGATAGCACATATGTTTACAGGAATTTATGGTTCTTTGTGATGTTGAGCGTGAAGCTGGGTAACACCCTAATTGATGAATATGCCACGCGTAATGGTGCTGTATGGGGTTCTGAGGGTATAAGAATAGTTGCATTCTGTATGTTAGTCAGACTACGCCTGTTCGCTACACGACGTGAGTCTCCGGTGCCGTAATAAAGCTCTGCAGTATGTAATAAAGCTCTGCAGTCTGCAGGATGCAGTTGTCTTTGTAGTCCTTCCCTTTTTGCCGCCACACACACTGGACACCATCTGAGCCAAAAAAGTTTATTTTGGTCTCATCAGACCACAGGACATGGGTCCAGTAATCCATGCCCTTAGTCTGCTTGCCTTTAGCAAACTCTTTGCGGGCTGTCTTGTGGGCCATCTTCAGAAGAGGCTTCCTTCTGGGACGATAGCCATGCAGACCAGTATGATGCAGCATGCGCCGTATGGTCTGCGCACTGACAGGCGGTCCCCCTACCCCTGCAACCTCTGCAGCAATGTTGGCAGCACTCTTACATCTATTCTGAAGACACAGCCTCCGGATATGACGCTGAGCACGCACACTCAACTTCTTCGGTCGACCATGGTGAGTCTTGTTCTTAGTGGAGCCCGTCTTCTTAAAGCGCTGTATGGTCTTGGCCACTGTGCTGCAGCTCAGTTTTAGGGTTTTAGCAATTTCCTTATAGCCTAGACCGTCCTCATATAAAGCAATAATTCTCGTTTTTATATCCCCAGAGAGTTCTTTTCCATGAGGTGCCATGTTGAACTTGTAATGACCAGTATGAAAGAGTGTGAGAGTGATAACACCAAATTTAATACACCTGCTCCCCATTTACACCTGAGACCTTGTAACACTATTGGATCACATGACACCAGGCAGGGAAAATTGCCAATTGGGCACAAATTGGACATTTTCATTTAGGGGTGTACTCACTTTTGTTGCCAGTGGTTTAGACATAAATGGTTATGTGTTGAGTTATTTTGAAGGAACAGCAAATTTGCACTATTATATAAGTTGTACACTGCCCACTTTACGTTGTAGAAAAGTGTTATATCTTCAGACCTCTCCCTTGGAAAGATATAATAAAAAATGTACAAAAATGTGAGGGGTGTACTCACTTATGTTGCATACTGTACATTTATACATATACATTCATATACATACACTACATATAGATTTTAATAAAAGTAAAACCATACCGCTCTATGTGCAATCATACTAAAAATGAATAATACAGCAATTCATATGAAAAGATAAGTCATATAAAATAGAATGGGTGTCTGTCTATTTCTTGGACTTGGCCAATAGGTGCCTTGTATCTTGCACACTTTATCTAAAATTTATCATTCCAATATATCTTGCACACGACATTACACTATTAGGTGGACCTTACGTCTCTCTCCATGTCTTATATATTATGTTCTACTTGTATATTCTGTGTGTTATGTATATTGTGTCCCACTTCCATATTGTACTTGTATATTTTGTCCCACTTCTATATTATGTGCCTATATGTACAGGATGTCACAAAAGTGAGTACACCCGTCACATTTTTGTAATTTTTTTCATTATATCTTTCCATGTGAGAAGTTTGAAGATATAACACTTTGCAACAACGTAAAGTAGGCAGTGTACAGCTTATATAACAGTGCAAATTTGCTGTTCCCTCAAAATAACTCAACACACAACCATTAATGTCCAAACCACTGTCAACAAAAGTGAGTACACCCCTGTGAAAGTGAAAATGTCGAAATTATGAACATCACTTTCACTGATATCACTGAACAAATTGACATCTCTTTAAACATACACATATAGGTGCATTTAATATTCCTAACCTTCCAATGTAGCACAAATATTTTAACAAGATTTAGTGATCATGTCAAAATATTTTTAAAAAACATTTAGCTTAACAGGGTGGAATAGAACATAACAGGGTGGAAGTAGTGTTTCAGTATTTAAAGTCATACAACACCTATTTCACAAAATACTATTTTATTATTTTTATATGTATACCAAACACAAATCACATATCATTTAATTCACATCATGTAATCATTACATTTGCTCTTCAATGAGTTTCCATGTAGCTGCATTAAGCTGCATGTATCTTGCATGAGCTGTTGGCTTGGCTGTTGGCTCGATGAGGCAGAGCACCTGGCTTTCGTTGTACCAGCTTATATCTCGCCTTGGGCTCAGCCAGTAGAATTTATTTATTCCCTTTTTATGTAGGCAGTCCACCTCCAAATTTCCATCTTCCACCTGAGTAATAACTCCAAAGTAGAAGTCGTGGTCGTACTCGACCACAACCCACCTTCCGATATGGTCGGCACCGAATACCTCTGGCCGAGGTTCTCTTTCTTCACTGTTATGATGGACTTCTTGTCCTCATCTGAAGAAATGGATTCCATTGCCCATTGGTGGAATTTAAGGGCATCATTTGTGGAAAGCCGGAGTGTTGGGATGGCCATGGCCTTACAAGTGCCACATTCTCCATCAGCACAGGACTGCACATGGATGCGTCCGCCAACTGTTCCAGGTGTTTGGTTGACAAAAGTCCACATCTGTAGAGGGGGCTTGCCATAAATTGCAAGTTCTCGTGGGTCTTGCACAGGCATGTGTTTCTGTCACTTTGTGTGGGTTGTACCACCCAGAATGGTCTTGCCCTACAAAACAAAGAAAATGACATCTGCTCTCTGACAGAAACCGTCTGTGGAGGTTTTTCAGTGTGTCCAACAACAGCCTCTTCTGCTTTTTTTGTTTATTTTTTGTTATGGTTTCCTTTTT
Source organism: Setipinna tenuifilis (assembly GCA_030347295.1). NCBI lineage: Eukaryota > Metazoa > Chordata > Actinopteri > Clupeiformes > Engraulidae > Setipinna > Setipinna tenuifilis. The sequence continues at coordinate 39,047,446 of CM059265.1, forward strand.
CCCTGTGGTCAACCGGCTAATGTCATCCCTCAAGAAGAATGTTTTGATCTTCTCCCTTGTACATGTCCTAATGTTTCTTGCCTTCCATTCAAATGAGGCTATGCTACCCTGCTTCTTTGCTCTCTTCTGGGAGAATCCAAATGTTTTCTGTGCGACTGTCTGTAATTTGTATTTCCTAAATAGTTTGCCCACTGCGGCTCTCGCAAGCATCTGCTTCTCTCTCTCTTTTTTTGTGTTTTTATATTTTCTTCTTATTTCTTCCACAACTGTAGCATGGAATAAGATTTCCCTGCGCAACTGTTGTGGGACTGTACTTTGTAGCACTCGATCCAGTTTTGCCAGAGGGGACTGGTCATGTGGCTTTATCTGGCTTCTTTGCCATCTCTTCCTATATTTGTCCTTTTTTTTCTTTTCTTTTTGCAAGAGGGCTTTTAGCTTCTGTATTTCAATTTCCAGCCTTTTTTTATTGCGGCGTCTCACCAACTTCCCCAACTTTCTTTGCCTAAAACAGAAAAATGATACACAATTAATATGCAATTGTATTCCAAGAAAGAGATGACCTTCTCTTGACCTTTATCAAAAAAGTATACGATACTAAACTATTCCTTGAAAGACTGTAATAACTGTAATACTTAAGTACTAAATTAGATACTCTCTAGTACACTGGAAGTGCATGGTCTGAAGTATATTGATATAGGCTACTTAAGTGTACTTAATATACTTAGGCCTAAGTATACTACTATTTGCTAAGGGGAACAATATCATTATACAAGAATTAAAACCTGGAATGTTCAGGTGAAGTATGAGTGTTTGGGGGTGAGGTGGCCACTGTATCAAGAGTAGGATCACTGGTGGAGCAAAGTAATAGTGTGGAGTGGCACACAGTAAGAAAAGACCGGGTTACCTCTTCCAGGTTCAGGGAGGTGTGCCATGTGAGGGGGGAAAGCTCAGCTCAGAACTTGGCAGAGAGGATACGGAGAGGTGGGGTCCAGACAGCGCTAATGAAGAGGGGCCTAGAGCTGGAGCCTACAGCCATCCAGGAATACACCAGGATGAAAAACATTAGTTACTGGCCATGTGGGATCGTCATCCACCCTGATGCACCCTGGCTCAGCACCTCTCCGGATGGTGTGGTGTTCGACCCCACTGAAAATCCGCCATTTGGATTGGTGGAAATCAAGTGCCCGAACGCCAAAAGTTATGTGGACTGTTCGTATATGACAATGAGTGGGGGCACAATGAAGCTTAAGCACAGCCACAGTTACTACTGGCAAGTCCAAGGTCAACTGTTGATCACAGGTATGGAGTGGTGTGATTTCATTGTTTTTGCAGAGGAGGACGTTCTTGTACAACGCATACACAGAGATCCTGAGGTGGCCAAGATTATACGGGAGAAGGGAGATCATTTCTTTTTTTATTTTTACGTGGGTTGATTTTTACTTGGGTTGATATAATCTGCATATTTTATTGGATGCAGAACTGTATATTTTAATGCTTCATCAGTTATCTTTTTTGAACTAGTGTATGGGAAATAAATCACCTTGAATTGATCATGAAATGACTTTTCTTCACTGACACATTGAATTAAGATAACATCAAACCAAGTGTAATGACGGAAGTTGAACATAATTTTAATCAGTAGTCATATGTATAAGTATGATCTGGGTAATACATAATAGTTTTATCAATATTACTGTACACTTTAGTATGACATATTTGAATAAGACATTTGTCCTATTAAACAATACAATATCGGTTGAAGTTTGTATAGATTTGTAAAAAAAAAATAATTTAAAAAATCAAGTACTGAGTATTAATGACAAATAAATCTTTCAGAACTGATTTTAATGTTAACTGGTTTAGGAATCAACTTTCACCATTCAATTCAGTTCTGCCCATGCCTTCACTAGAGGTCCATTCTGGTAATTGACTAAGAAGCATGCTACAGAGAATAATTAAGTGTGCTTGGAGAGCACACTTATTGTTATCCCACCGTTTATTAAGTGTGCTTGCAAAAAGCACACTTATTGTTATCTCCCCGTTTATTCTTCTTCTTCTTCTTCTTCTTCTTCTCCTGAACCAGATCTTTCAGACATTACTAGTCCTCAGGCTTTCGAGATAGAGACACCGTTCCAACTCTAAAACGACCGGCCCGGTTTGGACCAGACCGCCTACAATTCTGTATACCGTACCTCTTGTCGTTCGTCCGTTATTGTCGTTTTTCTACAACTTTTTGGCCCATTGAAAATGAATGGCGGAATGTTCAGGCTGATGATGTCATAGTACACTGGTCCACTGTAGCAGCCAGAGTGAGCTCTGCCCTCACTCTAACCTCCACTTCGTTTTTTAATGATTAAAACTTAACCGCTTAACCTATAAACTTCATTTAAAGTTTGTAAGAGAGGTCTGGGATCTGACTGTGACCTGTGTAAAATTCATGTGGCAACTACTTCAACTGTTTGAGGCAGGACAGTTTAAAAATGGTGTCAGACAGTCTATGGGATTTTGCCATACATTTCATCATCTTACTGTAAACAGGTCAGGGTGCATGTCTAAAGTTTTAAATGATCAAAACTCAACCGTTTAACCTATAAACTTGATTTAAACTTTGTAAGAGAGGTCTGGGATCTGACTGTGAGCTGTGAAATTTTGATGTGGCAACTACTTAAACTTTTTGAAACAGGACAGTTTAAAAATGGTGAAAGAGAGGCAGACAATACTGTGGCAGTTGCACCTGGACCAACTGCCATTTTTTAAATGTGGAATGTTCAGGAATAGAACTCTTGAGTGATGTCATAATCCCCATGCCATGGCCTGCATAATGTTCTGCCATGGGAGTGTATTGCAGCCTATAGTAGTTATCTCTAGTAGTTATCTATGTAGTCAGTGCTGCTCTGCTAACTTAGCAAACGTTTGTTAGCCGTTATGCTAACAATGCTAACTATGCCAAAATGCAAATAATTAACTGGGTTAAAAGAGGTACTTGGTTCACTCAGCTAGTATTCGTTAGCAGATATGCTAACAATGTTAATAATGCTAACAATGCTAATTATGCTAACCATGCTAAAATATGAAGTAATTAACTGCGCTAACAGTGTTGTGTACCTATATTAGCTGAGGCTATTTAGCCATTATGCTAACAATGCTAGCAATGCTAACTATGCTAAAATGCAAAGTAATTAACTGGGTTAACAGTGTTACTTAGTTAACTCAGCTAGTATTTTGTACCAGTTATGCTACCAATGCTAACAATGCTAATAATGTAAAGTAATTAACTGTGGTTACAGTGTTGTGTAGCTATATTAGCTGAAGCTATTTAACAGTTATGCTAAGAGTGCTAGCAATGCTAACTATGCTAAAATGCAAGCACACTTTTTGCATTTTCTGCGGGAATGCAGTCTAGTTATTATTATTCTCCTGTCCTGGATTTTTCAGACGTTACTACTCCTCAGGCTTTCGAGATAGAGACACCGTTCCAACTCTAAAACGACCGGCCCGGTTTGGACCAGACCGCCCACAATTCTGTATACCATACCTCTTGTCGTTCGTCCGTTATTGTTGTTTTTCTGCAACTTTTCCGCCATTGAAAATGAATGGCGGAATGTTCAGGCTGATGATGTCACAGTACACTGCTCTACTCTAGCAGCTACAGTGAGCTCTGCCCTCACTCTAACCTCCACTTCGTTTTTTAATGATTAAAACCTAACCACTTAACCTATAAACTTGATTTAAAGTTTGTAAGAGAGGTCTGCGATCTGACTGTGACCTGTGTAAAATTCATGTGGCAACTACTTAAACTGTTTGAGGCAGGACAGTTTAAAAATGGTGTCAGACAGTCTATGGGATTTTGCCATACATTTCATCATCTTACTGTAAACAGGTCAGGGTGCATGTCTGAAGTTTTAAATGATCAAAACTCAACCGTTTAACCTATAAACTTGATTTAAACTTTGTAAGAGAGGTCTGGGATCTGACTGTGAGCTGTGAAATTTTGATGCGGCAACTACTTAAACTGTTTGAAACAGGACAGTTTAAAAATGGTGAAAGAGAGGCAGACAATACTGTGGCAGTTGCACCTGGACCAACTGCCATTTTTTAAATGTGGAATGTTCAGGAATAGAACTCTTGAGTGATGTCATAATCCCCATGCCATGGCCTGCATACTGTTCTGCCATGGGAGTGTATTGCAGCCTATAGTAGTTATCTGTAGTAGTTATCTATGTAGTCAGTGCTGCTCTGTTAACCTAGCAAACGTTTGTTAGCCGTTATGTTAACAATGCTAGCTATGCTAACTATGCTAAAATGCAAAATAATTAACTGGGTTAAAAGTGTTACTCGGTTGACTCAGCTTGTACTTGTTAGCAGTTATGCTAATAATGCTAACAATGCTAATTATGCTAACTATGTTAAAATGTGAAGTAAGTAACTGTGATAACATTGTTGTGTAGCTATATTAGCTGAGGCTATTTAGCCATTATGCTAACAATGCTAGCAATGCTAACTATGCTAAAATGCAAAGTAATTAACTGGGTTAACAGTGTTACTTGGTTAACTCAGCTAGTATTCGTTAACAGTTGTGCTAATAACGCTAATTATGCTAAAAATGTTAATTATGCTAACTATGCTAAAATGTGAAGTAATTAACTGTGCTTACAGTGTTGTGTAGCTATATTAGTTGAAGCTATTTAGCAGTTATGCTAGCATTACTGGCAATGCTAACTTTGCTAAAATGCAAGCACACTTTTTGCATTTTCTGCGGGAATGCAGTCTAGTTGGTCAATGCTCCCAGTCACTACTAAAGGGATCTCTTCTTGTAGCAGTTTGTTTTCCTTCACCCTTTTAATGCATCGCTCAACATGGACTCTGAGGCTGGCGATTTGCTGCGTCTGCTGAACATCCTCTTTAGACATTTGTGTGTTCTTGAGGAGGAAGGGTGGTCGATAAACTTTCCCAGGGCAGAGATCATCCACATGAAAGCCCTTATCCATTATTGCCATTTCTGGTGTGAGACATTTGATAATGCCAGACTTCTTAAAAATCTCTTTGTCACTCATTGACCCTGCATACAGTGGTGAAACAAAGGTAATCACACCATGTGCTGCTATGCCAATCATAGCCTTGAAGGTCAGGTGCGATTTGTAGGTAGAGTACACTTCATTCTGGAGAAGGAGCGAGGAGGGCGATTGACAGTAAAGTTCTGTGCAGTCCAGCACTACCTGTGTATCAGGGAACATTGCAAACTCGGGAGGTAGATGAGCTTTTACAACATCTGGGGGGATCCACAGCCGAATGGACCCCAGAATAGTGTACAGGAAATGGGTCCATGTTGAAATTATTCTGCTGGCTGTGGAGGGATGAACCTGGAAGCGCCTGCCAAGGTCGAACAGATCCAGGCCAACAGAAAGATGCATCAAAAACAGCAAAAGCTCATCGACAGGCGGAAGCTTTGTGGCTCGCTGAGATGGTTCACCGCTAGATGATGCTGATGTGATTCGCACCATCTTAGTTGTGGCAGCACATTCCACCTGTTGCCAAAACACCGTGAAGTGACGGTAGGATGCAAATCTGAAATGGTTTAATCAGAAGACAGAAAAAATACAATATTAAAATATGTAGGCCTACCAGTGGTATGTCAGTGAAAAGTAACAATTTGCATTCATTCCCAACCTGTAGGCCTGTAGCCTATGATAACACAACTGCAGTTTTATCATTACAGTAGTGCAGTAAATGTAGGTATAATATATACAAAATATAATACTTTGGAACACAAACGGCATACTAGGCCTACGTAAAATACGTCACTTCATATTTGGAAACTTAAACCCGTCATACATTTTCCTGTCATACAGGCAGTTGCATCATAAGGGGTATAAAATATGAGTCTATGATGGGGTTCATGACAATTTGACTGTTACGGCAACGCAATGGCATTTTTCCTGATGCGGTGATAAGGCAAAGTGACAGATGCTCGACTGTAAGACTAAAACGTACATACCTAGTGTAATATCGGATGTCCTCATCAGATCCAGCAATGCGCTGCAGTCCGAAACGTGAGTGTAGTTGCATGGGCTGCATTTCAATCAGCATTCTTCCATCCGGCGCTCCAACTCACTGACCTTATTTTTCAGGGTTTTATTTTCCATCTGCAGGTCGTAGTTATTAACTGGCAACATAGTAGCGCTGTATGTGTGGTCTAGTTGCGATGGTGGCAAGGGCGGGGTCACCATGTCAACATCAGCTGGGGGGGGAGGTCTTGGTCGTCGTTGCCAAACATTAAGCCTGGGAGCTGGTATCGTAAAGTCATTCCAATCAAACAAACAAGGCACAGCACCTTTCTTCAAACGCCTTTTAGTCCCCTCCCTCAACAAAAAGTCGTCGGCGAGGCCGCAATGAAACACATTCTAAGGGGGGGGAATTACTACTGGGACATGTAAAGTAGGATTAAAATAATAAATAAGACATAGAATTTTAACAAATTAAGTTACACAATTAAATAAATTTAAGTTTAGTCTATTCAACTGTGAAAGGGATTTTTAAATATATATAATTTTTAACTCATTCTACTAGATGAAGTTGATTACCTGGCACTGTGGGACACAATAAAATTAAGTGTGTGTATTACCAAAAAGGTGTGTAAAATATGAAATATATATTTTAAATGCCTTGAATTGCATATAATATATGACAAACACATGATACACCATTGATTTTCCTTTTTTCAATATTCACAATCACAATTTGAATAAAAATCAGAGCAAATAAAACCTGCGGACATGAAATGTTGACGCAAAAAGAGAATCACCCACATGCGACATTACCGACACCTAAATAGGCACATCAATAAGCAACATATTTCAAAACTTTCCAAATGTTATGTATAACATAACACTATCGATACTCACCTGTTAGTCATTTAATGCAGACTGCCAACTGACGAAACCGTTTAAGTTTGAATAAGTTGTCCCAAAGATTCTGGAGTTGTTCATATTTCGCGCACGTACAGGTTCCTCCAGGAACCTCTCTCCCAGGCGAGCTACGAAAGGTTCCCCCAGGAACTTATTAGACAAGCAAAGTGCCTGGAAGCTCTCCAAGTTCTAAGAGTGTGTGTGCAGAGTTCAGAAGAATAACAACAGTCAATTTGCAGTCAAAGTTCTTCTCCAACCTGGATGCATATTCTCCAAATCTGATGAAGGCATTCAGCAGGAAAGGGGGAACTGTTGGTCGAAGCCTCAAGAGAATAATGAAACCCATGACCCAGGTATAATGTACAACGAATGTTTATTTGATCTTGTTTTTTTTTCTGCCAAGAAAGTGTGTATTGTTTGGATGTGTCCTTGATTTCTATATCATTACAAGACACAAGATGTTTTGTTGTACTCAAGAATTCTGTGTCTATTGTGTTTGATGGCCGTTAAGCATCTTAATCTTGTGAAAACTGTCCCTTAGTTTGCCAGTATGGGTTCGCATATTCCAGTCAAGTCAACTTTATTGTAAGTTTCGTCATATGCACAGGTCATACAAGGAAATCAAAATTATGTTTCTCTATCCCATTTAAAGACAGACATACACAGGACTGACATCATAACAATATGGACATTTAAGTGCAAGACAGGACCAATAACAATGTAACAAGTAATAATAAAGTACTGAATTAATAAATAACAATTGAAACATTTAGAGAAATAATTTACAGGTAAGACAATAGGACAGTCTAGAGCAGTCCAGTTGGTCAGGTTATCATAGTAGCAGCATTCAGAAGCTGCATATAGTGTGTTGTATATTGCAAGGTCCAATCAGTTCTTGTGAGGTAGTGCAGGTAAGGTGCAAAGTCACACAGTGGAGGAGGGGTTCCTGAGTCAGATACTTTCTGTGTGTGGGGAGGGCTTTTTGAGTGAAAGTCTGTGGTGGTGGGAGTGTTGCTGTCAGTGACGGGAGAGAGGGGAGGGAGCTCAGCATCCTGACGGCCTGGTGGATGAAGCTGGTTGTGAGTGTGGTGGTTCTGTGCCAAAGGGTAGGAGGCTGAACAGGTTGTGTTCTGGGTGAGTGTCATCTGTCACGATTGAGAGCTTTGCTGGGAAATCGGGTGGTGTGTATGTCATGCACCGATTCGTGTTTTGGCAGGAGACCTGTGTGCAATTTTAAGTGAAAATCGATGTTCATGTGTGTTTATTCTGTCTATAGGACAATGACATTAATGTCAGGCGTGAATGCATCCTGAAGGGACTTTGCACCTACTTTAATGAAGGCCCTGGAAAGCTGCTGAAGGAATACATGGTATGTGTTGGGGGCAGGTGGTGGGGGTGTAGGTAGTCGCGAGTAGATAAATGGTTATACCTACCAAACAGTAGCAAGCATACCCAAAGATCTGCTGCAGAACATTTTGCTATGTTGCAGCCAAACAAATCAATCACTCAGGAAACCATAGCTAAACATATGCCTTGAATATGCCTTTAGTCTGTGGACACATTTGACCACAACTACCACCACTGCAATTGACCTTTGGCTAAGGACGGCCCTAGAATGTTGATTGACCAATCAGAATGCAGCAAGGGGATCACTGTCGAACCCTTGCTGCGTTGTCATTGATCAATCAACATTCTATGGCGGGCCTTAGCCAAAAGGTCAATTTATACCTTGAAATGTGACACTGTCGACGACAGATGTAGTTGTCATATCTTCCTCCAACAATGCAAAGGTATAACTCCAGATTCCTTAACATCATGCCAGAACTGAGAGAAGGTTTTAGCTTAAGGGTGAAACACCCCAGCTCCATAAGACAAGTTTACTGTCTTCTAACGGAAGTCTTCGATTCAAATAGTCAAACATGTCTGAAGAATCTTATTCATCTGGGCCATATTAGTCAGTGTCATGCCAGCAGTCACATTGCTTTTACTGAAGACAAGTTAATACTTTTTTTGTCATACATCAGGCAAAAAGTGCATTGTACATATCAAAGTATTCAAAAGATAGAATAGTTCATGAATGAGATGTATAAAGTTTAAATAATTGATGTGAGCTTGTCTAAAACTTTTCACCTGGTGTATTTGGTGTTGTGGTAGTGTAACCCATGTCATTTTCAGACACTCCCTAGATCAGCTGTGCTGAGAAATCAGCTGTGCGGAGAATTCCTTGGTGACCCCTAGAGCGTGCGATGGAATGTTTTCAGTTGAATGTTTTGAATTAAATCAGATGCGGTAGATCAGCGATGTTTCAATTAGATACGAGAGATACTTGATTCCTGTCTTCCATAACTTCTCTTACTTGATTCCTTTCCTTTTGGCTACCGACACTTGAATTAGATACGAGAAATACTTGATCCCCGTCTTCGATAACTTTCTTTTACTTGATTCCTTTCCTTTTGATCTTTGTCTGACTGCAATCAAGCCCGAGATCGTCGGTGAGCTTGATTTATACCCGACATCCTGACTGGTTTTTTGTATACCTGGGAAACGCCCCCCTGCATCTTCATCTTCACTTGGAACCCCTGGAGCCCTGCGATCTCACACTCCCCCAGTCAGTCATCATTTTCCATCATCACCGTTCCACTGCCCCTGCTACTGTGGTAGGACTGAACTTTCTGGGCTGAATTGGAATCCGGCATCATCATTCCTTTTAATTTAATTCTTCTTTTTTTTGAGTGCACTCGTTTCATTTGGACTTATTTTATTTAGTTAATTATTTTGAGATCTCATAGAGGGTTTTTCTTTAATATTTTATTTATCATTTTTGTTAAATTCTTGTAATTTCTATTTAGATAAATAGTGCCGGCACTTAATAGGCATATTGACACTGCTATTTTTGATGTGAACAGTATATTGACACTGGTATTTTGAATGTGAACAGTATATTGATTTGGTATTTATTGATGGTATTCTCTGGCTACATACACGTGCACACACATACACATTAAACACTTGATTACATAATCCGTTAACTTAGTATTACATGATAACACATGATAATAAATAGGACTAGATATTAAATAGAACTAAAATATATATATTGTGTAAATAAATGTTTATTATTATCCTGATATCAGTGAGTGCTGTGTGTTGTTTGGGGTGAGTAATTGACTGTGGTCTAGCCATAACCTAAACCAGTCTCCTTAGAACCCAGAATTAGAATTAGACTGTTCCCGCACAAGCACAGGCCTTTTCCCTCGTCGTGCGGGTTACAGTAGCATAATGGTTGAGAATGTAAAATGTATGTCATGTTGGATATTTATGTATATATATATCTGTCAAATTACTTTTCAGGCACAAGATGCTGACACCGAATCTGCTTTGGCAGAAGCCATCCATGAAGGTGCAGAAGCTGGGGACATCGGAATCATTTTTGAAGGGGTGACTGTAATTGACTGCTTGCCGAACATCCAACTTGCAGTGGCCGTATTTCTCGCCTTTGTTTACGCACTGAACTTGTGTTATCCTCCTAAACACAAGAACTCATTTCAAGCCTTGCAGAAAATTATCCTAGAATTGGATGGGAACAATATGGGAACAAAAGTGCAGGCTCTGAAAATGATTCTTTCCCGTTGAGGCATGTCTGTAGTACCTCAATTTGGTTCATTGTTTACGGTGGTGTTGTCACTGTCTGCATCCATGTTGTGGGTGTACGTTCATGTGCAGGTGTGTGTGCGTGCGTTGTGCTGTGTGTTTGTGTGTGTTGGAGAAAGAGAGAAGAGAAATTAAGAGAGAGAAACAAAATTCTCTCTCTCTCTCTGTCTGTCTGTCTCTCTCTCTCTGTCAAATTCAAATTTTCAAATTCAAAAAAAGCTTTATTGACATGACAATCTCACTTGTGTTGTCAAAGCATTTCATAACAGTAAATATATAAATTGATTAAAATAAAAAAAATGAAAAAAAAACAAAACAAAACAAAAAACAAGCAAACAAGAAAAAAAAAGTTTAAGTAAAAACATATTGGAAATAAGAGGATAAAAAAGAGTGGAAGGTGAGGAAAAAAAAAAAAGAGAGGATGGAGAAATGAGTTGATCTGCTCTTTGCTCAATTAAGTGCTTTCTAATCTTAATTTGTGGCACTTATAAACATAGTGAGCTGCTAACTCCACAGTTGTTTTGTCCTCACCTAAGAGGATTTTCATTTTGGAGTCGGTATCCAATAGGAGAAAATTTGCTTTAAGCGAGCTGAGTTTTTGATAAAAGTTAGTTCTTAACGGCATGTATTTTGGACAAACAACTCCACAATTGTTTTTGTCCTCACCTAAGAGGATTTTCATTTTGGAGTCGGTATCCAATAGGAGAAAATTTGCTTACATATATTATTAGGCCATGGCTAATTTGCTTACATAAATTATTAGGCCATGGCTACAGAACGCAGTGGCAGCAAAACAAATGAGCGCCTAACTCAAAACGGCACTTTTTTGTGATTTTGCATGAAATGTTGAAGATTATGAAACGGGATGACAAATATCCAATCAGCTAACTACATGGACATTAAATTTAAAAAAAGAACGAGGTCTCTACGATTAATATTGACCAAGATCAAGACCAAAACTACGGACCAGTGGAAATTCAAATGTAATCGAATCCGTTGTACTCCGTAGTTTTGGTCTTGAAGAAGAATGTGTGCCACCTCCACACACTTATACCCTGCTGGAGGAGAGTACTTCAACACCCCTTACAGCAACTGAAGTCCACCAGCTGAACCACCTTCAGTTGAGGAAGAGCCTGCACCTGTCATTGACAGCTGGACAGAGGGAAAAGGCATAAAGAAGCAGGTTGCTTTGACAAAGTACCAGGAGCTGTTGAGGGTAAGCTTGTTTTTAGCTGTTTCACTTGGGTAGTGACCATGGCTTTTTACTGCACACTATTTGCATGTCTTCCCTGCACAGAATTGCTCTTATGTACAATTTAAATATACAGTAAATGGTGATATGTGTTGTGGTGAAATCACTTCAACTGAGCCATTGTGTATCAAAGCAAGCAGTTTAAAGTATGTAATACATTGCTATAGGTGTGACATTGTTAGGTCTTTGTAGGTGGAGTGAGGTAGTAGTAAATCTTTTCTGTGTATGTCACGATTATTGCTGCAATGTGTAGGGATGGAACAGTGGTAATATCTGGAGTGTTCTTGGGACCGCTGTTGTTTGCTACTCAAAGTCCTATGTCAGGCACAGAGGCAGGCAGACAGCACCCTATGACCCAAAATCCAGGAAACAAAAGGTGGTAATAAAAGGGAGGAAAAGAGGAGGTCAGGGAAAGTCATCTGACATTGGTAAGAAAAATGTAGTAAAGGTGAGCAAAAAATTGGAAGGTGAAGGTAAGCCAGCTTTCACTGACATCATCTGTGAAGAAAGAGGAGGCATGTGTCATGGTAAAGAGGAGGGAGGAGTGGGAGGAGGATGTGGGAAGGAGGAGTGAGAGGAGGAGATGGGAGGGAGGAGGTGAAAAGGAGGTGGGAGGGAGGAGGTGAAAAGGAGGGGGGAGGAGTGAGAGCAGGGTGTGAAAGTAGGAGGTAGGAGTGAGGAGGAGGATGTAGGGAGGAGTGAGGAGGAGGATGTGGGAAGGAGGTGAGTGAGAGGAGGATGTGGGAAGGAGAAGGGAGGAGTGAAAGGAGAAGGGTTACAAAAACTGCATGGGGGAGGAAAGCCTAATGGGAACCTAAAGGGTAGAAATCATTAAAAAAACGAAGGTCGAAAAATACATCTTAATTACAGTCAAATAGCATGTGCCATAAAAACCATTTCACAGGGTTTAATACAGGACACTTTTAATTTCAATTTGGCAAGACAGATGAATTGGCCAAGTGATAGACCAACGTGTCAAAGTCGAAGTGTAAAATTACTTCGAACAATTTGGCAATCTAACCGAGGAAATATTAAGGAGTTGGTAGGTGAAAAAATTGTTGAAAATTCAGTTGTTAAAAGTTTACTTTCCGAGTGTTCAGATGACAAAAATTGTGAGTATTCAGATTACAATAAGTCAAGTGAGAGTAATTGTAAGCATTCAGATGACAATAGTTCAGGTGACAATAATTCTATAATTTCTGAGAGTTCATTGAAATGCATTATAAACGATGAAGCGACATTTAACTCTTTTATAGCAGACACTCCAAAACACACCACATTTATTCTATCTGATGAGGAGTGGGCTAGAATACAATATGACAGACATGGAAGGTATTGCCAAACAACGAAAAGAGACACCCCGTTCCTTACGATTAATGGCTACTGTGCCCATAATTCGTGTGAGATGAAAGTCAAAATCACAATGACTGAAGTTCAAAGCTTAGAATTTAATGTTTCATATAAGGGGAAAATCTTACATGCAGGAGACAAACTGTTAGCCAGACTTTAGATCACAAGAAAGAACAACACTAGCAGAGTCATTACAACACAAGTCAGCATATAATTTATATAATAATTTATTAGGAACGGCAAATCCAAAGTCTTTAGCAGCACAAAATAGAAGCAGGATTGGCACTAATTCTTCAGTAGCCTACTTCGAAAAATAAAATGGAAAGAGCAGTCATTTATTGACAGCAATGAAGTGATATCTATACAAATGTTAAAAGAAAAGTTGTATCAAAATGATTTAAATAACAGCCACATTAAAGGTTTTATTCAATTAATTCAAGTCAAGCTTGATTATTGACCAAGCGCCTGCACTAGTGTAGCCTACAGTGTTTTAGTGATAGCAAGCTGCGCTCGAGAAGCTGGTTTCACAGTGGTTTCAGAGTGTCGCGCGAATATCTTTCATTAAAAGATCACGCTCTACACCCCCAGCGATGTCATGACTCTTGGAGCTAGGCAACAGCAGCCATTCAACGCGATGGAAATGAAGTGCCAAGACTTCAGGCAGCTACCTGACACCTGGCTTCCGGATCACATCCATGATGTGGATAAAGGGACAGGTAAAATTAGAGTTGTTTATTGTTATCAGCAGTGTTAAGGCGGGGTGTGTGAAGGAAGGGAATTTTAATTGAATTTACTACATTTTGATTTTCAACTTCAGATCCGTGGTGTGTCCATACCAAAGGGAGCCACAGCCTCTACGAGGGATGGAAGACCTGGCTGGTCAGCAAACCGAGGAAGAATGGGCCACCTCCAGTTCCCTCATTCGCCACATCTTATGCTCGGGCGGGCTTATGAAGACCCTCTGCCCATCAAAAAGGAGAAGCATCGGGACCTCATGACGATGCTAATGTACATTCCTGCAGAGGCCCAAGCATTTTATGAGGCACTTGAATGTGAGGAGTAGCTTTCCTCCAGCGGCCCTCACAGCCCCCATTCTTGTGAGGAAGGACACTGTGGTGACCCCACAACCCCTGACCCCCCCCCCCCCCCCCCCATTCTTGTGAGGAAGGACACTGTAGTGCCCCCACAACCCCTGAAACACTGTGGTGCCCTCCTCTAACATTTGATTTTTAAGATTGACATGAAAAATTCTCATTTTCTCAGAATTAAGAAGCTTTTGTTTTCCGTCTTCAAGTAAGATCAAAATAGAAAACATATTCAAACTGCAAATTAAAAAAACATATTCATAATGTGAAAATATCAGTGGTATTATTACATTCGTGTTTAAAAGTCGAGTCCATGCATGATTATCTTCAGCGCTGCTGGAGAATTGTGAATGGTTTAGCTGATGAGAATGATTTTAAATTAACAACACTAAGGACATGCAAAAGTCATTTAATGAAACAGGCTAGTGAACTTTGCAAAAAGCAGTACATTACAAAAGACAGCAGATATATGGTCGGGATGCACATATTCACTTTACTAATCAATTAAAAAAATATTAGATACAAGATTAGATATGTTCTATTGTTTATGATGTCTGCATAGTCCTAGGAAGTGTAAGTATCTCAAAAGCAGTTGAGGAGAGTATCAATAAAATCAAACCTAGTGTACTAAAGCTAAATAATAATGTAACTCCTGATGTTGATGATGTCCTGTAGTCTCCTGTAGTTGAGGACTCTGATGTTATGTTAGGACATAAGAACTCACCATTTTTAAAATGTTTTAATGAGGTACGTATACAAGCAACTATGGTATGGCACTGAACTGAACAGTGACTCTGAGGAAGACCGCAAGGTCGAAACGTCAATCCAGCCAAATGATTAAAAAGAAGTCCTAAAAAGAAAATAATCCAAAGGAGTGTGCGAACCTTTTTTCAAAAACATAATTTAATCTTGTTCAGCACCAGGGATTGTGCCCAAGTCAACCCTCAAATGGCACTGAACAGGATAATGGGGAAAATATGTATTATGGCCCAATGCTACTAGATAAACTTTTCAATAATTTTCTTCCTGTAATTCCCCTTTGGAGTGACCTAATGTCAGGAAACATGTGCAGGTTTTCCACAAAATATCCAAATAAAGCACTATACACCAATAAATCCACATCTATTTCTGAAGCGACATTCAATAATACAAAACTACTATTTTTTAACAGTCAGAAACATTGAATTGACAAATTCATATTGATGACCTTTATGTTTTATACAAAGCTAGGAAGAGAGTTCTGCGAAAAAATAAAAATACAGATAAATAGACATAAACACAAAACTTTACTTTCAGAAGTAGAAGAAATGTGGCAAAAGAAAATGTCAATACCTCGTCATCTAAAAAGAACTTTTCAAAGTGCACCACAGTTCCAAACTAAAATCTTCAGTTTAAATAAAAGTAATTACAAGGGTACATGCAGCCATGGGTTATTTGGAAATGAATCATCAAAAAAGATATGTAGATTTCCAAATGTATTTCAGAACTGTTGGTTTAATGCCACTGTCCAATCATTCTTGCATCACAACATTGTTCAGGCAACATTTAGGTCCTTAGATCCAGAAAGTGTTATTAACTGTACACCAATGAAAAACATCTGTGAAGTACTTCATTTTGTTGCAAACAATGGAATGCAACTCTCTACTGAGACTTTGAAGGAAGCATTAATAGAAATCCAATCTGTTATCCCAACACTGCAGTTTGGTAGGCAAAATGACCCAGCAGATTTAATTTTTCCATTTATGGCCTAGCTGGATTTACTGGGGGTTAAAAAGCAGGTGTAAGCATTAGGAAAAGGTTAAGTAACAACCTGTGAGTGTACTGTGTACTACAGAACTGGTCGCAATTCTGCTGGCACTACAGTGGATTAAAGCAAATAGTCCTGTTAAACCTGTTGTAGCTTCAGATAGTTATTCAACACTACAGAGCATCCAGTCCAGCAAGTCATTTAGAAGTGACCTAATTAATGAGATTTATGTGACTATTTTTTTTTGTTTTGAAATTTAAGGTTGTTAATTGATATCCACAATAGTGTTAAACCGCAAAAGAAATTTCAAACCAATCGACTAGGGATCTCTAGGTTTGACGGTCCGAATTTTCAAAACTTTCAGTCCAACTGTTTAATCCAAACTGTTCGAGCTAGAAATAATGGGAGTAACCATTAACTTTCTGTGGGTCCCTGCACACGTAGGTGTGAAGGGGAATGAGCAGGTGGACAAGCTAGCTAAAGAAACTCTACAGCATTAAGAAGTGTTTTATTATTATTTTAAGTCGTGCATACTGTTATATCTCTCTCAGGTGAGGAAGATGCCATGGTCCTTCAAGCCACCTACAATGAACTCAAAGTCCAGCATGAACAGCTTCTGGCAGAGTGTATCAACTTGTGCAAAATATGGAAGACAAGACAAAAATGAGCAGTTGAAGGAGGCACTTGGGAGCAGGAGATTTTCTTTCAGCACAGTGAGAGTTAAAGCTCAACAGTTCCTTTTCTTTACTGGACTGACCACTAACATTTTCATGTGGTTGCTGTCAAAACTAGGAGACACTGTAGAGACAATGCATGGAACTTTGACCTTGGAAGATCACCTGTTAATTGTGTTGATGAAACTGCACTTGGGCATAAGCAATAGGGACATTGCCTTTAGGTTTAATGTTAGAGAGGCTGTCACCTCCACTGTTTTGAGAAAATGGCTCCTTATCATGGCACATGCTTTATACAGGACCATGCCAAAATGTTTTAAGACCAAATATAGGCAATGTTGCTGTATCATTGACTGCACAGACACAGACATGGTCAAATTATAAACACCACAAGACAGTGAAATATTTAATAGGTATAACACCAGCAGGAGTGATTTATTTTTTGTCATCAGGTTGGGGAGGTCGTGTTTCTGACAGACAAATAACAGCTAAATCAGGATTCTTTGAACTGCTGTAGCCAACTGATGATATTCTGGCTGATCGAGGGTTTTTGATCAGGGAGGACATTGCAGCATACGGAGCCACTCTTCATATCCCACACTTTACAAAAGGAAAGAAACAGCACTCTGCGTACGAAGTTGATGCATCAAGAAGACTATCCAATGTGGAACGAGTCACTGGTCGATGGAAGAAATTGTAAATTTTAACAACTGTGATTTCACTTCACTCAGGTGGACCTCCTGGAGGATGTTTTGATAGTTTGTGGAGTGTTAACAAATCTTTGCCCAAGTGTAGTGCCTAGAAGATAGATGTCTATGCTGTGGTGAAACAAACAAACTTAGACGTCCACAGGAAAAGTGAAAATGAATTTAACACCGAATTTAATAAATTATAACAGACATAAATTGTACAGAAATCACTGTTTACTTTTACAAAACATTTTTTGCAAATGGACATGACATTTAGGCAAATGACATTAAAATACAAAATAATAGAAATAGATTCATTTAACTCTTGCACTTTTCACAAAGCCACTTACATGACCTCCTTTTACTGAACACATTTGTAGTGGAAACGACTTTTGCACTTGGCACAGTAAATCATCTTGCCATAGTCTGCCCTGTTGCAGTGTGGGCAGTACAATGTGTGTTTATCTTGGAGGCTGGGATCCATGCTACGGGTCAAAAGCTCTGGCAGAAGATGATCAAGGAAGCGTTGTTCAGCCTTGGGCCCAGCTCTAGGGTTAGTAGCAAGTCTGCATCTCTCATAATGCGATTGATGACCACATGCTGTTTGGTCCAAACTACAAAGTCACTGTAGGAGACATCACACACAAAAATCTGGATCTGATAATAGTATGGGTGGTTCCTCTTCAGCTGGCGATTTGTGCCAAGGCAGAACTGTGAGTCCTGGACATGACACTGCATGCTGGACATGACCACAAAGGACGAAGTTATAGGCATCAAGGGACTTGTATGCCTTCAGCTTCTCTTTTGTGTATACGCTCGGTTTCTCCCCGACAGTGAGTATGGGTCAGGAAAACTCACCCCGTTACTGACAATTTTCTACTGTATGCCAACTTATTTTCTTTTGATAATGCGTTAAAATATTCAGAGAAGGCCTCTGTCCGCTCCATACTATATATTTCGGCGGCTCTCGCCCCCGGCTTCCCTATAGAGTTGACACAAGAGCTGTCACTTTCTGCCACCAGTCGAGCTCCGCCCATAAAATACGTCACACTTGTTTACAAACACAGAACTGGTCTATAGCTTGTCCATGATCTATTGGCTATCCATACGGCACAGTCTTAAATCCCTAACAAACTGTTATTTAACAAGTAATTTATAACTCATTAACTAACGATTTATTAATGTTCTATTAACTAGTTGTAATGGATAGTTATTATATTGTGTTACCGGAAAAGAAGCACCACCACGAGTCACAAGAAAAAGGACAAAACTAGAGGAAACAGATCCTTAGTCCAGGCACTTCAGTGGATTGAAAAAGTAAAAACACAAATGTTTATTTAATGGGCAAATGCATTAAAAATCACCAACGCGTATCGGCCCCATGGCCTTCATCAGGGTGTATGGTGGAAGCAAACAGCCATCTGATTATATAATTACCCTCAGGTGTGGTGAGCTGGACCATGCATACTACTAGGTCTACTCCTAGCCACAAGGGGCAGTGATAAGACCCACAGTCTTGTGTAGCACCATGGCAGATGAATTAACATTAGTATAGAGGTCACAGTATACGCCATCCTAGAATCAATGATTCACTATGGGAAAGATATATAATAATCATAATTACACATAGGCTATAATTTGCTCTCCTAATAAAAAGTGATTGATAAATACTAGTTAGTCATCATCTCAGATCAATACAAAAAACGAGCAATCAAGTAGCCTAAATTAGTCCAAATATGTTGCATGCAGGGATTATCTCACATGATGATATTGTTAGTATAAACACCAAAACATTCATAGAAAAGGAGACAGATCAAAGTCCTCATTTAGACCAGGGTGACTTGTAGCCTTCAGGGTATAAATCCAGAACGCTTGACTTTGTCCCCAAACAGCTTCAATGCCCACTGCGCGTAGACTTGAAGGCTACAAGTCACCCTGGACAGGGAAGCGCTGCCGGTGATTCTGTAAGTACCCAGGCCGCAGTCACCGACATTTGGGCCACAGTCAGCAGCACCCGGCGCACCATCCATAATGGTAATAGCTACTTACTGCTGTATAAAGATATGTAAAGATAATGCTCTCTAGGTCTGTGTAATTTTGTGTGATGATAAACATGAGGTAATGGTAACCATTTTGTAACAAAAAAAAAAAAAACGTGTATTCATTCACAGGTGCACATTGGACCATCCACATCAACCACACAGCAGCAGTTCACCAGTATAAAGTGGAGCAATCCGCAAAAGGCAACAAAGGACCTCCTGTTGGCCATGTTTGGGCGAGCTATCCTGAGGACCCATTCGTACAAAGGGAGGCAGTCCAACGCCTTCGCTAACAAGCCAGCAAAGCCACAGCTGAATGTCGCCAACATCAGTGACATCATAAGTGAGTTAACTTTTTTCCTCCCTCAATCACAATGTAACAGAATTTGGTGGCAGTCCATGCAGCCGTTTAAAAGTTATGGGCCAAACTAAATTCAGCCATCTCGAAATTGTCGGCCTCCAACACCCCAGCAGTTCATGTGCCTGTCTTACAGCATGAGCACACCAAATTTGGGGCAAAATCCATCCATCCGGTCAGAAGTTATTACCTCACATACATGCGTAAATCAACAAAATAATAGGTGTCACCAGAATGAAATTGAAGTTTTGGAATGGCCCAGCCAGAGTTCAGTCCCATCCCATCAAATCCCATCAAACATCAATAGGAGTGTGTACAGGAGATACCCTTGCAATCTGTCAGATTTGCCAAAAGCAATGGACAAATTCTGCCACATCAACACTACATAACTTAGACATTTTTCGTTCTTACTAGAAACAGTAATGCTAGAAAATGAAGTTTATTACATGTTTTGATAAAAAAAAATTGTTGCTTGTTTAATCTTTTACAGCCCAAGTCTGGGTTATCGGCAATAGCTACATCAGCCGTGGAGAAGAGAGGGCATGGAGGACCATGGGGGCCAACCTTGGCCTGGATGCCGACATCCAGTGGTTTGGCCTGGGTGGGCTTAGATGGCAAGGCCTCCTCCCTCTCTTCCGCCAGTCCCTTCGAGGAAGAGCAGCCCTGGATGTCCTGGTGATTCACTGCGGCGGGAACGACTTGGGTCGTTCGAAGAGCGTCCATCTCGTCGCGGTGATGAATCACTGGGATGACGACCGTCTTCTCGGAGATCACAGAGAGACGCAGAGGCTCTGACTAAACCTGGAAATTGGAGACCAATCACGATTGGCTCCATGATATTAAGACTCTTTTCCAGGTTGCTGCATAGCAGGCTGAAAGAGGCCTGCCCGGTTCATGAACGGCAGAGAGGGTTTATTAGCGCGCCTGGGTGCTCCGAAAACCTATTTGTCCTCAAGACTGGTGGAAAAGTGTCGCATGGAGAGGAGTTCACTGGCGGCGGTATTTCTCGATGTGGCAAAAGCTTTCGACACGGTGGCCCATAATCATGTCTTCGACGCCCTTAGACAGAGGGGTGTGGATGAACACATAATAAATTGTATCAGGAGCAGTTACGCCGGGAGCTGCACGATGATACAAACGGGGTCCGCTACTAGATTAAACAGCAGTTTTGCTGTGCTGTCATTGCTCTTTCTCGACCCCTGCCCCTGCCATTTAAGTCCCACCCGGGCCATCCACCCCATGGCCCACCTACTCTTTTCCGGAAGCCCGAAGCCTTCGCAGCAGCTGTGAATATCACGACGAGAACCGCAACACAATAGCTTTCACTGATGTTAAAGCTGAAATGTTTCTTGCAGCTGATGAAGAAAAGGGTTGAATCCCAAAATTCACTGGTTCAAAATGAATGCAGTATGCAAACGAATGCAAAGCATTCCTTGACACTGAGCCACAGCTAAAAGAAAAAACTCAAAAAATGAAACAAAATGCAAACAGCCCTGGCCCATCATGCAGATTGTGCTGATATATGGGGTAAGGTCTGACATTACAATAAAGCATAGGGGAGTATCATACTCATGGAAATTCCATTTGCAAATCATTGTTGACAGCCCTGTAGACAAACTGAATGTCGGAGATTTACTTTACTGCTGTAGAAAAGCAATTGCCACAATCCCAATTTTTCCCGTTTAAACCCTTCGCCGACTTCCATATACCTCACGACAACTGTTATGAACAGTCATGCATTGTTTTGGAGATTGTAAGTAGGGTAGGTAGAAATTGTATAACTTATTGTATAATAATTGTATAACACAAATCAATGGCAGCCTATAGAAATTATGGTTTTGAAGACGTTCCTCAAGTTTAAACGGACGACCACAAACAGTTTAGGCTACATAACCCATCTGTGAGTCCTGTCTGCTATTCAGGAACATTATCATTGCGTTCAAATTAAGGTATGTCTTAAGGTATGTCTACATTGTTATATTGGCAATTATTTTCCAGAATCATTCCTGAACAGATTTATGGTGTTTTCAAACTGCAACTTTTGTGTGCAGTGGAGTCCTCTGAAGTAGTGTCTGTCCTCTGAAGAAGTACATGTGCGTTGAAGGTTAACTGTCATTTCACAATTCTTTAGCGATGGAGATCCCCACGATTTGGATTGTAGGGTCGTCCTACGCGTACTGGCTTGCCAAGCATGCGAGGGACAATGGCACCCCGAATCTTGGACTCGGCTGCAAGGTGGCGTGGTTCGGTGTCAGGGGGGATGCGCTGGCACCAACTTCTCCCCTTGCTTGTCCGGGAGAAAAGACGAAGGGTAGCGCCTAACATCTTGGTCATCCATCTGGGGTCCAACGACATTGGCTACGTTAAGTGAGGTTGCCTCGCCGATATGGTCCGCAAGGACCTTATGCAGGTGTTGCTTATGTTCCCTGACACCAGTGTTGTGTACTCTAACATGTTACCTCGCCAGGGACATGGATGGATGCGAGGGATGTGTGGCGCGGCCAGGGGTCTTAACAAGGCCCGTAGACATGTGAACAAGGTTGCGGGCTCTGTCCTTCGTGACCATGGGATGTCGCACGTGGGGATTGCTAACCTGCGCAGCGACATTCCTGTGTATCGGGGGGATGGGGTCCACCTCAACCAACAGGGGAATCACATCCTCCTCCAAAATATAATTGGCCATCTCAAAACTTTAATTTGACTTCAGCAGAGATTTCCCAGCGACTCTGCTGCTAGGGACCAGCGGCCCTTTTAAGGGCCACCATAATGATAATAAGCAGCCTGAGGGTTGCGTTAGACTGTGTGAGGATAACGGGCTGTGTTATACTTAACGCGCATTGACGCATGCACGCCACAACGTTCTACACAGCTACGCAATTGAAACTTCTCTACGAGCTTGCAAGTGCAAAGTTAATTCACAGCTTGGTGATATAGCAGTCTTGTCAACAATTGGACATGACGATTCTGATGACCAAATAGCTCCTAATGAAAGTGTTGAAAGGGTCATGTGAAACATTTTTGACAGCTATTGTAGAGATGGAGACAAGATTCTCTGAGAGAAGTGATGACATCCACATCATTTCTCCTAGCAAAATTAGAGTCCTTTCTTGAGCTCTCTCTCCTGAAACCATGACAGGTGCTTGCAGGCACAGAGCTTAACAGCATGAGCTTGCAAAATGAAATTTCTGTGGCAAAGCAATATTGCTCAATAAATTGCAAACTGATGCTAACCTCTTTGAAGCATGCAAATGCATTCAGTAGTACAAAGAGGCAAAAACACATTGATTTACAATGGTTAACTATTCATGAGACCAACAGATGGTATATCCCAAAATTTTCAATGTGAATTGTTCAATCTTTAAATTCTCGTTCAGCATAGCCAGGCTTTTCAAAAAAGTTAGTTTTGTTGGGAGGCGGGGTGGGTGGCTGGTCCACAGCATATCATAATGACTACAGTGAGGTACAGTATGTTTCTGTTCTAGGTCTCCCATAGTAATCATAAGTTGTATAGCTTTGATTTTATTAATAGGTCGGTGTTGGTTGCATACAAGTTCTAATTTTTTCTCACAAAAAATCTTTATAAAAAAGTTCCATTACCTATGTGAATAAAATGATTTATTCTATAGTGGGTTAGTAGGTAGAGTATGTAGATTGCCGAAAACCAAAACACTCGGCTTGGCAATGAGATACTGAAATGATACTCAAAGTTTACTGAGGCTTATAATTTTTTCTTGTTTGTATGTACCTCAACTAAAAGGCGTTAAACGTTTGTGAAAAAAAAAAAAAAACTAAAACATCTACTGACCTAGAAGTTGGCTGGATATATAGCAATACCAATGTGAATGTATTCTGCGGTCAGCTTTCAAACTTACCTTCATAGTTGTCAATAAAACTTGAAAGGTACATCTTGTACCCCTTTTCCCATTTACTTCAGGGGCAGTGCATCCCTAGCCAATTGGCGGACAGAGGGAGTTTTCATGAGCGATAACGTTCTGTGTGCTACATGTCACTTTAAGTCTATCTGTGGATGTAGATCGGCAATTGCAGTGGAGAACGAAGTAAGCAAGGCCATTGAGTCTGTTGTGGCAATGTTTTGGAATATCAAGGAATTAAAGTCATCGCAAGAAAAATAATTAAGGAGTTTGATTTATGGAAGAGACGTCATGGCCCTACTCCCCATGGAGTTCGGGAAAAGTTAAATTTTCCATCTGGCTCCATTAGTTGTTAGTCTGTTAGTTTCCAATTGTTTTACATTTCAGTCCACACGTCCAGGAAAAAAAAAAACGTTTCTCAATACAGCACAGCCAGACCCACTATACAACAGTGAAGTATGAGGGCTGGTTTACCAGGCTAGGATTGTACACTATTACTAATGGCTAATGTCATTGTATAGCTATCACAAACTGACTAACAACGTACGTTAGCTTGTTGACTTTTTTGTTGTCTTGTAAGAAAAGTTTATCTAAAATTGTGCTAAAAATGATGTCAACCTATGAGATGGGTGGATAACAAGCCATAGCCATGCCTGTTTAGTTTTCTGCACAAAGTTAGCATTGGAGTTGTTTTTTTTTTTTTCATAAGAGGGATCATTCTTTATGGATTTTTAGCCCAAAGAAAGTTGGCTAAGCTAAGTTAACTCCCTCAACCTGCTAGCTTGTAAGATTGCTTGGAACCAAAGTTAGTAAAAGAATGAAGTCCTGAAGGACAACATTAGCCTTCCATTTAAGTTAGTGTGACTGTACATTATGATGATTAAAATATACTCACTAAGAAAATGATCGTATGCCATCTAATTTGTGATTTAGCATCTACTAGTCGAGAGCCAGCCTGGTTACATCAGCCAACGAACCCAAATACGATAAATTTGACTCAATCACAAATGAGATGGCATACAAAATTTTTCTTAATGAGTTTATTTGTACCATATCAATCATGCTAACCTACCTACCCAAATCTTGACCCAGGTGTAGACACTGTGAACATTAATGATGATTTCAAATACTATTAAAGCTCAATAAATATGTGTACAAGAACACATGCACGAAATTTACTGCTGACTTTTCTTTTCTGGTCATAAGGCTGGATTCACTTCTCACTTTTGTGGAGGAAATAAATGTATTTTTAACAAGTCATTTTGTCCACGAAATGAATGACATTTATGCTTATGTGCCATGAAATGCAGTGTTTTCCTTGCATGACTCCAGACGCCTTTCGTCCACGAAATGCATTTCGTGATTTACTAAATGCGCATCTGCAGACTCACAAAATGCATTTCATAAATCACGAAATGCAGCTTGTGGACGGATGGGATTTGCAGACTCATGAAAGGAAAACACTGTATTTCATCCCACATAAGCATATTGACTAACCTGTTTTGTATTTTGTCCACAAAACGGGGTGCTCTATTTCTCATTTTGTGAACACAATGGCAACTGATTTGCGCATTTCGTGGACAAAAGGTATCGTGGTGTTTTACGGTTTCGTGACCATTTTATCCATTTTGTGGCACGAAAGGCATTTTGTCCACGAATAAAGGTGTGTTAAACTTGGCGCCCTATACTTGGGCAGGGATTGAGCTATGGGGAAGTTTGTAAGTGGTGCCCTGTCCTCTGTCAAATACAATTAATGGTAATCGATATCAATATTTACACTGCATGTATAGGTTATTTGTTGGAGTGATTTAGTTATGATTTGATTAGTTTGATGTAGTGTTTCTACTGGGTAACGACACATTCTGTAAAAAAAATTGTCAAAGATTGACTAGCTAACTGGCTAGTTTAACTGTCAAAAGCTAGCAAGTGTGTCTGTTAGCCCTGTGTGTGTAGGCAGTCAAATGTCAGCACACACTTTATGAGATGAGGCACATCAAATATTGCGGGGATCTTTTAATAATAATACCTGTTTTATATAGCGCTTTTCACAGTACTCAAGCTAGCTAGTACTTTTTGCCATCAGCTGCTGTACAGTGTGCCACATGTCTTGTGTCTGTGATGTCCAGATTGATGCCTAGCATTTTTATTGTTTTCACTGTTAAACACTGGTGTCCCAAGTGTCTACCCACCCTTTCCAAACTAGCCTGGGCACGCCCATACTTCCTGTGCCACTGCATTTGCATTTCGCATGCAAGTCAGTCTGGCCAAGCTACCTGTCTACACCGTTTCTACATGGGACCAATGAAAATCTAGCATTTCAAAAAGGCAATGACGCGGTGGTTTAGCGACCGGAAATCTACCTCAGTCACTGTCAACATGGCAAACGTGGAGCAACGGCAAGATTTCAATGCAGCTGTAGCTGCTGTTTTGGAAGAATTCAAAGAGAAGTTCTCTCTGAAAATAGAGCAAAGGTCGACGTTTTCGCAATGCTACCGACCGGATTTGGTAAAAGTTTATTTATCAGTTAGCCCCGGTTGCCAAGTCGATGGGGCTTTGCGAGAACCCTGTTGTTGCTGCGTATACGTCAGGGGAAAGAGGGGTGTGATTGGTCCAGTAGCAAACACAGGCATTTCACACGCGTGGGTTAAGCCCGCCCTCTGAGAAATGGGTTTACAACACAGCTTGGCCAGACCAATGTTCGCAGAGCATTGATAAGTCGCGTTAGCCAGGCTACTCCAAACCTCCCCAAATGCAAAAACAGGCATATCACTGAAAATCAAGTATGGTTACACTTACAAACCATTTTCTAGAAAGATGTATAACAATATTACCATAAACCTATCCGGACTTATATATGTAGATATACGATTCACAGTATGGTTTGTGCTTTTGGTAGCCACAGTGGATATGGATGCATGTGTTTTTTCACAGATATAAGTGTTCTAACTGTTCTAAAAGTGTCCATACCACAACACCGTTGGCCAGAACATAAGGTACTGTTACAGTGCGTGTACACTGGTTCCGTCGCGTTTTTTTTTTTTTCAAAGTCGCGACGTGTCTATTAATTTGGACGTGACACATTTGGACGTGGGCGTGACCGATGTTTACAAGCGGTAAAGATACGTTCTTATATACAGTCTATGGGAAGATATCGGAAGATTTTTTAAAACCAACCAAAATCGTCCCCTCCAAAAATTAAAGTTTTGGAGGGAAATCGAATGTATATAAATATGGGTGGCTATCGGTTTGTTTCATCACACCATGACTCGACAGCGGAGAACGATTTGCATTAGCACATAACAGTCCATATTTAACCCACCCTCTGCACCCACAATTTCCGGGACCTTCTTCCACGAGTCGTCCCTGATTAAGGTGTGTCTGTAGGAGGCGAGGGAGGGGTCGTATAAAGCCGGATAACCCGACACAGCGGTTATGAGGGTCTCCTCCATTGTTCTTTGAATTTGCCCGCGAACTAAACAATGAAGACGTCACCAGCCACCGCCCCCCGTGGTCCTCCATTGGTCAATCCCGTCGCGTCCGACGGATTAATTTGCATAAAGTTCAGCAGAGGTCAACTTTTTTGACGCGACCTGGTGAAACAGACGCGCTGCCTTCCCGACATCCTTTGCGAACGCGTTTGACGGACTTCATTGACAATGCATTGAAGGCGTTTGACGTGTCACGTCTGACGCGACCAGTGTACACCCACTGTTACTGTGACAAAGGGCTGACCGGTGCCTGAGCTGTCTATTGATTGACAGTAGTGGCCGCCAATTACAACATACTTCCCCCGTTCAGGCATGTCCTTTTCATGTATGCATCTCTGACAAATTATAATCTGTATTTCATTTCTGTTTTTCCTTTTAGACCACACACACACACACCACATACTCACACAGTTTGTCATTGATTCTTTATTAATATTACAACAAACCCTCCAGAAGAGAATATCACTGACATAGACTGAAGGGGCAGCCCTCTCTCCTACAAAAAAGGGGGGAGTGTAAGCCGAGGAATGGAGAAGGACATACGGCAGCTTCAGGGCAGTCTAGTGACAGTTCAGGAACCACAGCTGGCAGAAGGGAAGCAGTGGTCATGATAGGAGTGGAATGACATTTTAATCAAGACAAAAGAAGGGAGATGTATGCTTCGTGCTTCTGTAACCTTATATTCAGCCTGTGTGAAAGTCCAATAAATAGGAATTAAGAATGGTGTGTTTCAAAGCTGACAAAACCAGACATGACTGGATGAAATGCAAAGTTATATCTGAGCCAAGCCGGGGATGAAGGCCCCTAGGAACGCTGAAAGTCTGTGGCCACAGCCCGCAATTTACGTGGCCAGCCTTGCGGGGGGATTTATCAGGGGCTGGATGGATGGCATCCGAATAACAGTAAAAAAAGAAAAGAATCAAGCGGTGAGATAAGGTTTTGTATGTTTTGTATTTTGTGTGAAAGACTGTAAAGCGCTAAAAAATGGTGTGTAAATAGGAGAAGGGGTTTGAGTTCCCCGTTACTAGCAAAAAGGAGTTTGGGTCCCCTGTTACAAAGTGTTTGTGTGTGTTTGTATTGTCTGAATGAAAAAAAATAGTTAAAGAGCAAATTTAGGTCACGTGGGTGACGTTAAGTAGGCTATATGCGATACCATCATAAACACAAGATAGCGTGGTTGAAAAACTGTGGACGTCTAATGCATCAAAGTTTAGCACATTACACGCTGTCATCAGGATACAAAACAAAAACAACATGCGCAATAAGTTAATAATCCTTTTATTATCATGTTTTTGCAAATGACGAGTGGTAAACGCGACAGTCCGTTGCCTCTCGTGTATTACGATTGTATACAGTTAGGGCACTACTTCCTGTTTCCTGTTAAGGACCCCTGCTAAACTGAGAGCTGCTAAGTAATGCCTGAATTGTCATGATTTTATGCTAACTTGCAAGAAAATACTCTTGATTAGTGTACAATTTCCCCTTTTCAATAATACGGTAATGAACATTATGGTTACGCCAAGTAAACTAACATATGCAGCTCTAAAGTTATTTTAGAGGCCAAGGAGTTATTGGTGAATAACTCAAGTGTATTAAGCGTATGCATTTCTATTATTTGATAGAGTGACACTTTTTTACTATAAATACTTGCAGTAATAGGTCTAACAAACCAACTCCACCTAACATTCATATTAGTTTCCTTAAGGATACATATACAAGGCTTCATTAATAAGACTCAAACACAAACATCTTTTTCATAAAAAGTAAAATTTTAATTTTAGAAAGAAAAACAAAAAAAAGAAAAAGGGAAGAACTAAAAACGAACAACTTTAAAATAAACCAAGAGAAGAATTAACAAATAATAAAACAAGGACAAAAATAAAAGGCCAAAAAGCCACCAGGTCCAACTGGTGTTTTCCATGCACCGTCGAGGTTCTCTGTAAAACAGAATCACCCGATTAGTTGGATATAACCGAGTCAACTATAAGTAACTTATAAAGCTTCTGTCCGGAGAAAATCTTGTTCGTTTGTTCATGTGGCAAAGATATAATACCAACTTTGACAAACAGTGTTTAATTATTTAGTAAAAGACAATTGTTTTCGACACACAAGGTTTCCATCGAATAGCAGCGATATGTAGCATAGCTAGTAGGGTGTATAGATATACGGTTTCATACATACATAGTCATAAAGATAGTAGTAACGATAATAATAAAAAAGAATAGATACATACTCAGGTCCTGGCAGTAGGTAGGTTTCATACATACATAGTCATAAAGATAGTAGTAACGATAATAATAAAAATAATAATAAAGAATAGATACATACTCAGGTCCTGGCAGGTTTGCGGGTCGCCCCACGTTGGGCACTGGGCGGATTAGGAGCGGCCGGCTAGCTGGTGGCCGCCCCGTCCCTGACCCAAGGCTAATACGGACTAGCCATCCATCAAAAGTTGCTTTAAGAATAGAATGAAATATAATATATTATTTAAAGAACATACCCAACTGTTGAAGAACTTTAGTCTTTAAAGTTTTAATAAACATCGACATATTAAGTGTTTTAAGTGTATGCATTCGTATTATTTGATAGAGTGATATATATTTTACTTACAGCAATGGGGTTAACAAACCAGCTCCACGTAACGTTCATATTAGTTTTCTTAAGGATACATATACAAGGCTTCATTAATAAGACTCAAACACAAACATCTTTTCCAATAAAAAAAAAAAAAATCATTCAAAAGTGCTTGTGTGTGTGCCTGTGTGTGTGAGAGAGGAGTCAGTAGAAGGAAAAAGAAAAGCAAAAGAAACAAAAAGAATTAAAAACAAATGACTCTGAAATAATTGAGCAAAAGAATCAAAATGTAGTAGAATAAGGACAGAAACAGAAGGGCAATAAGGAACATGGCCAGGAACCAGCTGGTACAGGAGCACCTTCTTCGAGGTTTTCTGTAAAACACAATCACCCAATTAGTTGGATATAACCAAGTCAGCTATAACTAATTTATAAAGCTTCTGTCCGGAGGGAAAAATCTTACAAGTCAGTTTGGTCATTGATATATATTGCCTTTCATAAAACAATGTAGGTCAATCTCCTTGTCACGTGGTAACTTTTAGAAAATGTGTAACAAACAAGCGTTTGTTCATGTGGCAAAGATATAATACCAACTTTGACAAACACAGTGTTTAATTATTTAGTAAATGACTGTTGTACTCAATTTAGTAAAAGACAATTGTTTTCGACACACAAGGTTTCCAGCGATATGTAACATAGCTAGTAGGGTGTGTATAGATATACGGTTTCATACATACATAGTCATAAAGATAGTAGCAATGATAATAATAATAATAATAACAATAAAGAATAGATACGTACTCAGGTCTTTGCAGGTCTGCGGGTAGCCTTTGCCAGGGCAATGGGTGGATAAAGAGCGGCCGGCTAGCTGGTGGCCGCCCGGTCCCTGACCCAATGTTAATGCGGACTAGCCGTCCATCAAAAGTTGCTTTAAGAATAGGATGGAATATAATATATTATTTAAGGAACATGCCCAACTGTTGAAGAACTTTAGTCTTTTAAGTTTTAATAAACATTGATATTAACGCTTACCATTGCTAGTCTCGCCCTCAGCGGGCTCAACAGGTTTTCCTAATAACTACTAATAACTAATAAATATCTTATCCGTCTACACAATACACAACAGAAGAGAGAGCTAGTAAGTAATAACAGACTGGTAAAAGACCTCCAGCATCTTGGTATATAATGTTTTACACACACAAAGTTACTGTTTTACTTCTACATTTATATAAAATGAAGCATTTTTTGTATTTATCGGCTTTGAGTTTTTACATGATTTTTCTTATGCCAACATACATTGCTTTATTTTCTACTCCCTGCATTTCCATATCTATTAGAGATTTGGTGTTATTTGATTGTTTTATTCTATTTATTAAACTGTGTCGGTCTAAGTATTAAACTGGTTGGGCTCTCTCTTGCCATCTTTATTTTCGATTGGCTATCTGAAAGTCAATACATGTATTTGTCTCTCAGGTGAATTCCGAGGTAAAAAATATTTCTACAATATCATTACAGCATCATAAACATAGGCATACATCAGAAGTCAGGTCATACGTCTGAAATATAGAGAAACTTTAAGCCGCCTTCCTGATAGCTCTTTTGGAGGACTCTGTTACCCCGGGCTTGTACTTCTCCTTGTTCGAACGATAAAAGAAAATGTCATGCAGTGACACCATTTTCTACTGTGCACCCAAACAGGTAACGGTGTGACAAGAAGTTAATACAATGATTTTACTAGATCTAGAAAAGGGTGGTGGTGGTTGTAATTGCTCTAAATTCCCAAGCAAATCCAACTCGCTCTCTGGCTGGTCTGAGGTGAATTGACAAGTGTTCTGTCAATAAAGTGCGAGAGCTCCTGTACTGTAGTAGCTGTCATGGCAACGATCCTGAACAGATGATTTGAACAGCATTGTAACGTCATCCGGAACCTTTTCCCTGGCCGGAACAAACTTACTGTGACAGGACCATTTGGGGCTGTAAGCCTTACTTCCATTCGACGTCTTTGATGCTCTCATGTCAGAAACAGAGTTACTGTTGGAGTCTTCAGTGACACTCATCTGGTGGGCTGATCCTTGCTAACTTGCTTGGCGGGCCTAAGGTGTGCCCATCTATCTAGGTGACACTGATGTTTTTTAGTGTGTGGTACCTCTCACTGCAGGGCACAGCACACAGACACACTCCACACTGACTACACCGGAATGTTTGTCTGATGGTGGCCTTTAGGGGCGGGTACGGTGAGAGCACACCACCCAGGAAGTAATTCGCTGTGCAACAGCTATTATTTGAACCTTTCTGGTATAAAATAAGGGGGATAACTACAAATTCTCTTTTTTTTTCTATTTCAGGAATTTCTATTGGAGGAAATCCTGGGTACAGGCAGAAGCCGTAGAATAAAATAAAAATTAGCCTGTTCCACCTCCTCTCCAATGGTGTTGCCTGTATGTAATTAACTGTAAGTCACTCTGGATAAGAGCATCAGCTAAATGTAATGGAAAATATTTTTAAGAATTGCTACTGATAAGACATACATTGATACATCAATGGCAAATCATTACTTTTTCCCCAAAGGTTAGTGACAATGTAATTCCTAAAAAGTAAGGATTAGGCTAACAGTTTAAGTAAGTGTAACGTTTATGTCCATCATTGTCACCAGAAATGCTTCTTGTGGCCACTGAAAACAAAAACACACAGAGCACATTGCCATTTTTGTGCAAAAACTGCTATAAGGACATCTGACACTTACTCGTCCAAATGATTTTGTTCTTTCATCCAGCATTCCAAGAAATGCCTGTCTGGACAGCCCCGGAGCCAGCTGTTTAATCTCTCTGAATGACCTTAACAGATCGACATCATAAATGGTGTTGTACAAGGTGGTGGCTGGCCAGTACCCAGCATGCAGTAGCTCCTTAAGGCCAACAGTTGATGACATACTGCAGCTCTGTACCGGCAAAAACAGCTGGTATCGTCCTGAAATAAAAAAAATAAAGTGCAATTTGCATGATAACAAGCACTTGTACCAGAAAATGTCCTGAAATAAAACATGTCTCTAGCAAAAAGTGTCTATGGTGTTCAATTAAATTCTGACCATTCATTCCTTTCAGGATGACCTCCTTGCCAGGGCGACGCGTGATTGCGCTTGGAGGGCAGCTACATTGCTGTGTCATGCGGACTGGCAAGAGATGAACTACAGTGCAAGGAAAGAAACGAAAAGATGACATTATGAAGTTATGGAAAACATCAGTGGACATTACTAGTAGTCAGGTAAAGTTGGTTTAATTGTCGTGTCAGCTACATACATAGTACATACTGAGATACAACTGTTAAAAACTGTGGAGACAAGTGGCGCAAGGGCTGTGTGTGTGTGTGTGTGTTGGGGGGGGGGGGGGTGTTGAGGTGGGGATGGTGCAAACGTGTGTGAGGAGAGGGGGCGAGTGTGCATGAGGCATAGCAATATAAACATAACTAATAAGTAGCTGTATGTAATACACAAAAGTAGTTTGTGTAGAATTTTTAGCTCAAATAATGGCATTTAAGCACCAGTGGGGCACATAGCAGTAGCTGATTTCGATACCAGTTTTTGGCAGGATGCGGTGAAAGAACCATACAGTGAGCTGGTCATGGCGGTGCCTCATGTCGCCCTGCTAGTTCTGTAAGCTCTACTAGAATAGTGTCTGTTTATGACTGTAACATACCTTATTGCCATACAACCTTTGAGCACTATTTGCTACATGCAAGAGGAGATGTGTAAAAAAAAAAAAAGTTAAATGATCTCATTTATTTGTTTTAACATCTTACCAGTGAAAAATATTCATGAATGTCTGTGCAAATGTTATGTTTTAAGAGTATCTACATAGGGATTCAGGACATTGTTTTTATGTTTACAAAATGGTGATTTATTTATGCCAGCTTTTACTAGAGCAGTCCTTTTAGTGGGAAAACATACTGCTGCATTTTGGCAGCAGAAGAACAAAATCACATTTCTAGTGGTGGGTCTCTCCACTGTGGGAAAGTGGATGTGCATGCAGATGCAGCAGCATCGTATCTGAGAATGAGGTCTCGGACGTAAATCCACCAGCATGTTTGTCAGTGGCCTCAACACTCAGCTGGACAAAAGTGGCTCTATTTCCACCCTGACGGTAGCGGCACTGTCCAGATTTAGCACCATCCATTTCATTGTGGCCTCCATTTCACTAATGGCTGCTGATCTTCTTTATGAGTCCACAGTTTTCAGTGCCATTAGAAACGGCAGAACAGACATTATTTACAAAAATTAAACCCTCCATGACCACACCAGACGTTTTAGAAGAAGTCTCTGTGACTTCGTTTGGCATGGGTTGATCTTCAGTCCTGTTCTGGAGGTTCATGCTAGGACTGTTGGACCTCCTCTTACAAGCTGCCTAAAGCCTTTTAAACAGCTTACATTTTCTATAGCAGTTGAATATCCTGCACACTTGCTCTTTGTGGGCAGTGGCTTTGCAGTAGTCAACGGCAACTTGAGCCCTGGCTTCACTGGTCCTGCTGGGCGAGTCCTTTTCCAACTTGCTTGACAAATCTTTCCCAACCTCTTGCGTAATTATGGAGGCCAGGAGACTCAGAATGTCCTTGGTGATGTTTGACCAAGGCGCGGAACTGTCTTCCTCTTGTGTAATTATGGAGGCCAGGAGATTTAGAATGTCCTCGTTATTGTTTGACCAAGGCACGGAACTGTCTTCCTCTTGCGTAATTATGGAGGCCAGGAGATTTAGAATGTCCTTGGTGATGTTTGACCAAGGCGCGGAACTGTCTCCCTCGTGGTTCTCATGAAATTGTGACATCACATGATCCAGGTGGTGGCCAAGGAAAGGCTTCAAGGACCTTTCAACAGTGACATACAGACTGCCAGAAGTGGTGGGTCTCTCTCCACTGCGGGAAAGTGGATGTGCATGCAGACGCAGCAGCATCGTATCGGAGACGTAATCCACCAGCACGTTTGTCAGTGGCCTCAACACTCCGCTGGACAAAAGTCGCTCCGTTTTCACCCTGATGGTAGCAGCACTGTCCAGATTCAGCACCATCCATTTCACTGATGGCTGCAGCACACTCTTGGCTGTTGATCTTCTTGATGAGTCCTCAGTTTTCAGTGCCATTAGAAAGGGCAGAACAGACATTATTTACAAAAGTTAAACCCTCCATGACCACACCAGATGTTTTAGAAGCAATCTCTGTGACTTTGGTTGGTACGGCTTGATCTTCATTGATGTTCTGGAGGTTCATGCTAGGACTGTTGGACCTCCTCTTACAAGCTGCCTGAAGCCTTTTAAACAGCTTACATTTTCTAAAGCGGTTAAATATCCTGCACGCTTGCCCTTTGTGGGCGGTGGCTTTGTAATCGTCAACGGCAACTTGAACCCTGGCTTCACTGGTCCTGCTGGGCGAGTCTTTTTCCAACTTGCCTGACAAATCTTTCCTAACCTCCTGCGTAATTATGGAGGCCAGGAGACTCAGAATGTCCTCGTTAATCTTTGGCCAAGGCGCGGAACTGTCTTCCTCGTGGTTCTCATGAAATTGTGACATGACATGATCCAGGAGGTGGCCAAGGAAAGGCTTCAAGGACCTTTCAACAGTGACATACAGACTGCGAGAAGTGGTGGGTCTCTTTACTGCAGAAAAGTGGATGTGCATGCAGATGCAGCAGCATCATATCAGAGAATGAGGTCTCGGACGTAAATCCACCAGCATGTTTGTCAGTGGCCTCAACACTCAGCTGGACAAAAGTCGCTCCGTTTTAACCCTGATGGTAGCAGCACTGTCCAAAGTCAGCACCATCCATTTCACTGTGGCCTCCATTTCACTGATGGCTGCAGCACACTCTTGGCTGTTGATCTTCTTGATGAGTCCACAGTTTTGAGTGCCATTAGAAAGGGCAGAACAGACATTATTTACAAAAGTTAAACCCTCCATGACCACACCAGACGTTTTAGAAGCAATCTCTGTGACTTCGGTTAGCTTCGGTTGATCTTCATTGCTGTTTTGGAGGTTCATTCTATTTTTGTTGCACCTCCTTTTGCAAGCTGCCTGAAGCCTTTTAAACAGCTTACATTTTCTAAAGCGGTTGAATATCCTGCACACTTGCTCTTTGTGGGCAGTGGCTTTGCAATCGTCAACGGCAACTTGAGCCCTGGCTTCACTCGTCCTGCTGGGCGAGTCATTTTCCAACTTGCCTGACAAATCTTTCCTAACCTCCTGCGTAATTATGGAGGCCAGGAGACTCAGAATGTCCTTGGTGATGTTTGACCAAGGCGCGGAACTGTCTTCCTCGTGGTTCTCATGAAATTGTGACATGACATGATCCAGGAGGTGGCCAAGGAAAGGCTTCAAGGACCTTTCAACAGTGACATACAGACTGCGAGAAGTGGTGGGTCTCTTTACTGCAGAAAAGTGGATGTGCATGCAGATGCAGCAGCATCATATCAGAGAATGAGGTCTCGGACGTAAATCCACCAGCATGTTTGTCAGTGGCCTCAACACTCAGCTGGACAAAAGTCGCTCCGTTTTAACCCTGATGGTAGCAGCACTGTCCAGATTCAGCACCATCCATTTCACTGTGGCCTCCATTTCACTGATGGCTGCAGCACACTCTTGGCTGTTGATCTTCTTGATGACTCTACAGTTTTGAGTGCCATTAGAAAGGGCAGAACAGACATTATTTACAAAAGTTAAACCCTCCATGACCACACCAGATGTTTTAGAAGGCATTCCTACCCAAGAACATGCACTTGTGGTGGAAAAGGGGACTGATTCTACGTGTGCAGAGTGTGGTGCTGTTTTTACTGGTGTGTCAAAGCTGTTTGAGCACTATTTGCTACATGTATTATGGGTCCCAAGCGTGGTACCACAGTAATAAAGATAGTGTACCTGTAAACAGGTGGAGAAAATCAAGGAGATGACACAGGCTGTTGTTTACAGTTATTCACCGAAAGTGCATCTATTTATTTATAATAACAGATATTTTATAAAATATTTATATTTATAAATATCTTTCTTTCTTTCTTTTGTGTCGTTCATCAGCATCATCATGTCCAATATAATTATATCATGTAATACAAATAGGCCTACTTATTCATATTGTCATGTCATAACACTCATGTCTAATGTATTCCAAACGCATTCCTACATTTACCCGGTCACCTTACACAAGTGATAAAAGGCCACTATGGCTGAATAGTGCAATAGCATGGAAACTCCATTGTATTTAAAAGCAGGCTACTCGTAGCCACCTAGTAAACCACTTAACTAAACATTCATACTGAATGAGATTCTACAAAGTAGCAAATAGCACCGATAAAGATCTGGTTCATTATTGTAAAACACTCAAGTTACTTATAAAACAATAATATTAACGTATCAAAGTCATTACTATACTCAATCAATATGATCTAGATGAAAACCATTCATTTCAGGGTCATAGCTTAGTTAATACTGTACACTCATTACCAAAAGATAACTGTTCTATCAAAACTGTATTTCTTAACCAGTCCTAGCGTCTTAATACTGTACAAAATACCCTTCATGAAATCAATGTATTTATTTATTTATTAACTTGTATTCCTTGTCACAATAATCATGTCTTATGACCAGTGTGTATTTACCTACTTACTCTTGAAACTTCGTTTAGCACCAGTGTAGCACCAGTGTTGCACCAGTGTGTCTTAATTTATTTATACTCATTAAACTTCTTAAAATATCCCTTTCATAAAACCAGTGGGTGAGCATATCTGTACTTGTTAAACTTGGTGAAATAATAACGGTAAAACCAGTGTCGGAGGGCTCAAAATATTACGTTAGCAGTTAGCTACAGTATCAATACAATCCCATAGGATCCGGTAAGCTAAAAAGACGGCTGCTAGCCGGCTGAGATATCTGTTTGCCGCCACGGAGGGCTCGTGGGACGACTGCTGAACGTTAACTGCAGCTAGCCGCTTCATACGATGGCAACTTTCTAATATAACTGTTATACTAAAAGTTCAAAATAATACAAGAACAAGTGTTCAAACAAGCATCAGTTATGAGTAGCGTGCGCTACAACAAGGACGGGGGTTTTACCCAGTACTAACCTGTAAACAGGTGGAGAAAAGCAAGGACAAGGAGATGACAGGCTGTTGTTGACACCGAAAGTGCATCTGAGGGACGAGCGAGGGTCCGCCCCCTAAGCTCCCCGGCCGCAACCGCCCCCTCGTGTCACATACTTGTGTTCCTTCCTACTGGGCACTAGGCCGTTCTAAAGCGATAATAGTAATAAAAAAATATATTTATAAAATACTAACAAAAGTAGTAATGCAACTACACACATGTGGGCACCTATTTTGGGTGCGCCACACATGCAAGAGGAGATGTAGGCCTATAAAAAAAAAAAAAAACATTAAATGATCTCATTTATTTGTTTTAACATCTTACCAGTGAACAATATTCATGACTGTGGAAATGTTATGTTTTAAGAGTATCTACATAGGGATTCAGGACATTGTTTTTATGTTTACAAAATGGTGATTTATTTATGCCAGCTTTTACTAGAGCAGTCCTTTTAGTGGGAAAACATACTGCTGCATTTTGACAGCAGAAGAACAAAATAACATTTCTAGTGGTGGGTCTCTCTCCACTGCGGAACAGTGGATGTGCATGCAGATGCAGCAGCATCGTATCTGAGAATGAGGTCTCGGACGTAAATCCACCAGCATGTTTGTCAGTGGCCTCAACACTCAGCTGGACAAAAGTGGCTCTGTTTCCACCCTGACGGTAGCGGCACTGTCCAGATTTAGCACCATCCATTTCATTGTGGCCTCCATCGCAGTGATGGGGCTGCGGCCTACGCTGGTCTGTTGATCTTCTTGATGAGTCCACAGCTTTGAGTGCCGGCAGCACACCCGGCAGAGGATGGCTCGTGCATGTGAAAGTCTCACACATGAGCACCACACAGAGTCTACTTGATGAGTCCACAGCTTTGAGTGCCATTATAAACAACGCACCCGGCAGAGGACGGCTCGTGCATGTGAAAGTCTCACACATGAGCACAGGCTCCTGAGGCGCAGGCCAGCTAGGGAAACTGCACCACTGCAGACCTTCTGTTGGCCGTAGATGATGGGCAGATGTCTGCTACAGCTAAATATGTAGTAGGCGTTAGTTTCTCAGCACTGGGTTCCGAAGTGACGGGTGTCGTGTCAAAGTCCGCCGAGCCCAGCTTTAGGTCCCATTCCTCTTTGGGCCCTTCTCTGGCCAACACCTCATAGATCATGATTTGAAGTTTTGGTCTCTCTGTCACAGAGTCAAGGCATCTGAAATTACGAAATAAAAAAAGGAAATATTTGATACTAAATACTAAATTTGTCAATTTATGTGGTTGACTTGCATCTGAGTTAGTTATGAAAGATGTTAAGTTATGAAAGTTATTAAAGTTTTGTTAGTGTGAGCGGGGCCACTTACTTGATGGCCAAGCTGTGGACAGCAGTGATGATTTCGGTATCCAGAGGGGAGTGGTCCACAGACCTAGGCGTGGCAGAGTCCACCTGTAGGAGATTCTCCGCTCTGGGCATGAGTTGAGCGCTTAGTGTTTTCTTTTGTTTTTTTTTAAGGTCAAGCCTTAGTTTTAAACAAAATCATGAATATTTTGAACAGATCGGTTCTCCAAAACCAGGAACTCATTGATCTTTTGTGACAAGGAGACCATTTTGAATATAAAGCCTCATGTGTTTCATGACTGCTTCGGTCTCGTCCTTAGACCATGGTCTTTTCACACACTTCCTCCGCTGAGATGAAATAAAGTCTGCAAAAAAAAAAAAAAACAAAGAAATAAATCCTAGGAGTTCACTCAGAATTCACTCACAAATACAATACCAGATCCACGTAAATTAATAGGATAAAAAAAAAATGCCATCATATTTGCTAAAGTTTTAAGACCATGTTTTTAACTCCAACTTTAGACAAAATTATCAGGTTAAAATTGTATGTGCTAAGTTGTAGGAAACTGGACATCCATTTGGACCCCTCATACAATAGGCCTCCTCAGTTCTGAGAACTGGTCTTGAAAGCCCAAAAGAGACACATTGGGTGCTTGTAACACTGCCCCGACTATGATATGACCACAGGTCACATGAATGAAGGTATGAATTGGGGTGGGAAATCGTTCAGGTCAAAATCAAGGGAGCTACCTTCAGGGATGCAAGAGTGAGGTAGAAACCCCCCCCCCCCCCCCCCCGGAAAAAAAGTCAGTCCATCTTTACTCCTCCTTCGCTACTTCCTGCAGTTTCCCTAATGCCTAATGAGGTCCTGCAACCTCTATCAGCTGCTGCTCAAGTAGCGTAGCCTGGGCCCACCCATACAGTACCTCCTGTGATGCCACATTTCACGTTCAAGTCATTGAGAAGTCGCGATAGCCAGGATACAGTGGCGTATACAGGAGTGCATCGCTTTCCTCAATTTCCCTCATTCTGAAAATGAAAGCAAAGTTGAATGGTTTAAGCACAACTGTCACTGTCATTATCACCCATGTTTCTTTTTATAGCCCTATAAATATATAGATATAGATGCAATCCTTACTTTGGGTTAGGTTAACAGGTAAACCGCTATGATTGCTTTAGCTGCAAAAAATTGCATTGTTCTGGATGAAACTGCGCTGCACAATCTATTCCCTCCAGGTTACTTTTAACCCTCCTGTCGGGTTCAGGTCAAAAATGCAAGCACATGCAAGTCTCCTCTACGGGGCTATTTTTATTATTGTTATTATTATTATTATTATTTGATGGCCCAGAGATCCGGGGCTATTCCCAGAAGATCCGGGCTATAGCCTCGAATGCCCAGGTCTAACAACGCCCTGGTGACGTGACTTTATTTACACTCTCATTAAACCCCAAATATCCGCCAACAACTCTCTTCTTCTCTCCAGGAGCAGTTCGATGTTTGCATTCAACAGCCTGACGTCCCCAAAGACCTTCCCTGTAGTGTTTGCGTTGCTTCTGGTAGACGGGAAAACTGAACTTTGCGCGTCGTTGTTACAAACCCTGGCTCAAAGGCAATGTAACATAAAGGAATCAACACGCAGACGGAATAACGTTTTGGAAATGTATTAAGTAAGTATAATAAAGAAAAATGTAGGTGTAAGATCAGCAAATATGAGAGTGTATGCAAAAATGTCTAGGAGTGCCAAAACCAAAGACCAAAACACCAAAGACGCAAAAAGGGCAGGCCCCGATAGACAGGAATGCTGCCGTTTTATAGCCCCTCCAATCAGCACACCTGCAGTCCATTATCTGCAAGAAGGAACAGACACAAGCAGCAGAGTAGGCAGGGCTATAGTAAACATTAAGCAGAGCGCCACAGTCGTGCAATTTTGGTCGTAAGGTTGGTCGTAAATTACATAATTAGTTGTGGGTGTATTTTGGGCGTAACATACAATAAACCAATCAGAGTCAATTTTCTCATTCCCTTTCAAAGTCAGCATGCCTTTTCTTGGCCTGTTGCTATTAGGATGGCGGATTTGTCAGGACGTCAAGAGGATAGCGATGGAGTATTCAGGAGGCTTGTTATGTAAAATCTAGAAGAGCATTTTATTTATAAAATTATTTATAAAAATATTTTATCTTTTAATAAACATAATGTAGCCTCCATTGCCAGTAGGAATCATGTTTTGTAAAACGTAGAACAGCACATTCATCCTAAAAATGAACATCAATACATAGCCTAGCAAGAACAGCTGGCAAAACACATAGACAGACTACTCATACATTGCAGAACTGAACCTCTGCAACAACTGACGGGGAGGTCTGAAAGTAGCGGATGTCAATTCAGTCATCCATATGTTGTCCGAGTCAGGATCTCTAGCTTCAAGCTATGCCATTGGTAGGCTCATCTTCAATGCATTGTCATCCGTTGGAATGAAAACAACATTGTGTAAGCAAGACTTGAGTTTCAGGCTGCAAGCATGAGTGACAGCCTCTTGTACACTAACCTCACGGTTTTTGGAGCAAGCCTGCATGATCTGCTTTATCTGGTCAAGGTCAGAGGCATTTCCGTGGCACGAGTCCTTCACGACACATTTCAGATATTCGCTCATCTCGTGCTCAGCTTTGGTTATGTGACAACACGTACATGATGCAGCTGTATGGATTGAGAATATACTGAATATCCATATTAGCATTCCATGCTCTGAGCAACTCTGGATTATAGCCGTTAATCCAGCAGTTTTTGGGGTCCCGTCTCATCATAACAGCACTGTTATCAGACATTAGCTGCAGGCACAAGTGAAATTCATCATATGTCATGTTGCATTCCGCAAGGATGTCATCTGTGGATTTAACCGAAACCGCTGGATCATGCAATAAATCCCAAATAGATTTGAGTTTAGTCCTTGCTCTCCCCTTTGTGCTTTCCTCATCCTGTCGTGGTGGTCTTGTGATGAAGGTGGATCTGACAGGTGGCTTGGGAAATCCAAAGCGACAGTGCTTCTGTCCTTTCTTACACACAATGTTGTGCAGTTGAGGATCTGTTTTTTCATCAGGCAGTTGGCATGAGATGTATTTGTCGATAAATTTAGCAATGCCCGAGTCAGCGTCAAAGATCGGTGCATATTTGATCCAAAACAGACAATGGAAGTGGGCTGATCCTCTTGCTTGGAATTCCACTCTGTAAAAGTAGTCCACCATTTTACCAATGGGTTTAGCTGGTGACAAAATTAGATGTCTCTTTAGTGCCTCAACCCTCTTGTTGAACATTCGTATCACTGTGACAGGGTTACTTCGCAGAATGTCGCATTTCTCTTAAAAGCTGCATGAATCTTGTGGCTTCCCCGTGTCGCACCAGCTTCTGCACCTCGTCCTGATCCTTCAACAAAGATGCCAGAAGAGGCGCTTTTGGCAAGCCTCCTCCGGTTGCCCGCAGCTCCTTATTTATTAGCCATCGCCGCTTTTTTTTTTGTTTGACTTGTTAAGGTTGGTATTTTTTTCTTAATAGACTCAACGTCCCGCTGAATTCCTACAACAGCAGATACGGCGGTGGCAATCCGCTGCCACTCTCTCTCTTTGACGTCTTTAGTCAAAGATGGACTAAATTTTCCAAAAAGAGTGTCTTTTGACTCCTCCACTAATGAAATGAGAGCCTCCAGCTCGTCAGGTTTGAAATTAAACGCCCGTCGCTGTTTTTCCATGACTGAAACGCTTAATTTAGTTTTACTCTACGATCATCAACTACTTAGGGTCTGTTATGACAGCTGTTTTGATGATAAGTCACGAGACGCAGCGTTGCATGACAGTGCGTTTACACTGGTTCCGTCGGCTGCGTCGCATTTTTTTCCGAAGTTGTGACGCCTCCTTTCATTTGGACGTGACACATTTTTATGTGGGCGTAACCGATGTCCCCTCCAAATTTAAAGTTTTTCTATTCTCTACATTATTCCTTCAAGAGTAAAGAGGTGAAGCTTTTATGAACCCTTCTAGAGCGGCGCTGTCGACGCCGACAGGAAATGACATGCTTGATTCAAATTACCATAACTCCTTGACTATTTGTGGTAGAGACATTATTCCAACGGATTCTGAAAGCCCATTCCAACGGATATGCGACACATTACAGTAGCTGGGCACATTACGTAGTGGGCGGGCTCATATTCCCGCGTAAAATTCAAAAGAAAATACAGGAAGTCAGGTTAACAAAGGGAGAAGCGATACGCGATACGAGAGTGGTTTTTAGCGATTTAGCAGCGAGTTTAGAGTTTAGATAGCTTTTATATTGTTATATTATATATATATATTGTACATACCTTTTAAATAGCATTTTATAGTACATTTGAGTTTTGTTTACTGTCGTCAAGTCGTTTGTGTTTTGTTTACCGTCATCGAGTCGTGGTCCGTGTTTGTTGTGGTCATAGCCACAAACGTCACAATCATATTATTATTATAAATACGAACTATTTCTATATCTATAACTATTTCGTGATGAGGCCTGTGAGGGAAAGGAGAGTACCCAGGAGATTTCTGGAAGACGCAGAAGGATCGTCACCATCTTCCCCACAGTAAGTAGCCATTCCATGTTACCACCTCAGCCACGCCTTGTCATGC
The DNA here is from genome assembly GCA_030347295.1 of Setipinna tenuifilis. NCBI lineage: Eukaryota > Metazoa > Chordata > Actinopteri > Clupeiformes > Engraulidae > Setipinna > Setipinna tenuifilis. Next base: position 39,091,208 of record CM059265.1, read on the forward strand.
AATGCGCCTAGTTCATAACACTGTGTCGAACACTATGTCCACACGTCAACCACTGTGTAAACATTTCCTACCACAGTGACAGTACCTCAGTATAATTTTACGTATGGTTGCTAATATGTAGTGCATTTCTTGTAATGCCTTTTTGTCTAAAATATATTTGTATCTTCCTGTGCTGTTTCCCTATGGAATCAATACAGTTACTCTACCCTACCACTTTTTGTACTCTAATAGTCTTCAACATATTCTTTTGGATAAGTGATAATTCACATAATTATGATATTTGTATTTTAGAGTATCCTCTGATGAACCCTCCACCAGTGGAGAGTGGAGAAAGGTGCCTGTATGTGGTGGTGGTATTGGTGCTGATGCTGGTGCTGCTGCTGCTGCTGGCGATGCCCCCCCTGGTGACACTGTTCCCCTGTCTCCAGGTGTCCAACCTCTCCTCCTCACCAGTGAGCATTTCGAGGGTAGTCGGCCTGTGAGGGAAAGGAAAGTCCCACGGCGATTTCAGGAAGACATAGGAGAAAAACCATCTTCGCCAGAGTAAGTAGTCATACCATGTTCCCACTTTTTCTTCTCTAATAGCCTTCAACATATTTTGGGATAAGTCTTATCTGACCTTTTACATGATTATGATATTTATATTTTTAGAGTGTCTTCTGATGAAGATGATGGAGAGAGGAGAAGGCAGAGAAAGGTGCCAGGAGGAAGAGGTGCTGGTGTTGCTGCTGCTGCTGGCGATGCCCCCCCTCGTGCCAGGTCCCCACATCCTCAGGCCTGGAAAACCCTGGAAGACCTTGACACTGCCCTCCCTCAACCCCCCAGGTTCATCCCAAAGAGGACTCCAGGTGTCCAACCTCCCCTCACCATTTTTTTGACGATGACGCGCTCAAGCTGCTATCTGACAACACAAACAAAAACTTTCAGAAAAAAAGGAACCAAGGCAAAAGGTTTATGGTTAAGCCTACTGAAGTTACTCCACTGCTCATGTTAAAATATATAGGGCTGTTGCTTTTCATGGCAGTCTGCAAGCTACCAAAGCTAGCAGATTATTGGAGGACAAAAACGATTTTTCACATTCCTTTCCCGAAGACGGTCATGTCAAGAGACTCATTTAGGGCCATTGCCTCCAACATCCATACGAGTGACCCTGCTGACGATGCGGCCAATGACCAGAGGAGGGGGACAAGGAAATACAACCACCTGCAAAAAGTAAGCCCTCTTCTTGACCTCATCAAAAACCGTTGCCAGAGTTTCTATCATCCACGTCAGCATATCTCGGTGGATGAACGAATGGTTGCCACAAAGGCCAGGCTTGCCATCAAGCAGTACATGAAGGCTAAGCCAACTAAGTGGGGCATTAAAGTTTTTGTGTTAGCAGATGTGAACGGGTACACCATAGACTTTTGGATGTATACGGGGAAGAATGGGGCTGCAACAGGGAATGGATTGTCCTTCGATGTCGTCACTACATTAGTCAACAAAGACTTTCTCGGCAGCGGCTACATTGTGTACTGAGACAATTTCTATACTTCTCCTCACTTTTTCAAGCATCTGAGTGCCCAGGGATTTGGTGCCTGTGGCACCTACAGGCAGAATAGGGTGGGTGTGCCAAAATCTGAAGTAAATGCACTAAAGCATGATGCACCTCGTGGCTCCATGAGGTGGATAAGGGACAAGCAGCTGCTGTACATTAAATGGAAGGACACGCGCGAGGTATGCATGCTATCCACAGTCCACCCCGTGTACACAGGGGAGACTGTCATGCGGTGGCAGCAAAATGCAGATGGGGCATACAGCCGCGTCCCTGTCCCCAGGGCCACAGCTGTCGGGTAATACAATAAATACATGGGGGGGGTGGACACATCTGACCAGATGCTCGGGACTGCGTCTGTCCATAGGAAGACGAAGAGGTGGCCTACAACAGTCTTTCAACATATGTTGGACATCGCTGTGACGAACAGCTTTATCATACACAAGGAGCTCATGACCACCCAGCAGCAGCCGGCCATGTCACGGCAGGCCTTTCAAGAGGAGCTCTGCCGACTGCTGCTGGGTGGTGATGAAAAGCCACCTAGCCCCCCGCCCCCCAGTCAGGTCCACATTCCTGTTCCCATCAACCCAGGTCAGACTCTAAACAAGAGTCAGAGAGCATCCATGGGCAGGAGACAGTGCGTTGTGTGTAAGAGGAGCGCACCTTGGATGTGCCAGCAGTGCAACAAAGTCTTTTGTCTGCAGCTGGACAGGAACTGCTTTGGCACATTCCACAACGCCTTGTGAAAAGGAGAGGGGGAAAAAGATGTGTTTTGAAAAGATGTGTTCAAAGATTTTAAATATTTATTCTGCAATATGTTTTGTAATAGTTGTGTTGCCTAGTTAAGTGTGTTTTACTGTTCATTGTACAGTTGTACATTTATTTCTATGTTGAGTTCAACATGATGCACTTGAATAAAATGATAAATTCAAATACGATTTTTACTTTTTTGTTATAAATTACTGATTTATGACCTGTAAAATATACTAATGACAAGTACTTACCAAATCCACCTATCTATGTGTAGGAGAAGTACTCCTTGGATGTGTGAGGAGTGTGAGCACTGAATTTTGAGTGCTGATGGAGAGGAACTGTTCTGTCCAATTTCACAGCACCTAAAAAACGCCTGGACATGGGCACATATTTTAGCCTGTAACTTGGCACTGGAAAGTGTAAAAGAAGAAAAACTTTTTGAGAACTTGTAAAATATGTATACTTACCTTTCTGCTATCTCAGAAATTTTGGACCTATTTATTTGAATATAAATATTAGGGAAAAATGATAAATTCAAATCTGTTTACTTTTTTGTGTTATTAAACACTGCTTGTATCATCTATAAATTATAATTATGTCAAAAACTTAAGATTTTGAAACCTATATGTGTTCTGAAAAAAAGGGCAAAAAATCTTTCAGATTGGACATTGTTTGACACATTTATGGAGAACAAAAGGTAAAAAGGGCCAGGCGGCATAGTTCTATTACAGTACTAAAAGGGTTATGAAGGCTTAAGAACCATGACTTCGAGAACACGTACTTGGTGTGTGTTTGTGGCTAGTCAACCGTAACGGACGGTTCACACAGCCGGCGAATTTCGCCTGGCGAAATTTCGCCTGGGGGCGTGGTCGGCGAAATTGCATACGTCACGTAAAAGTACCAAGTGCATAGCCGGCTCGCTAGCAAACTGAGTAGCCTGTCAGCTAGCTCAACAGTTTGAGTGTTCAAAATATATGCAGTGGTGTTCTTGCCGGACTATGTTGTATAACCTATACGGTGATTAGTTACCTCTACTAAAAACATAATTCATCTGTGTTCATGGTTACTACAAGGTCATCCTATATCATTTTAACCATCCAGTGTTTCCCTGACGTTAGCCCTCTTCAAAATACAGTAAATGGATTGGAGACGTAGCTATTTAGCTACTTAGCTAGCGGCTATCTAGCTAAAAAAAAAACGAATGCTTAGATGGCAATCTACGGTCGTCTATTTGCCTCGATTATATTCACATCACATCTAAACAACAATCCGTGCTGATGAACACACTTTTGGTCAACAAGAAACCTTTTAATCATGTAAATGTTTTTACGCTACTGACTCCACTGGTGGCCGCCATGTTGGTCAGACTTTTTTTGATACTCCCGCCTCTACACAAGACGTCACGTACAATACACATCACACGCTGAATTGATTGGTGCTTGTGTGGTCTAATTTGCATGAAGTTCAGGTTTCGCCAACTGTATTTCGCCTCCCTCGGCGAATTCGCCTGCCTTCGCCCTGGGAAGGCGAAATTTCGCCTCCATTCAAAGTCAATGAGAGCGAAGCGAAATTCGCTGTAGTGTGAACCGGCCGTTACGGTACATAGCAACCATGGCAACCGTTCCTTCTGGTCTTCCTCGATTGGTCAATCACAGCGCGTCCGACGGATTAATTCGCATAAAGTTCAGCAGAGCTCAACTTTTGGACGCGACGGAGCTGGTGAAACAGACGCGCTGCCTTCCCGAGATCCTTTGCGAACGCGACAGGCGTTTGACGTGTCACGTCCGACGCGACCAGTGTACACGCACTGTTAGTTGCTAGGTAACAGACATAAAAATCGATTGTATGTGTGTAGATCGCTTATTTAGGATTCCTAACTCAAGATGATGAGATAAGATGAGATTCTTAAGTTAAGATTTTGCTTCTGTAATACCAAACGGGAAAAAATCTTATCTCCACTTGTCCTATCTTAACTTTTGTCTTAGTTAAGAAGTTTCTGGGGCCTCATTACAGAAACTTCCTAACTCTGAAATCCTATCCTATCTTGAGATAGGAAGGCATTTAGGAGTTTTGGTATTACAGAAGGAGGTTTCCTAACTTAACTTAGGAAGAGATCCTATCTTATCTTAAGATAGGAATTTAGCCATTACCATAGGAATATCTTAAGTTAGCATCCCTAAAGTGGCCATACACCCTGTCCTAAATTCAAATTAACTGTCAGTAACTGGAAAAAAAAAATGGCAGCAGCACTGCTAGTAGGTCTGCATGGCAATTAAGACAATGCAGACAACAGAAATCTAATGGCTGAAAGGCTTCTGAGACCACATAATGATGTCTTAAATTTTCCTGACAATATTTTGATGTCATTTTATCGCCTGCCAAGACATTTAATTTTAAATTTGGTTGAAGAGTTGCGTCCAGCTCTGGAGAGACCTACACGGAGACATGGATCCTTGCCTGTGGTTGTGCAGGTCACAAATGCTCTGCGTTTTTTTTGCCAAGGGTGACTTCCAGACTGAGGTTGCAAGCCTGTCTTCCGTGTCACAGCCATGCATTTTGCGTAACCTCATGGAGGTCACCAATGCCATCTGCAATCTTGCACCAAACTACATTCAGTTTCCTCGTGGAGAAGAGTTGCAGCAAATTAAGGAGGATTTTTTAAGACGGAGTGGTATGCCAGGGGTAATTGGGCTTATTGACGGGTCACTTTTCCCCATCAAAGCTCCAAGTGGCCCAACTGAGCCTGCGTATGTATGCCGTAAGGGATACCATGCAATCAATGTTCAGGCCATAGGGGACCAACATATGATGATACGGCATTTGGTGGCAAAGTGGCCTGGATCCATCCACGACTCTTTCATATTTAACACAAGGTGGGTCATTCATAGACATTCACATAGCCTAGTGTTTTATTTACTTTTTTGTACAGTAGTATAGTATTGTGTGAATCAATCCATAGCCCTGCTGTTTGAGGTCACCAATTGCTGTCAGTCAGATAGGCCAAATAGTGAAGCAGCAACTATGGTGCACATTAACACTGAGATTTAGTCGCATTTCATTTATGCCCCATTCAGTTAACATTCACTATTTGTTTGTTATTCCATATTCCTCCTTTTTCTCACAGACAATATTCAGTGACCTTTCACACTGGTTTTCTTCTTTGCATAGTATTTCAAATATAGAATGTGTGTCTTTACAGTGGTATCAATGCATACCCGAGTGAGGGCAGGGCAAGTGGATGGCTTTTGGGAGACTCGGGATACCCCCTGAAACCCTACCTAATGACACCAGTTATGAATGAGCATACAGATGAGGTACAACGTGGCACACAAAAGGTGTCGTAGTCATCAGGAGAGGTTGTATGGTATATGGAAAGGAAGGTGAGACACATGCTGCTTTTGTGCATTCAAATGCTAGATAAGGAGTGTAAGGAATTTAACCCTAATGAAAATAATAATAATAATAATAATAATAATACTTTGGTTTTGTATAGCGCCTTTCAAAATACCCAAGGTCGCTTAACAATATGTGTGTGGGTGCATATGTAGGGGTGTGTGCTTGTGGAAACTAGCAGCCAAAGGCCACCACCATGAGCTCGTACACATCATAAGGACATAGTGTTACATTATACTGTACACATCAAAAGCAATATAGCAAATTACCTTAAGATTAAGATTATTTAACATATGGACTATAACATACCAAATAGGTGAGGCACTGTATCCTAATAGAAACTTTTTATATCATATAGCGATACAAACTAACTGGTTAATGAGTGCACTTCTGGTTAATTTCTGTTGCTGTAGATGGAGATGCCATGATATGAGTGGGGGATATCTCCAGTATTCCCCTGAGAAGGTAGTGATGTTTGTGAAGGCCACTGCTGTGTTGCACAACATCTGCAGGATGGCTAATCTCCCAGACCCTGAGCACATCCCAGCCATGGCTGAAGATGGAGAGGAAGGCCATGATGGCATACATGATGGTGCACAGACTGGCAGAACTGCTAGAAACAACCTAATTGCACATTACTTTACAAGATGAGACCTAATTAAAAACCAAACAATGCAGTTTGATTTAAAACATTTCATTTAACAATATTATAAATAAATATGTATTACTCAATCAAACGTAAATAAGTGTACACATTATTTGTTATTATACTTCATGAAGATCCAAGAAGTCCCTTCCACGTTTGAAACAGTCCTTCATGAATTCAAATTTGTCCTTCTCCAGTTGTAGTCTCTCTCTCTCTCAATCTTGAGCTGCTCTTGCATGACTTTTAACTTCTCCTTCTCCAACTCTAGAAGCTCCTCTTGCAGGCATGTCTGCTTCCTCTTTTTAGCTGTGGAGTCGAATGTGAAACTGTGATCTAGACATTGTTTTTCTTGAACAGTAGCACAGAGTAACTAGGGCATTACAAACTTTAACCTATTTATTTCAATAGCATCCCCTATTAAAAAAAAAAAACACTCACCAGGAGATGGGATGATGGTTGCTGGTGGCAGAGTCCTGCTGTCACACTCCGGATCCATCAGCGTCAGTATGACCTGGGACGATTCAGACAGCCCTCTTTTATTCTCCAAGACCTCATCCAAGCCCACCTCTGTGCCGGTTGAAATGCCTGTGATACACAAAATGTTGTTAAGATACAGGTGCAGTCAGCATTGCCTTTTATTTTGCCACCCCCCAGTTAACGTTAGAAGCGCGACCACAACGTTGCTACATTTTAGATCTTAACGTTACATTACAGCGTAGCAGCAGCAGAAGGCTAGGCTACAAAATGTTTAGTCTAGTTTATACAAATTCTGTGAATCTGTGGTTTAACTTTAGGTTTATGACCAATCTAACCTTAACACTAGTGTTCTTGCCAATTTGAGTTCATTAAGACTTTGACAGATTAGCCGCAATCGCCAAGATAGCTCTGCTATCGATAGCATTAGTTGGTTAAGATCAGCTAACATTGAACGCAACTTACCTTCGGTGTACACTTGCCCCATGACGGCCAGGATCTTCTCCTCCAGAGCAGTTAATGGCTTGACTTCTGTCACACCAGCCCCTGTCTTAGCCTGGTCCCTCTTTTGTAAGGCCCCTCTTGCCTTTGCCAGGGCCGTACGCAGGATTTGGAAATAGGTGAGGTCCAGGATGCGCGCCAAGCGCGCGTCGAAATTTTTTATTTATTTATTTTTTAAATGTCAGGTCACACAAAAGGTTTGTTATTTTAATATCTTTTAATGGTGCTAAATCAATATTTTTAAAAAAATGTACTGTAGGCATATATTAAAAATATGGCAAACAATCAGTAGGCCTACACCACCATTTTTAAAGAATATAGGGGTAACATTCAACATTTTCAAAAAAAAAAAGTACTGTGGCCTATGTTTAAAATATGGCAAACAATCACTAGGCCTACACAACCGTTTTTAAAGAATAGGCGTAACAATCAACAGTCAAAGGCCAGCTGAATCCTCCTGTGACCAGAGGCATCCCACCGTCGAAGGATACTCTCCCTGTCCACCTCCACTTTGGAATGCACATGCATCATCGCCAGGCCTGTCAGTCTTTCATTGGACATGGTGGATCTAAGCCATGTTTTAAGTCTTCGCATGGCTGAGAATGACCTCTCACAGGCACAAGTTGTGACTGGCAGGGTTAGAAAAATCTTCAACATACACTGTATATTTGGGAAGAATGACATGTTGTGCATCTGCAGAACTTCTAGTGCAGAAGTAGGAAGGGGCCCATCTGAAAATTTGTACCTCCAGCGCTCAATTTCCTGTCTGGCAGTGTCTGGGTCAGGGAGGTCTTTGTGGTACCACTGAAGCATCTCATCCTCTTTTTCTGGTGTTAGGTTTTTCAATGAGGATGGCACCAGGTAAGATGGAAGCATAGGGGGCTCATTACCTTTGGAAAATCTTTCATCCAACTGAGCTGTGATGTAATCTATGAATGGGTAGAAGAGATTTATCCTGTAATGGTCCTCAATTGATTCGGTGGTCACGTTTGCTCTGTATGTTTGTTTGACAGATATCCTGCGCTTGGCTGGGACAACCCCTATTAAGTTAGCCAATGCAGTGGCTTTGTCAAAGCATAGCCTGAAGGAATCTCTGCGTGTCCATACCAATCTCAAAATCAAAGGAATCTCAGCCTTTTGTGTCCCTATCTCAGAATCAAAGTTACTCCCATGGTACATGAACAAAATATTGCCTACTTTCACTCACCAAATAATGTCTTGAAGAGGACATACAGTAAAGGTAGGCCTGCTCCTGCTCGTCTGTTTTCAAACTGACTGAACGGATTTAAAAACCTCTAATGGCTTTAGAATTTCATACGGCCCTGGCGGATCAGCGTTCTTTTCCTCCAGTCGTACGAGCACTTTAGGCTTCTTTCTACACACACAGACAGGCAAAAGAGAAAAGTCTATTGACGTTTATCATTAGCCATTCAAATTACAATCCAAGCACCTTTCGCCGTCGGATATAGTTTGTAAATGTTAACGTTTTAATTAGTTGATGTTTCTTTTTTTTCTCTACAGTAGCCTAATAGCCTACCAAGTGTGGCAGCTTCAGCTTGCTTCATAGAAATATTGATCTATAGCGCATTGGCCTACAATGGCTTCACAAAGTTGACAAAGAAGAAAACGTATCATACAGCTTATGCCTTTCTTTTAAAACACTTGGCTTTATTTTTGTACAGCTGTGGCACTCATGCGCTGCGCAAGCTTAGGTCTATCATTACGATGATGACTGCTGAATTGTGTCCTCTTCCCGTCGCATCACTCGCAGTGTTAATCTTGTTCACTCGCATACAGGCACGACTCACGAACACAACGGCCATCAAGGTTTAACGCCACACAGTCCTACAAAGAATCACATTTAACATCCCGCTTTCTTTATTGGGCTATTCAGTTAGACATAGTCGCGTAAAAAAAAAAAAAAAAATGCTCAATAATAATGAAAACTGCTAACTCAAGCAAACAATGTGTGTGTGTGTGTGTGTGTGTACAACAGAAAAAAAATCTAAATTGTTAGTTAAGTGCAGTGTAATGCATGTATGTATGTATGTACAGTATTCAGGCTCTGTGTATTTCTCCACAGGCCTCACTTCACCGCACTGCTTCACTCCCAAAAAAGAGGTCCCCTCCCCCAGTCAGTTCCAGTGATCGAACATCTGTGGTAACATTCTTTGTGTGTGTGAGCAATACCCTGTGATAACTGAAATAAGTTGCCAAAGAGTCAGCCAAGTGTAATGTAATGTAAGTGACCTCTGTGTATTTTATCACATCACAGGACACCTTCTCACCTGTCCCAAAAGGGAGGCCTCTGGACCGCCACTCGGCAATGTCCGTGGTAAGTTTCCTTGTGTGTGTGTTTGGTGTCTGTGTGTGTGTGTGTGTGTGTGTGTGTGGGGGGGGGGGGGGGGGGGGGGGGTGTTAATTGTAGGTATAAGAAATACCCTGTAGTATTTCATTGAAAAGTTGCCAAAGAGTCAGCCAAGTGTAATGTAATGTAAGTGACCTCTGTGTGTTTTATCACATCACAGGACACCTTCTCACCTGTCCCAAAAGGGAGGCCCCTGGACCGCCACTCGGCAATGTCCGTGGTAAGCTTCCTTGTGTGTGTGTTTTGATGTCTCTGGGTGTGTTTGTGTGTCTCTAATTGTAACTTAATTAATTGTACTATTTTTTTGCTTATAGGGTGTCTTGATGAGGTCTGATGATGAGGTAAATCTGCATGTGGAAAATGGGGGGTTATGCAGTCAGTTTTTTGTCTTTATTTTTTCTAAAATTAATTGTGTCCCAATTTATTGTACTATTTTTCATAGGATGTTTTGCTGAGGTCTGGTGATGAGGTAAGGAAGTTGGCATGTGGAAAATGGGCTTTGAAAGCAGTACTTTCTCATACCCTTATAACATTACCAATAGCCTAAACTAATTGTAATTACAATAGATGTCTTACAGAGACAAGTATCACCAGCTCCTTCGGGACTCTGAGGCCCTGGAAAAAAAAAACTTTTTCCTCGAACAAAGGTAGAAACATATCAACTGCAACTTTTCTGAGAAATGGTAGCAATTCCTTTCAGTTTGTTATAATTGACTTATTTTTTTAGGTGCAGTGAGCTTGAGAAAAGCCTGGAGAAACAAAAACGAGAGACGTGCAGGCTGTACCGTGCCATCCAGGACGTACATGCCTGCGCATCTCAGGTCATTGGAGGACAGCATGAGGGTGAGTGCTAGATACGATTTACTTACATTGATTATGGTAAGATACTGCAAATATGTGAATTTTAGTACTCTGTTATACTGTATCTCTACCTTTGAACAGCACTTAAGAAATGAACTTAACCCCTTTGCAATGAGCCTATGTTATAACCTAATGTCTTTCTAGGTTCATATCGGTGCTGCTGTCCAACTGGAGGCTGCGGTGTGGGAATGGCTTAAGTCCTCCAAAACGGACTCAAAGTTCTGTAAGGACCTGGCCGTATCTGTCTGGGGCACAGAAGTCCTCCGGACCCGGTCTACTGAGGGGAAGATCTGCAACAGACTGAAGGCGGCTGGAGCTGTGGCAAAGCCTCCCCTCACCCCTGAAAAATACAGGGCTGTAAAGGTTGGTTAAGTTATGATCTCATTGATTTCCTGTCACGTTACAATCACAACAAAATAATTTGTTCATCTAACGAGTAATTTTTTGTATTTTAAGTGGTCAACATTACAATACACTTAGCTGATGCTTTTATCCAAATGATTTAGAGTTATTTGGGATACAGGGTATTGGCTACTGTCCCTGGAGCAGTGTGGGGTTAGTTGCTCAAGGGCACTTCAGCCATAGTGACAGAGTGCCATAGAAGGGTGGAATTCGAAATGGCAACTCTCAGTAGTTGCAATCTCCTTAACCACTAACAGACAGACATTCATACTTTATACATTTAAACGAGACATCTCATACGACTGCACTTTGGCCTGTGCGATAAGGGTAAATAAACAGTTTTAAACTGTGTGTATTCTACCTGCCAGCATCCTATATGTGGCTTTTTTTAGATAAAGGAAGTCTATTGCAAAATGTCTCTAGTCATGTAGGCCATATGTAGAGAGTGCAGTTTTAAGATTTGCTGTTCCTAAAAGACCTTCTTCTGTTATGCCTATTGTTATGTTTTAGACACTTTCAGGAAATGGCTGGTGGAGAGTGGGGCGAAGGAGCCAGAGCTGGGGACCAGATTAAAAAAAATCGGACAATACATTTCCGAAAAGATAATGGACCTCAACAGACAGAAGTAGACTGTGAGTATAACATTACAATATAATATACACTGTCATACATTTGTAGATCTGTACATCTGATTTGTAGATTTGTACATCTTGTAGCAATCTACACAAAATTAATTTATTTTTTTGCCGTTGTACATTCAACTTTATTAGGATATTCTAGTCCTTGACTCAGACCAACAAATTGATGGTACCAATCAAAGGGTAGAACGTGTCAATGTTTTTACCCAGAGGTACTTGGCCATATGATGTTCCAAATTCTTCTGGTTTCTTGCTATCAAATGTCATCACTAAACAGACAGTAGTCATCATTTCTCTAGTCTCACCATGGTTATGGTATGGTGGCACTGACCCTCTGGCTCAAGGACTGGTAGACAAATAACATATTTGTAATATTGTTATTCATTAAATATATTTTAAGGTTGGTTGTGTGTTTTATGTTTCCTCCTGCTCTAGTGGCACGGCCGGGACCCTGTCAAGACCAGGACCCTCTCAAGTCCCGTGTGTGTGTGTGTTATTTATTGTATAATAAAGTAAATGTACCGTATCATCCAAAATACACTTGTTCATGTTGTTCTTTGTTACTGTAACTTTAAGAAGTTCAAATGTTCAAAGCGACAGTGAATATTGAGTAACATAGTGTTTTAATTACCATATAGTGAATATGGGTTTCATAGTGTTTCAATTTCCATATAGTATCATAACCAGCTGAGGTGAACTCTATTGGTTTCCAAATGGTTTCCTACTGGCTTTTGAACAGGATTTTTAAAAGCCAGATTTGTACTGGTTTTGTCCAACCCACTGCGGAAAATCCAGTTGAAAACCAGTTGGAAATTCCAGTAGAAAACCAGTATCTGGTCAGACAAAACCCAGTTGAAAACCAGTAGCTGGCCAGACAAAACCCAGTTAAAAATTCCAGTAGAAAACCAGTAGCTGGTCAGACAAAACCAGTAGAAAACCAGCTACCCTACCAGTAGATGTGTTCCAATTTCCAGGTAAAAACCAGTAAAAACCAGTTCACATTTCAACTGGTTTCCTACTGGTTTTCTACTGGAATTTTCAACTGGTTTTTCCACTAGGGCATGGTCCGTTGTACTATGTATGTATTATATTATTGTACATTAGGTTATGTCTGCTGCATAAGGACAAAACGTCTGGCAAGCTCATTTCTTCTTGCCTGTTCCACAGTCAGATGTCAAGAAAGAGATGGGAAACGAGTCAGATATAGGTCAGGTTTCGAAAGTCATTGGCAACATGTGGAAAAATTTGCCATCAGAAGTACGCAAGGTGAACTTCTAATCCATCATTTCTTAAGTTATGAAGCATTTGCTAGCTAGCAAGATGCTAATGCAGCCAATTCTGCGTGCGTGAACTTATAATTTCCTAAAACCTTGTTTAACTTATTCAAATCTATTATGGAGTGTTTTGTTGTAAGTAAAGACAAAACCAAAATATTGTACACTTCTATACTTTATTAACCTAATGCAGATGCATGCATCTGGTGACATTGAAACAGCAATGGGGGGGGGCATGAATATCTTTGTGCTGGTGAAAAATAGTTCTAAGTCAACTTCATTTCTTTAAAAACATGCAACATGTATTTATCTATTATCTATTTATGTGCTCGATTTATATGCACTCGCATTTTCTGAAACATCTCCAATAGCAGACTGTATAAGCTTTTTTACGTCTTCATTGGCCATTGTGTACCAGACTTTTTTGTATACGAGGTATCACTCACTGGTAACCATGGTTACCCCGCCTGTTTATGATATGTGTCGTCATCGTCCCTTTCAGATGGCATCTTCCCTTTCAGATGGCAACGACTGTCAGTACACTATCCGGATCGGGTCTGCACATGCGCACAATTACGTAGACAATTACGTAAACAATTCCATTTACCAATGATTTACTGCACGATCTGCTCCACACTTGCGCATGTTTCCACCGCGGGAATTTTAAAGGCTTTAGAACTCACTCACTTATTTACCTCACACACTATCATTCACCATCATTCACTTAGGCGTTTGAAGAGAGAAGGCAGAAAATAATGGACAGCTCAAAGTTTGCCCTATATGTTGCCCTTAGGCAGTATTTGTCTAACGGGCTGGTGGATCCGGACTTTAAAAAAAATATTCTGAGAATGGCTGGGAATTTTGTTATTAGAGGTAAGTTATATGTTTTGTCTTTTTTATACGTCTTGTTATATGTTAATACTAACAGTCAAAACCGTGGTAAAGTTAGCTTAAAATTCGTCTTTTGCCGTCGGTGGATGTTCACTTTGTTGTGAATAGATTGGCAACTTTTATTCAGTTGTGAAATACCTCAGACAGCAAACATTTTGGCTGTGGTTTGGCATACTTGTGTGTTTTGGCATACTTCGTATTTTTGGATTTATTTTGGCAGTTGGCACAGTATTAAGACTTTGGCCAAACTTTGGCAATGTTATGGTTTACTATAACAGAAGTAAAGAAGATAAAAAAAAGAAACGTTGGCAAGGTTATGGTTTACCATAACAGAAGTAAAGAAGATAAAAAAGAAAAAAGAAGTCACTGGTAAGTTCACTTAATCTTCACAAATATTACCGGTAACTACACCACTACCATACAACACAGGGCAATGTTTTCATGCGGATAATCGTTTAAACGCTAGTTTCGAGTTTCCTTTCAGTTTCGATGTATTATGCGCTGAAACAGTTCCCGTTACTCTCATAATGTTTTATGTACTGAAGCGAGCTAACCGCTAACACCTGTCAAACGGAGCAACTAGAATAAACGGAGCAACTAGAAAGGCGTCCGACGCAGCAAGGCCATGGCAACAAAAAGAAATTTACCTCAGATCATATGCCTCAGGGACGATAAATGTTCATATCGTGATCCTATTTATGGCCGTATCCAGCTATGGCCACCTCGGGTAATTTTTAGACCTAAATACATATGAACGCTAAATAAAAGTTGATAAGGGGAACCTTTCAATAACTTAAAATTACCCCAAGCCTACTCTTTGAACAAACATACCAGAAATTAACCACCAACACCTTTATAAAAATTCGAAGTTGTTGTGGCGTGTCTGCAGTCACATCTTTAAATTCGTGACAAATCAAGTTATTGAATATATAATCCCGATTTTCTCACGGTCGTTGTGCCGTTCTGCTGAATAGAATATTGTAATGCAACAGAGTGAAGTATTTTTCCCGCAAATCGTAACCTTTAAACATCTAATTTTACTATTGAGCAAATTTGATTACAAAAATTAACGCAGAACCTGCGACTCGATCAGAATTTTGAACAGGTGGACAGAGACTGCAGAAGGTCGCCGCAGAGTAGACAAAAACACTAGCAGCAACATCGAAGTGGATAGCTCCGGTGACATACAAGCAGGCTCAAGCTTCCACAGCTTCTGATGGTAGCCAGCTATATTTCAGAGACTAGACAAGTAGACTGGAAAAAACAATAATTAAATTGCAGCCAAGCGCGAGGAACTCAACATCGCACTGCGCATGCTTCTGAATGCTGCAAATGCTATTTAATTATAAAAACAATAAAAGAAATTGAGGTTGATTTTTGCAACCCCCACGAGAACGCATAGCCTACAGCAGGGGTGCTCAATACGTCGATCGCGATCTACCAGTTGATCGCGAGGCCACTAGTGGTAGATCGCGTACAACTTTGAAAAAAAAAAAAAAAAGTTCCCTGTTTGTCCTGCACCTGCTAGTTAGCTGATGGCCCATCATGCATCCACTGGCAGACAGCGATCACCCAGCCATTAGCGGGCTATTTCCAAACATTTGGACCCATCAACCTTTGCGCTGAAGCCAGTTAATGGGCCAGGTCATTAGGCTATTGTCCTGACCCGTTTAGCATATCGGCAGACCGCCCTCAGGTGATCAGTCAGCAGTTAAAGCAGAGCCCCAACGTCGGGTTTTACAGCAGTTGATCGGAGAGGGGAATCCATGAATCAGGAGGCTCCAGCGCGAAGTGCAACATAGTAAGCTTGTCAGTACGTCCGTCATCTTTTTCTGCAATTGAGCCAGTCTAAAATGAGTGGGGGAGCTGTAGGCCTTCCAAGTAAGAAAGCCAAAACGTACCGCTTTCATACGGAATGGGAGGAAGAGTTTTTTTTCACACTGTCATTTTCAAAGTGCGTTTGCCTTATATGCAAGAGTGGCATTGCTATCCCAAAGAAGGGAAATGTGGAGAGGCATTTTCGGACTGTTCATGGAAAATACGAGGTGGACTTCCCACCGAAAAGTGAACTGAGAAAGAGGAAGGTGAAGGAATTGAAATCTCAGTTGTCCGGACAGCAGTCACTTTTCACACAGCATACATCCAAAGCTAAAGCCGCCACCGAAGCGTCATTCCGAGTGAGTCACGTCCTCGTGAAAAGCATGAAGTCTTTCCAAGAGGGAGAGATGGTGAAAGAGGCATTCGTTGAAGCAGCGGAGTCGTTGTTTGAAGATTTTAAAAATAAGGCCGAAATAGTGTCAGCAATCAAAGCCCTGCAACTGTCACGGCACACAGTTACACGACGCTGTGCAACCATGGCTGAGGATGTAACCCAGCAGATGTGGAAGGACATCGGAAATTGCGAGTGCTTCTCACTGCAGTTGGACGAGTCTACGGACGTGAGTGACACAGCACAGGTGTGCATTTACATTCGTATGGTGTTCAGTGACATGACTGCAAAGGAGGAGCTATTGACAGTGATTCCCCTGACATGCGCGAGGAGAGGACATTTTTCAAGCGTTTCAAAACTTTGTCGACAAAACTCAGCTCCCACTGTACAAGTTAGTGTCCATGGATGGAGCGCCCGCAATGGTTGGTCGCGTGAATGGCTTCATTGCCAGGTGCAGACAGCACAATGCTTTTCCAGACTTCGTGAATTACCACTGCATTATCCACCAACAAGCGTTATGCGCGAAGATGCTGAACATGAAAGAGATCATGGACGTGGCAACGAAGATCGCCTGCTCAATTAGAGCCAGAGCGCTTCAAAGACGGCTCTTCCGCGCACATCTGGAGAAGGCTGACAGCGACCACTCTGAGTTGTTGCTACACACTGACGTGAGGTGGCTTAGTCGCGGGAAATTCTTGCAAAGATCTCTGCAAAGAGCTCTGTCCAGAAATCAAGGAGTTTTTCCGTGAAAGTGGACATGCAGAATACAAACAGCTGAGTGACAAGCAGTGGCTGCTGGATTTGGCTTTTTTAACCGATCTGACAAACATGTTAAATGACCTTAATCAAGAGCTGCAAGGAAAAGACAAAACGGTGATCGACATGATCAGCTCAGTCAATGCCTTCAAGCGAAAAATGAAACATCTGTCCGCAAAGCTTCAGCGCCATAACTTGGCAAATTTCCCGAACCTGCAGTCAGAGTTGGAGACGCAAGGGAAGGCCTGCGCGCAACTAAGCAGCGCACGCTACACGGAGCAGATTGACAACTGTCTGTCAGAGTTTGACAAACGTTTCCAAGACTTTTCGTTACTCGAGCCAGTGGCTACATTCATGTGCTATCCGTTTCAGGAAGATGCCGACATTGATTTACTTGCGTCAAAAATCGCAACACTGTTTCATCTGAATTCTTCTGTAGTGGAAGATGAGGTTTTAACTCTACAAGCCGACATTGAGCTAAAGGCCAGAGGTAATGGACAGTTCTGGAACTTACTCACCGAGAAAAAGTACCCCAACATGAGGAAATGTGCTACTTCCTTGACTGCATTATTCGGCTCCACTTATCTCTGCGAATCAGCCTTTTCCCACATGAAGATCATCAAGTCCCAGTATCGTTCCACCATGACTGATGAACATTTGAACATGTGCCTGAGGCTGGCTGTCAGCAGCTACTGTCCGGACTACGCATCCTTGTCTGAGTCAATGCAGTGCAAGTCATCGAATTAAACTCAGAACTCATTGTTAATACTATTATTGTTATTATACATTGTCACTGTATTCTTCTTCTTCTTATTATTATTATTATTATTATTATTATTATTATTATTATTATATGGTTATTACAAAAACATGTTCAGAGCTTATTTTGGTGCAATATTGGCTTGGAATTTTCAATACATTTAAAAATAACATACGCTTTATGGGTCGGTAGATCTTTGTGACTTGGTCATTTAAAAAGTAGCTCACACACTGAAAAAGTGTGAGCACCCCTGGCCTACAGTTTAAACACGCACATACGCCAACCCCCCTAAGTACATTCTAGGAGAAACAATTAACCAACACAAATCAATTAAAACCTCTGAAATCGTTTAAATCAGCACCGTCCATGCCACGGCGGGCTATGCATTATCGTAGCAAACTCATTGTCCTACCTTAAGACATTAGTTGTAGCAGATCTTGCACGTGTAATCCAATCTTCCCGGAGTTCCCGCAAGGTTTTGAGTTTAGTATCATTGCTATCCGCGCCAAACGTCATCGCGTCCCCTGCATCATTTTTTGTTTTCTAACCGTCATGTTCATTTATTTTTCTAGGTGCCACAAATGTTAACAGACCTTTCTGTCGTGTAACTAACCATCTCTGGCGATCGGCTAAAATGAGGGGAGGGGAAGGAGGGAATTTTGATACATTTTTGAAAATCAGTCGTTATTGGCCAATTCACAGTTTACAGTTACGTCACCTGTTGAGCAAGAAAGTGTGGCAGTAATTTTGGAGAGCATTGTAGCTACTTAGGGTTTAGTAATTCCGTTAGTTTTTTCTTTGTGTGTTGCAAGAAGAAACTATATGCGCTGCTGCCAAGGATGCAGACACTACAGCCGCAATTAAGCGCTGTTTTACTGGGCGAAGGATAGGGAAGGAGGGAGGAAGGAGAGGATGCCTCCTAGTGCTAGTGAGGCTTTTTAAAAAGCAATAAATGAAAAATTTGTATGAATTAATAAAAATGAATTACACTGAAACTGAATCTCGTTTTTTTTCCTACAAATAGACACATACCATATAATTTAACAATAAAACCTTATGAGCCTAGGACACTAGGACATAATTCATTTAACATTTCACATCTGAATGCAAGTATTTTCACAACTGAATAAAAGTTGCCAATGCATTTTCAACAATGTGTCTGTTTAAAAATATAACCTTGGTGTAGTATAGGAAACGAGTACAACCAACGACTTGTTGACTGCAGACCCCTGCCGTCACCACAAAAAAATAATATTTCTGTTCCTTGTCCCGTTATGAACATTTCCTGATTGTCTGTTGCAGAAGGCCAGCTGTTCTACACGGGCCCCAGTTATCAATATATGAGGCTGGTGGGTATGGCGGACGAGCAGAGGCGGGCTGTTCTGAGGGAGTGCCACAACAACACTGTAAACCCGGATTGTCAATACAACTCAAAACTTTTGATGTAACTGATTACGTCAATAGTTTTGAGTACATTAACTATATTTTCATTTAATTAATTTAAAAGTTTAAGTTTAAGTTTAAACTTTTAAATTAACTTTAATTAAAATATATAGTTAATGTACTCAAAACTATTGACGTAATCAGTTACATCAAAAGTTTTGAGTTGTATTGACAATCCGGGTTTACAGTGAACCCTGGCACAGGGAACCATGGGGGTGTGAGGGCAACCATGGACAGGGTTGTAGCAGGCTATTACTGGGACACCATAAAGGCAGATGTGGCAGACTGGGTATTTTTTCTTGGAACTCTCATAAAAAATTCATACTGCATTGCTTTATTTATGTTGCTTGCCTTCAGTTAAGTATTTGGTCAAGATAATAAATCTATCCATCAGGTCAAAAGCTGTCACAGATGCCAAAAAAATGACCCTATAAAAACCATCGCTCCTTCTCTTCACCCGATTAAGGTAGATTTTACCTTGGTGCACCACTTGAAGCAACAATAAATGTATAAGATGATGTGGTAATATTGCATATCTTTACAGGTGAAAGAGCCATGGGAGGTGGCTGGCATGGACCTCATTGGGCCACTAAAAAACCCCCAGAAAGGACATCAGTACGTCCTCACAGTGACGGACCTTTTCACTAAGTGGGTCGTCGCTGAGCCTTTAAAGTGTGGCTCCAGTACGGAGGTGGCTGAGGCACTCGTGCCAAAGCTCTACACTTTTGGCATGGTCAGGAAAATAATCACTGACCGGGGCCGTGCATTTGTTAACGAGGTATGTGTCGAGATTACCCTCTCCCTTCACCCCCCTTCACCCAGGTCACGCTGTTTTAAGCGGCCGGTCATTTCTGAGAACAATAAATATTGAAAATAACCATGTGTCTGAATTATGCACAGCTCAATGCACACATATTTGCGGCCTTAGAAATCAAGCATGCCATCACGAGTGCTTACCATCCCCAGTCAAATGGCCAAGTAAGTGTTTCATCATTTTTGTGTTTAAATGATGAAATATTTGGTTTCAAATGTAAGTGCATGTAGTAATTTCTTTCTGTGTTACAGGATGAGAGAACAAATCAAAATCTGAAAAGGGTCTTGACAAAATATGTCAATGACCACCAGGATGACTGGGACATCCACCTGCAGGCAGTGGTATATGGAATTAACACGGCAAAGCAGGTTATTATTCAAAATGACTAGATTTCATACACCACATGCATGTTTTAATTTCTGATTCAATGCAATCTAACAAAACCTTTTGTTTAAAATTAGAGATCCACCAAGTACAGTCCGTACTTTTTAATGTACGGTAGGCACCCCCGCCTACCACAAGCATTAAATGCTTGTTCCGAGGCAGATGGGAGCCTAGAAATTGCAGACCCAGAAGAGGAGCTGGACCTGAAACTGGCTGCAGTAAAGGCCCTCAATAAAACGGTTTGTTCAGAGTTGTGTGGATGACATGTTTAATTTGAATAAGAATGTTTGCATAGATTTCAATTGCACATGATGTGACCAGAGGACTATGCATGGCAGGGGCGTCATTGAAGTGTAGTGGTAGGGCTTGATGTTGGTGCAGTCTTGTATGACATTAATATATTATCTTCAAGGTACGAAACAATATTGAGAAGGCACAGGCAGCACAAAAAAAAAACCTTTGAAGCAAAGAAGAGGAAAGGTGTGCGTCTGTGCACATTCGAGGCTGGGGATGAGGTTCTCATTGCAGAACCAAAAAAGAAGGTGAAGAGGGGAAATTGTCTCCAAGATCTCCACCAAGGGCCATTCCCTCTCACATCCCTGACAGAGAAGGGTGTGGCAACTGTGGCCATGTCTGGAACACAAAAAAAATTAAATGTGTCCAGACTGAGGCCCTACTTTCGTCCACTAGGTATTGTATTTCTTTTGCATAATGTCATTTTGTTCTTTGCATTTGTGCCATTAATAGGTCAATGCTGTAGAGTAAAAGAATTGTATTTTCTGACAATGTCATACAAGTGAATACTGTCACTAGCCACTTTATTTAAGTTCAGGAACCACTGTGTAACTAAATGATCAATTTTTGTATCACTGGAATTTACTTTAGGCCCACAGTCAAGCCCACCAGCAAAGAGGCGAAGGACCGAAATTTCAGCTGCCTCCTCCTCCACCACTGCGGCCTCCTCCTCCACCTCCACCACTCCGGCCTCCTCCTCCACCACTCCGGCCTCCTCCTCCACCACTGCAGCCTCCACCACCACCACTGCGGCCTCCTCCTCCACCACTGTGGCCTCCACTTCCACCACTCCGGCCTCCTCCTCCACCTCTGCTGCCTCCACTTCCACCACCACCACTCCGGCCTCCTCCTCCACCTCCACCACTGCAGCCTCCACCACCATCACTGCGGCCTCCTCCTCCACCTCCCCCTCACTGGTGTGTTAACATGGCAGAAAGAAATGTAACGTTTTTTACCCTTGTGATCTTTTTTCAACAATTGGCAAATTCTTGTTGTAGGAGCCCCGAATTGTGTCAGACCTCCACCAGGCAGTTCGGTGGGTCCGCAATACATTCGGAGGACAGGTGTTGGAGCCACCTTTCCTAAGACTACAATCGGAGAAGCAGGCAGCCTTGTGTGTGGCCCTGGAGGAAGAGGGCGATGATGAAGGTGTAACCCAGGTCATAGCGTCGCTATGGAAATGATGCGCGCTTCGAATGTTTTTTGAACATCAACACAGAGCCAACTGAAATTACGATTCAGAAAGTACCGTCTGACTGTCAAACCACACCAACTTGTTTGCGATAATTTAAATGAATTTCACTTCTGAACACCACTCGAATTATACTTTGCTGATTTGGATCTCCAAAACCACAAACCGTGAGTACAGTATATTCAAGGCTACGTGACTAGTTGGTCACTGGCATTTTACATAGAGACCAAACGTTATGCTGAGCAACGAGATGCTAAACTTATGAACTCATGTCTCTTGTTTTAAAAACAAAAGTATTGAAGGCGGATTCAGCGAAACATCTGAGCCTAACTCCCTCGTGTTCTCTCTTCCCGTTGATGACTGGTGAGTTAATAAATTAGTTTTGCAAGGCTACGTGTCTAGCTGGCTACTAGCATAGTACATGGCAACCAAACATAGTTGTTAGCAACGGAACGCTAAACTCATGAACCCCCCTTGTTTCTTGTGTTAAAAAACAAAAGTATTGGAAGGCGGATTCAGCGAAACATCTGAGCCTTAACACCGTCGTGTTTTCTCTTCCCGTTGATGACTGGTGAGTTAATAATTTAGTTTTGAATGAACGCAATGAAAGCTCAACAATACTGTACTGCATTGCGTATCTTATTCTATGGTTCTGAATGTATGTAAGTATTTGGTATCACAACGGAATTACAATGTTGTGTTATATGTACATGTTGAATCTCCTAGAGGACTGATTTTAATGGTATTTTGGCCTATATAGGCCGGGTCTTTTCTTTGGATTTTTTTTATCTTTGAATTCAGCTGCTGTGTGATCGCCTTCAGACTCAACTAGAGGCGAACCCCAATAGCTGTGGCGAGCCTAGCCCTATACAGATAAGAAGACTGAATTGATGTTTTCTCTATTTTTCTTCTTTTAATGTAACCTATTGTGCTGTAATATCAATACTCTTGATCACTTTACTATTCCGTCTATCTACTCACCCGGGTGATTTAGCGTCGTGATTTGATTGTCCTATCCTGTGAATACCTGAAATTGTCTGGCTATTTTTTTTATATATGTATATTTATTTGTAATATATCACTACTATATATATATTCCTACTCTCCCTACATGTTATTTTTTATTGACTTTATTTGTTTATTTATTTATTTATTTTTGTTTAAGTATTCATTTTGTTTTATTTAACAGACCCTAAGGTACTGTTAATGTATCTGTGTATTTATTGCCAATAATTTAATGTAAATTGATTCGTGCTGAATTATTCACCTACAAAGTTATCAACAGATAATATATACATTTTTATCCAACAATACAATATATATATTTTTTAAACCTACAACCTCCGACTGTATGTGTCTTATTTTTGTTACATTGTGGTGCACCTCTTTCTTAGTAGCGAGCCTAAGAGCCTAGTGTTATTGCGCAAGCCCATTTGTATAGGAATAATTGAAGTAGGTTACAAAGAGGCCCGGGAATTCTTTGCATTTGCCTTTGATAAAAAGGAAGACATGGAGTACTTCTTGAGGGAGTGCCATGACAGACAGGGTCTCATTGTTAACGCTGTCTTGCTGGATCCCTGCTCCACCACTCCACCATCCTTTGAGGATGGGTGTCTGTCATGACTTCCCCCATCCCTTCCCTTGAGGACGGACACCGGGTACGGCGACCCTCACAACCCCCCCTTCCCTTGAGGACGGACACCGGGTACGGCGACCCTCACAACCCCCCCCCCCCCCCCAGCTATTTGAGCTATTTGTGTCGGGATGCTAGCGAGGGGGTTAGCAATAAGCTGCCGCTCGGTGAGCAGACGTCTTCACCAGTTTGCCCCGCTGTATCTATGTAGTCTCATGTTTCAAATGTAACTGTTGATTTGTTTTAATTTATGTACCGTAAAATTCACTTTGTATCCCCTATTGTTATGAATAGAAATGTAATCCCACAGTGTCCGAGTATCGTCATCATAAATTAATTTACCACTATACGATCCAATTGTAAACCCAGTCAGTGTTTATGTTATGTCTCAGTATTGTTTTATGTTTTTTTAATGATATTTCATACAACTGTTTTGCCGCTAAGTAAACCTAGTAGTTATGACTAGTAATTATCATTCTGTTAAACTCACCTTTATGTGCTAGGTACAGAATTGTATATTGTATAGTGTTTCTCTCACACACACACACGAGACCTCAGAACACTCTGAAGCTTGAGCCGGATACCGTATCTAAGATTACATCTGTGCTGTTCGTACCACCACCCTACTCTTGTAATTTACAGTGCCAGCAATAAAGGGGATACTGCTGTAACCTGAGTGAGTCCTGTGATGTCCATATGAGCCCCAGTGGGACGCAGATCAAACCAGTCACATAAAGTAGAAAAAAATGGTCGGTGAGTCATCAGTTTGTTTGAACTACATGAAAATTGCAGCAAATTCGCTGTAATGTGAACCGGCCGTAAGGCTACAATTGTGCATAGCCTATAAATAAAATTCTCACCCAACCCACCCAACATATATAGCCTACAGTAACCCTAACCAGGCTTAAAACGAAGCCTAAAATGTGCCACTTGTTACTTAAATAAAAAGTGCCGCACTTGTGACGGGCCAGGTTCGTCGTGCCAGTTTCGTGGCTATCAAATGTATAAATAGCGTCGCAGAAAGTACACGACAAAGCCAGCACTATGGTCATCATCTTTCATTATTTCAGCAAATGTCTCCCACACTTTGCTCTTATTATTCGTGTGTTTGTGGAGCCTCCATGCACGCCTCAGTTTTTACCTTCTCTCTTACCGCCTCTATCTCTACCTCCTACAGTGCTCGTGGTATCTTCGCGCCAGTTATTCAGCCAATAAAGTCTGTATTCCATAGAAAAACACGACCGACCGCGACCCGAATATCATTACAAATATTTTTGGTGACTCGTCACCGGCTCAATTTATATCAACCTGCGCATCACTGGTATTGGTCGTAAAGTGTTTCAGCGCATGCGTGGTACGAATTGTGTCGGGACATCTTGCGCTTTTCTATACGTAATTATGCGCATGCGCAGAGCGGATCGTGCAGTTTTCCCGGATAGTGTACTGACAGCATCAACCCTTTCAAAAGGCAGCGGCCGTTTACGAGACGGAAAATTGCGTCGCCGCGTCGGCCTCTGTAACGCTGGCCCGAGTTGTTCCGTTAACCGTATTATTAAATGACGGGGTAAGCGGTAGCGACTAATGAGAGTTTTGTCGTCAAACCTCAAAACGTCACCGGGGTCCATCCTTGCCCTTTCTATAAATAAGTTCCTGTCATTCCGGCGACGTTGAGCAAACAAAATACCTGCCATAATTGTCTAACTGACAAAGGAGTGGGAGTTAAGACCATAAAGAGGCTGTCCTAAAGTTAGGACCGTTTATTTAAGATTTTTCAAAGTTAGGATGCTTCTGTAACACACTTTTCTTAACTTGAGATAGGATGCGCAAACCAAGTTAGGATACGCTGTTCTGTAATACGTATCATTTTAAAATGACGCTACAGTGAATGAACGTTAAGGGGATGCTAAAGGCTAATGAGCCCTTTCTGGGTTTTCAAATTCCGCATATATTCTTGCCCTCTTGTTGACTACACACTGACATTTTACTCAGGAACGAGTCTCCCGTAGTGTTGACGGAGGTAGTGCTGTACACGTGAAAAGTTACCATTGTGGAGTGTGGAGTTTCTTCGAGCTGTTTTTAAAATTAGCATAATCGCCATACTTTCGCTATTCCCTTAGCACTACCATTGTTAGCTTTCTGTGACAAAAAAAAAAAGAGTTCTAAATGTAACAGGCAATAACAATTTTGCTCCTCTGCAAACATACCAATTTTTATTTTACACCGAAGTTTTCCTTTAAGGGGATGATATTTAGTTTAATCTAATCTGTTACGTTATATTTTCAGTGGATTTTGACTTTACACCCAAAGTCCCTAATCACCGTTAGATTGCGTTGTGTTTTCATTGGTCAAGATAGAAGTCTGGACTCGTTGTTGCTTTTGATCAGGATCACTGATTTATTACAAGTAGATGAAATACAAATGAAATGAAATAAACTTATTACAATGTTTACTCTATCCTAAACTGAGCCAGGCCCAGTAGACCGGATGGTTGTACTCTCTGCTAAACCCAAGACTCAACACTACATTAGGCTCCGGGCTCGGTGGTCTTGCCCGTCGCTCCCAAACACCGGGTCATTCCACTGTAGGAGGGGGACATTCAGGCACATTTGGGAAGCAGCAACGGTAGTTACAGTGTCTACAATACGATCTAACTGCATATTTTGATCTACATACCACAAGTACTTCAACTAACCCACGTTGACGTCGGAAGGCAGTCAAAACAGCCAGGACGTCTTAATTCTGATATTTTACCTCAGGAAAAATGTCCCAGATAGCATGCAGATGTTGGCCCAACATCACCACCGACGTTGGCCTGATGTTACTGGCCAACGATGGGCTAACGTAATTTTGGCCGCCGGGGATATGTTGGGCCAACGTTGTTTGTCCATCAATTGATGATTGCATTTATTAATAGAAGTTGGCAAGATGTTGGCTAATATCCAATTGCCAACCAGTCTAATTTCATTTATTTAATATTATATTTTTTTGTTGTAGGGCTATTTATATATAGCCTATTTAACCCATCTTACAAAAGGTAATAGTAAGCATATAAATTCAAATTACCTAAGGAATGGAATGACAATAATACATGTAATAATTATCTTATTTATTAATGAAAACAAACCATAAACAATAATCAGTTAATCAATCAAGAATAAGAATAAAAAAGAATAAATAGTAAATTTAAATAAATAAATAATTGAGTAAGTGAGTGAATGAAAGAAAGAAAGAAAGAAAGCAATCAATAATAAATAGGGGTTTGCAGCTTAATTTTCTTCAGAGCTGTCGACATCTTCGCTACTGCTGCTGCTGCTGCTGCTTTCTTGTACGGCTGAAATTTTGCCTGGAAAAAAGATGTTCAACAGACCTATCTTGAGGTAACATTTGTGCATGAGCACCACTCAAACATTTGCTTTGAAGTATAATTACGTCTACTATGGCATTATGAAGTTACTTTATATAGCCATTCATAGTCAAGTCAGTAATAAAACTAAATATTTGTTGTTTATTCTGTGTAAGAACAGCATGTCTTCCCATTGTCTTTGTTATAGTGCACAGGAGTATCAGAGATGGGGAGTCAAATCCCACCCATGTATTGTAGGTAATGGCTGAAGTGCCCTTGAGCAAGGCACCTAACCCCACAATGCTCCAGTTTTAACCAATGAAAACTGTAAGTGGCAGGCCTATTATCGTTAGTAGGCTATTGCTAAAAGGGAATTGGCATTAGACCTCTGAAATTAATTTGTTTTATTATTGTTAATATCAGAATTATCATTTCTGTATTATCCCTTTTATTTTCTTAAAAAACAGTGTGATCATGAAGCCTGAGGTGTACATACCCCCTTGCTGTCTCCTTTTTCTGCCTCCACTCCTGTCCCCACTAAACCTCAACCAATTCTTCATAACAGCCTCACGTTCAGAGGTTGTTATTTTGTGCACAGCTGAGGAACCTGAGCAGGTAAAAAATAAATAAAATAATGTAGCAACAATGTAGCACATCAACAAACGCATTAATCACACAAACACTATATGTGTGTAATGATGCCATTCTGTTAAATACCTCTTATCACAGACACAATCTTATAAAGTGCAAATGCCTTCTTCCTTCCTCCTCTCCCCAGCCAGTTGAACTCTGCCGCAAACCGGTCCTCCAAAATATGCCTCATCATCCTCCTGACCACATCCCCTGGGCTGAGACCCCCCCAGGGTTGCGAGGTATGAAGTCTACAAATAAGAACAGAATGTAGTCTATTTTGTTGTATATCTGCTGTTCTTATTACAACGCCAAAACATTAATTTTATATTGTATTTATAATTTTAATTTAGATCATACCAGGGCTTTCTCCTGTGACTTGTCACGGAGCAACTCCTCCACTCTTTGTAAGTCCTCCTCTTTTGTCATCGGAAATTGGAACTCCTCTGATAAGGACAATGAACTAGCCGTCAGAGCGCAATCCACAAAACACCCAAGCGATTTTCATGGCATTGATGATTACTCAATAAGAGGGACAATCGGCAGTGCACTAAAACCAAGTCAATGTCCTCATGGGTAAATGTTCGCAAGGTGCTGTCGCTTCAAACATCAGTTTTAGTGAACTCGGTCGCTCGTGCCACTGTCTCTGTCCGGTCCGGTGTGATAGGAGAGATGGAATATGGGCTGGCTCGTGGTGGCTTGCAGCTGACGGGGAAAGTTCTTTAACCTGCATAAGGGGTGGGTTGGTCATACGGGGCGTGGGACAGGCGTGTGCAGTGTGTGTGAAGAAGCAGCACAGTGTTACAAAGAACTAGAGTATAAAAACGTTAGTAGCGTTAGTAATGAATAGTTGATCTATATATTCGCTCAACGTGTAGTTGTGAAATAAATACAGGGGCATAGGAATGTCCTTTTTTCAACTGAACCAGGTGTTCGGTTTCCTCGAGTGTTTAAAAACTGTCACAGAGGATGAAGAGGATAAATTCCGTTAATCTTCGACCCAAGTGAAAAAACCACAACTGTGATGCCAAAACTTAGTGATAGATGAACCGACAAGTCACTCTGGAGACGTGTTGCCACAAGGTTAGGCATTAACCGACTTTAATGGCGAGCCAGCAATGAGGAGCCAAGTCTAAACGTGTGAAAACAGCGCCCAGAGTTTTTCGCCCTTATCTCCCATGGTCACAATGCAAATACGGCAGTCACAGGAATATTTTATATATGCTGACATCCAGGAAGATAAAAGCGCAGGCAGGCCCTGCTGCTAAAGGAGCTGGGTATAGGCTACGTGATGGCTTTACAACCTACATGACGCAATCCCACCAGAAAGATTTGGTAAACAATGCAAGGGTTAATTCATTTGGATCAGGCTGTTAACACAAAAAACCTTGGTTGCTCATAGCAAGGTTCAGAATTTCCATGATCCATGAAGAAATGTCCAGAATAATGACTGGACAATGTGTAGAAAAGGGCATTTAAATCGGTCAAATCAATCTTAATGTCCTCCCTTGCACCTACCTTCTAACATTTAACTGGCATGACACCATAAAGTTTTTGTAACGCATGGTTTTAGTTTTTGCATGACAGAGTCATAGACCTACTGTCCACTTTGATTTGTCTCAGTAATGGGCATGTTCATTTAAATACATGCACTATTGTATGTCCAACAGAGGATTATGGCATGACATACATAGAGCTGCATGCAATTTGCCGATTAGAATCTGTATCCCAACATTAATTCCTGGTATGTTTGCCGCAAATTAGCAGGTGTAAGTTAGCAAGGAGACATGATGCAGGCTTCACATAGATCCTAAAATGTTGCATATAACAACATTTTATCTTGTGACACCAACATCTGGGTTACTCCTGACAAGATTTGGAAACATTGCAAGAGGGTTAATTATGCAGTATTACAGTGACAAGTTGTCTCAGGACACAACTTCTGACGAAAGTAGTGAGTTATACTATAAAACTTACAGCAGCGTTAATTCAGCAAGAATGTTCTAGGAGTGACCAACAGACGTCCATGGACAAGGTATGACACAAGTGGCATGTAGTCATTGAGATCCTCTGGTTTCACCAAGAGACACTCAGCAGGGCTTTCCTCAAATGTTCCACGTAGTAAGTCAAAAAAGGTTCAATGAAGAAACAAACATGACCATCCAGCACAATACATATTTCCAAAATCCTTCCGAAGTTAGGTAGTCCACTTGTGCTTCCCACAGAAAGTATCATTCCCTTTGAATACTGCGTTCCATTTAAGTAGACATTAGGGGTGAGTCCAACGGTGCCAACGTCACTGAACCTTTTCAAGATTGCTAGTCTGAGAAAACCATCTAAGACTCCCAGGCACACATCAGTCACTTTTGCTGTCTCAATCTCAGGCTTAAAAATGCTGGGCATTTCAAGATAATATGCCAGCATAAGTTGGTGTCTGGAGGAAAGGGTAAGCAGAATGTTTTTAAAGTTATTGGCATCACGCACAACCTTTTTAAAGAAAGAATGCTTAGCCTCAAATCTGATTGTCCACAACTCTATTAAGGGTCCAAACCTTCGAATTAGGCATGGGTAATGCTCGATAAAGTGATGTTTTGGGCGCAACTTGTAATCCGGAAAAACTGTCAGTAATAACTGTCTATGGTCTGATATTTTGGACTGCAAATAACAAAGTGAGTCTTCGGTGTAAGATGGAGTTGCCAAGAGCTCAACCAAGTCTTTCAGCTCTAGGAGTACTTCCCATGTTTGATCCCCTTCTGGAACACGGTGGCCAATGATGAGGGAAAGGAAACGCACAAGACTCCTATTTTCATGGCCATTACCACCTACAGTTCCAGTCTTTCGAAAAGTTGAAGGAATTTTCT
The DNA here is from genome assembly GCA_030347295.1 of Setipinna tenuifilis. NCBI lineage: Eukaryota > Metazoa > Chordata > Actinopteri > Clupeiformes > Engraulidae > Setipinna > Setipinna tenuifilis. The sequence goes on from CM059265.1 coordinate 39,121,262, forward strand.
GAGGACAATTTGTTTTATCAGAGAATTTAAAAGGGAAGCCCTGTATTTCACTATTAAGCTCTTCTAACGTGAAACAGTTCTTTGAAATCAAATCTGCTAGGCACAGACTAAGTTCTACAGGTACAATCCCTTCCAGCACATCGTGTAAGAAATCAGGTGGAAAGCCTGTGCATGTGTGAAAACCTGTTATGATTCTTCAAAACATTCTCAATTGACTCCCTAGATATTTGTCCAGCACATTCTCCAATATCATACAAATCATCCACAATTTCTTGAATTGCAGACTTTGACACGTGAAGGACAGCTTGCAGTCTAAGGAAAAGTAATGCAAACCTGTGCTCAACTGACTTCTGTGTGGGCTGAGAGTCACCTTCAGTCACTGAAACACTTGGTGACTCTAACTCAAAGTTATCCTGTTCATCATTGACAGTAGCTTGACTTTGACAATGAAGAATAAGTTCAGGTTTGAAATTATTGAATGTAGAAGATTGATGATATCGGCTTCTGTGAGCAGTAAAAGTCGAGGGTACTCTTGATTTAAAAGAGCACTCCACAAATGGGCAATTCAGTCTCTCTTTTTATCAAATGTCTCTTTAAATGAAGAAAGTAATGTTTAAGGTTGGTTGGTGTTGAAAAAGTACAAAGTTCACAACGAAGTTTAGCAACAGGGTTGGTTCCTTGTTTGTGGTCCTTCAAATGTTTTACAAGTTCAACGTGGGATTGAAAGACGGTAAAACAATTAGGGTAAATACAACTAAAACCTTTTCTTCCACGTCCATGCTTGTCCTTGTAATGATTCACTATAGTCTTTTCAATGTATGAGGCAAAATCACAAAACTTACAAGACCACTTCATCAAATGAGTAGCTGAGCCAGGTAAGTCACAAAGCACCTGAAACACATCAAACAGAAGAAAAGCTTTATTTTCTTTAAAGGTCAAAATTCATGTTTTTTAAACTGTACATTCCTAGTTAAACTTAGCATCATTAACAATAAGGTAAAATGGATACATTGATGTGTCCTCCGTTTTTTTGTACAGTAGGCATTTATATACTGCAGAGCCGAAGACAAAAACTCAATTCTTCTTGGTATTCTTTTTTTTGACAACCTAGACGGTGACGTACGCGCAGGGAGTCTAGGTATAAACAATTTATGTTGCCAGGCTACAACTGACAGCTGCGATAGAGAAGGGAAAGATGGACAGCGACTCCGAGACAAGTTCTTCAAGTTTCGACGACGATGAATACGAAGACATTTTCGTCGCATATTCTGAGACAGGATATGAGGACGATTTTTTCAGTTCAAATAACCATCTGCCAAATGTAATCGGGCCGTACATGTACGAGCCCGAGGCGCCACCTGCCGAGAGTGCCGCCGCCGCAGATGTGGAGGAGGACATCGACATCTGTATTTTGCAGAACTGGTGAGTGTTGGTCCAAAATTGATGCTAATCTGATTAAACACGCAAGTTGGTGTGGAGACCTAGTACGGTAGTATAGTGGCTGTTTAACAGTGGGCTAAACGAGCCTCGGGCCCACCCAGGGCTCTCTCAGATAGCCTCCTTTTTTATCTACATCTCTGATCCTACCGGTAGGTTACCTATGAAGGCTACATAAATAACGTCATCTCACCAACAAAGTAGCGTGAAGTTACAGCTTCAACAACAGCTAGAGTTACATGAACAGCTCAGATGCAAAACTCCCTAAGTGCCTTTTCAGAAACATTTCATCCTTCATTTGTTGGCCTATTATGTCAAAACTGTGTATTTTCATTTGATTATTGTGGGGGCAGTTGTGGCCTAGTGGTTAAGTGAATTAGTGAAAGTGAAAAGTGAAAGAATTAGGCTTTAGATCAGAGGATTATGGATTCAAATCCCCCTTTCACCTCTCCCTACACCTCCATACATTGCATCTTAACTCTTCACATGTAAGCTTATTTCATTAAAATCTTAAAACATGTAAAATAGGCCTACATTTATAGTAAGAACAATGAAGCCAGAATCACAACTGTAGGCTATAACAAACAAGCAGGGCCTAAACAAACCAATACATGGGTATCACTAATATAGTCTATCTTCTTTACAGGTGTTCCTATCAATTCTGCCAGGTGATGCAAACACGGACAGAGTGTGTCTGCTGCCACCAAGTCCCAACAGTCAGCGCGCTTCTCCCCCAGGATGAAGACAAACCAACGGGTTGCATCACAGAAAGAAGAGGCTTTGATGTGGTGTGCCTGGACGTGGACGTGTTGGATGTGGCCTGGTTGCAGTATAAACAGCAATATGGCAGACAGACATATGACGGTCCACTACATAAACGGCTTCGTCATGTGGCATACCGCCAATTTGTAAGGTGGTGCTACCGCTACCTGGGGAAGGACATAAGGGTGATTCTGCCATCGTGTGTGGTCAGTAAGATCCGGGCCTTTTTCCCACCACCTGGACTAGAAGAGACTTTTTGACTAGACTAAATGGAAACCTTCAAATGTAACATTCTCTTCTAGTCTAGACTCTAGTCACCAGAGGGGGTCCCCTGTACTTTTTGTGGAAACTTTTTTATTATTAACATTTTTTTAGACTCCTGTTGCTACTGTTGTTACTGCTCCTGTTGTTACTGTTTTCAACAATAAAATATGTTAACATTACTGCAAACTGTTTCTCAGACCTCTCTTTAGAACTGTGCAATTGTGAGAATTACAATAAGAAGTTTGACCATTAATACAACTTTTGAACCAGACATCTTCTCTAAACACACAATGTGGAATTGATTAGAGGGGTTGATTTATTAATAGAAACACATGTTGACAACTTTAAAGCCCTAAATGTGAGGGCGATTAGGCCCACTGACTATTCTACATCATGGAATGGAACACACCCACACAAAACACACTGACAAGAAGGTTACAGGTAAATTAAATGTTTTATTGGGGGAATAATTTAAACTGGGAAGGGGTGGGGGGGAGCAGGATTCGTTCATGTGGGGTTTTTTTTATATCATCCGTGAGCTCTACGCTTGGCGACTGCCTCATCTTTATCCGGGTGAGTGTATGTAGCACACAGAGCAGGTGGACTTTCTTTTATTTCATAGGTCTTTCCACTCAAGACAAGACTTTCCACTTCTGCAGCAATTTTATCTGCATAGCCTGGGAGTAAAAGATGCCCTATAATTATTGTGTCCAGTTTGTATATATGCATACCATGAAGTGAAACAACAAAAATCACAGCCAGGTTGTATGCATTTCTACGTAAATGTTCCAATTTCATCTGTGATGATGTAGCCAGTGACATACCGGTAGTGAAGTGTATTTTTTAACTCTGCAATTAACTTCGCAATTATGTACATGTATTTATACTCACTGTATGTGGGGTTTATCTTTACTTCCTTGACAACGTACTCCCCCTTTTTGCTCTTTGGAAAATGCAGTGCCTCGCTTGGCTTTCTCGCCCAGCATTTTCATTAAAATGTAAAGCGGCAATCTGTGTCCTGTAAAGAGAACAACTACAGCGATTAAACCACCCCCTCAAAAGGGTAACCTGGTTGTCTGCTTGACAGCTGTCAAGTCAAGTCAGCTTTTATTGTCACTTTCTTCATATGCACAAGACATACAAGGGAAATTAAATGACCTGTTCTCTCTATACCATGCCAGGACAAGACATACACAAGACTGACATAAAGTCCAAGACATGACAGGTAACAGTGATGGACTGGTAACAATAAGTGATCAATAATAAATACAAATAAACATTTAACATTCAACATTGAACATGTAAACAGAAGATAGGATAAATAGAATGCAGACAATACAATAATAGAAATAATAACAGTGACAGCAGCAATAGTGTATGTTCCAGGACTGAGGTAGTGCAGGTAAGGTGCAGTCCCTGTGTGTGTGCGTGTGTTTGTGTGTGTTCTTGTGGGGTAGTGCAGGTCCAGTCTGTCTATAAATAAGAGTTACCTACAACAGAAAAAAAAAGTATGTTCATTACCTCGTCTTCATTCCATTGTATCCAAAGTGAATCATTTTCGGAGCAAAGTGGATCACTGTCCCATGGAAACCTTCCAGTCCCGACGTCTGTCCATCTGGGCTCAATTTGGCAACTGAATGCAGCAGCTGAGTTGCAAGCAGGATCTTGCTGATCTTGTCATATTCTTCTGAGGCTGAAAGAGATGGCAAAGTATTGCAGATTTGCCACACCAGTGTCAACTGACATAATGCATGGCAACAACTACTTTTTACAATATTTTTTTAGAAGCTCCAATGTCTTGAAACACAAAATTCAACAAATGCACTAAAACCTACATACCTTGGTTAAACCACTCTTTGTGGATCTTCCCATGTGCACATGTTGGAAACGCCACGTCATCATGTTCATGGACATTGGCAATATGGTTCACAATTGACTTCGACTTTGCAACCATGACCTCTGCATTGCCATCACTCGACAAGGCACACCAGTAGAGGTGTGATCTGATGCTCTTCATCCACCTGCCCACCAAAGGAAATGACAAACCCAAAAGTTTCTTCCAGAGACCTGTAAAGAATTTTACATATCAATCGAAATATCAAGTGACTACCACTTTTATCCCCCAGTGCTCAAGGTACGATACCATGTTTGTACATATTTTGAGAATTAAAATATTTAGGATAATGAAAGACATACAAACCTTTTGACACATGCCAAATGTCAAGATGATGGGTGACTCGGTCAGCCTTTTTTTCCCGGAGCCATTTTCCCACGGACTTGTGGCCATCTGTGGTGAGCTTTATTTTGGTCTCTGGATGAGCAGCTTCAACAACGGCAAGTGCTCTGGACAATCCCTCAAGCTCCATGTGGTAGCTGGACTTCACTTCTGTTGACTTCAAAGGGTATGAAGAAGATGATTAGTTGTTCAGTTAAAGAACACACAGTCTGAAAGACAGACAATCATGATTACACAACAACATTATTACACTACAATTAAATAATAAAGATGACAACCAAAGGTAAATCAACCATACACACTGACTGACCATAAGAATACATACTGCTAGTGTTACATGTTACTCACTTGTATCAGCTCTGTGCAAACAATCTTTTTCTCAGTTGTGTCATGTAGAGTGTAACTGCCATATTTAGCACAATGACCCATTGAATCACATCTGGAGTCACCAGACAGCAGAAGAACATCTTGGATTTTTGACATTGTGTTGTTGGAATTTCCATACATTTCTTACTGCCTGATGTAGGAAGTTTTTTTGGTGGGTGAAAAAGGTGACTGGGGCAATTGCCTCTAATCCCCAACATTTCAACACCCTCAGTGTCTGGCTGGCAAGGCACCTGCACATAAAATTGCTGTTGATAGCGCAATATTGCCTGCCGGATATTTCCCTGTCATTTCCTGCCCTCTCCAAACAAACATCTCCTTGCAGGCTAGACATGCCTGCTCCACTCTGACTAAAGTCCCGTCCACTGACGTCACAATCCCAGACCACAGCGATGGCACCTCCTGAACAACTGTAACAGTTTGTTTTCAGTAACTGCAAACATGCGTGTCCTTCCAGGCTCTTCAAGATCGTGAGGGATTGTCTCGTCCCTACAAGAAATAATAGTACTGAAGTAAAAGGGGTGTGTGTGTGCGTGTGTGTGTGGGACAGAAACAGAGAAAGAGTAAGAGATCGACAATAAGTTAACTTACACATCACAGGATGTATCATAGGATGCCTCTGGTTTCCATGTAGGATCATTTTCCTCTAGCTCCATTTGTGGCTGGTCACTGTCGCTGTCCTCGAATAACATACTCAGTTTAGGTGTTTCAGTTTTGACTGGTGTCGATGTCTGTACACTGGTGTTCACCACATTGCATTGGATGCCTTTTGACCGTACACGTACAGATGACCTGCAGTTGGTCCACTTTACTCTCCTCGATGGCTTTATGTCCACCTGAACACCTAGGTAAAAAAAAAAAAAAAAAACATTTTCCAAACAGGAAGGTAAAGGAATGGTTACATACACCGATTAAGTCACACACCAAACTATGATAGCCACTAGTGCATCTCACCATCTTGGACAATAACACCATCATCCAACAGAAGAGTGTGTTCAGCTGGAGGCTGAGAGCACTGAAATTCAGGACTGACAGACTGGGGAAATCATTTGTCCCAAGAGCCATGCAACTATTATATATAAATGTATTCAAACCTATACTTCTGTAGGTCTTCACTGCTGGAGGTACATCCACAGGAGTGGATGCTGCAACAGGCACCTCAAGCATTAAGGGCTCTTCCACATTTTCAAAGCTTTCTTCTTCCACATCCTCGCATTCCATCTGCATGATTTCCTCAATGATCTACAACATTTTACACATAATATTAATATCAAATTTAGCAACAGGGTATTAGTTATTAGAGCTGCAACGATTACTGGAGGACCTTGAATACCTCGAGTAGAAAAAGTATACAAGGAAAATGTTTTGCAAAGAAAATCAGGGGACGCCTCTCTTGACCCCCAGGTGGGAAACCAATACCATAGGCACCAAGTTTGAGATTTAATGCAGGACGCCCTACTGTGCTGGAACAGTGGTATTTATTTATTTATTTATTTATTTATTTTTTCAGTAGGCCTAGCTGCATAGACGTCAGATTACACAATATATCTTTCAAAACGGTAAAGCAAAAGTTAGCCTACCTACAAGGCACACTCTCCTCGTCTAGTAGGCTAATTGTCCATGCAAGGATCTTGTCCTTTTAAATCCATTTGATGGCTGCGTTGACAGTCTTGTAAATGACTAAGCTAACTCAGCTTGAAAAACGTGCACATTTTGTATCGGGTGTGAATGAGATGTGTCTTCAGGTCTGCGCAAGCCAATGACATGTATAGGTCTAAATTTCATTGTAGGCCTACTAATACTGTTATGTATTATTCTGACTGGAGCGCTCGCTTTTTCCTCCAACAAGAGAAGACAGGGATGTAAGCTGGGGCTTGATGCCCTTAGCAACATAGCCATACTGTAGCCTATTTAGTTTCACCACATCATTAGCATCTGGGAGGGGGAAGGCGTCAACATCAAGTTCAAATTGAAAACTTACCCGTTTACGTTCTCTCTTTTCCATGGAAGCTGATGGTCGAGGAGCTTTCGTTTGAACCACCTTGTCCGGAAAGCAGATGCTTGGCACAGCTATTCCCTTCTTCCTCCTATTGGGGCAATTCCAGCGTTATGGATGTGACATTTGGAGCCAAAATGGAAAGAACTGACCTGGTTAATTTTTATTCTTTCATAGTATTTAAAAAGGTGTTGTATATTTTTAAGACCTTCCATATTGGAGAAGTGATGGGGGAAAAAAGAATTCCCATAGTACATTTAGAACACAAAAAAATGCCAAAAAAGACGTGCGTTATGGATGTGACAGAAAAAATACCCCATTTCTCAGGTGACTAGACATATTTATAAAACTCTGTGAAATTATTGATATCATAATCAAATGCAGGTATGCATTTGATAATGCAGTCTTAGTTGAACATAAAAAAACCTTTGTTTTAAGTATTTTCTATTTCATGCAGATTCTAGGAAGGAAATATCAGTGTTATGGATGTGACATAATTCCGTTATGGATGTGACGCGTCTGAAATACACATTGCTTCTGTTTGGGGAATAAACACTTAATCCATCATAAGCCTTTGCTCATACAAAAACAGTTCTGAAAATTAGTTATGAGTTATTAGCAGGGTTCATGCAGGAATTACCAAGTCAAATTTAAGACCTTTTTTAGACTTTTTTAGACCATTATGAGAAAAATTTAAGACCAACATCGAGAACCATCCCGTACCGGGAACCCACCCCAAAAAATGACGCACGCATGTGATTCTCAATACAATGCCATTTTGTATTGTAAATGTAAAAGTGCATTAGCAGAAAAATACAAGATTGACTGATTGACTGAAGATTGACAAAAAAACATACAATATGATGAACAGTATTGACCGAGAACCATCCCAACCAACCCTCCCCCAACAATATTTTATGAAAAGTGCATCAGCAGCAGAACACAAGATTGACTGACATATACAGTATGATGAACAGTATGTCCAATATAGAACTACATATATCTCAACTCCTCCCCTTTTGTATTTATCTCAGCCTCAAGGGCTTTCACTTCAGCCAGTTTGTCTTTGTGTGCTCTTCTGAGAGCATTCGACTTGGAAAGCAGTTGAGCCATCTTTGAACCTGCTTTGCTCTCCGCCTCTACAGCGAGGGCATCTGCCTCACTGGCGAGACAGGTGGACACATTTTCCAGCCTGGTCTTCTTCTTCTTCAGGTCCTCCAGAGCCTGCTCAGCCAGCTTTCTCTTCTGGCCCTGGGTCTCCTTTTCTTTTCTGACCCGCTCCTGTTCCAGAAACAGACGGTATTTTGATCGGGCTGCACCCACAGATGCCATCAGTTCCTTTGTGAGGGGGACCTGAGTGACGCCTCCATGCATTGCAACAAAGTCACATATTAGCCTTTGGGAAATAATCGTGTCCTCTTGTAGGTTTTCAGTCAGGATCTCCTTGTTAACTGAAAATCCTCTTTCGACTGAGGCCTGACCATGTGACAGCAGGAGCAATTTCTGACAAAATCCCCAAGCAGCAGGATAGGCATGGCTTAAGTGCTCGCACAAGAAGGTGTCAACGCGTCTCTCAAACGGCTTGAAGCCAACAAAAGCTTCACTTCTGGCCTCAACAGACAGGAAAGCCTCAAACTCCTGCACAATGACATCCCCTATGATAAAGTACAAGAACATAAAAAGTCAGTGAAAAAAAGCAGTCATGGCAGAAACTGATGTTTTCTTGGCACGTTTGTATTGGGCTAACCCAGTGTTACTCAAAATGGGGCGGGCGCCCAACTAGTGGGGCGTGGAGGTATTGCAGGTGCTGGCTAGCTCTGTGCTCCTTTATGAAGAGAGGCAATTGGCTTATTATGAAATGTGAACAGCCTACTGAAAACAAATACTTCAGTTTTTTTCTAATGAATTGAAATTAATATTTTTGTAGGTTTACAAATTGAGCATTATATAATAATATATAATTGAGCAAATTATGAAACACTCTTAATATGGTCAGCCACTGCACACAGACCAGCAGACCAGGTATAGGGCCATCAAAAGGGCTAAGTGAATAATCTGTGCTCAACTAATACTCAATAGGTCATTGGAAAAACTGTCAAATAGCAGATACAGTATTCATCTAAATAAAAAATGTCAATATATATAACTCAATATATAACTCAAAGGATCTCTCAACCCCTTTCTGAACCTATTCCTACCAGCAGATACACCTCCTGTCAGTTGTCTGTTCTTCAGGAATGTCTGCACAAGAGCCTTCATCTCACTTTTGCATCGGTCTGGGTCCCGGTGCATGAGAGATGGGTCCAGACACTCCATCTGCCTAACTGTAGCAAATTTCAGTGGACTCTTCTCCTGTGCCTTTTTTACGATGTGTGAGAGGCCCTGCATACAGTCCTTCTTAAACTGAAGGACAGCTAGTTCTGAACTCTTACTCTCCTGGACAATCAAAAAAATACATGTCATTAATATCAAAATAAAATTTAAGTACCGCACGGCAACTACTGTAGCATTTATCAAGTACTGTGTGTAATGCTATGCAGTGAGATTCAATTCATAACAGCATACATACTGATCACAAACAATCAACATGCAAACACATACTTTGATTGCTGCCTCAGCACCTAGGCCGACGTCAACCCGTTGGGGGGGGAGGAGCAATGCCTTGTCTGACACATCCAATTTTGTCAGATGAAGGGCTGATGCGTCTTCAAGTGCCTCCCTCTTGACAAACCGCCTCAGTAGACTCTGTCAGTAAGCAAAACTACCATTAGTCCAGAGGACTTCAGGGATATAAATAATAATAAATAATAATACATTTTATTTGTAGCGCCTTTCAAGATACTCAAGGACACTTAATAAAATAATAATAATACATAAAAAATAGTAATAACAGTAAATTACAAAAGAAAAAAAAATCATTACTAGGCCTACAAGTGGTAAAGCATCAAGAAAATAGGCATTTAAAAAATAAAGGAAATAAGATAGAAGATTTAGAACTTATCAATATGAGGGGAAAGCAAGAGTGAAGAGATGGGTTTTTAGCTGGGATTTGAAAGATAAAATGGAAGTGCATTGGCACAATGAGAGCGGGAGAGTGTTCCAGAGTTTTGGGACAGCAACACTAAATGCTCTGTCACCCATGGAGTGGAGATTTGTGGGGGGAATAGACAAAAGGTGTGTGTCAGAGGAGCGTAGAGTACGAGTGGGCATGCAGGGGTTAAGAAGACTAGTGAGGTATGTGGGTGCCAGATTGTGTTGGGCCTAAATGATTACAAACATTACAGCCATAAAGAGCTAATAGTTACCTTGATCAACTGAGCCAGGTCCTTTGCCAGGAAAGGCATCACAGGTTCCTCTGTCTGGTATTTTTTCAAGAAGGGATGGAAGGTCCTGGCCACAGACATGAAGAATTGCATCTTCGCCGGCGTCAGAGGATCTTTGAGGGCAGCCTCAATGGTGTCAAATGATGCTGTTCTAGGGTTTGGGAGGTCTTTATTGTGCACAGCATCGACGTACAACAAAAGAGAAGGCCATACCTCCACCGCCCGCTCCACCACTGGGAGGTTTTCCAGCCATCTGTGGCCACAAAATGGCTTTGGGAAGAGGGAGGATTTCGTGACTCTTTCGTAGTCCTCTCGTCTTGCAGGAACCTGGTGGAAGACCTGGTGCATGGCCTTCAACAGCTTGTCTAAATTCCACATGCAGAATCCGGCCTTAAATGCATTGTGGAGTGTGTGGAGGCCACAGCTGCCGACGGACACCAGCCCTTGTCCCAGGCCGTCTTGGTTTTGTTGGTAGGCCTGTAACAATAATCAATGACAATCAATTATTCATCAATAACATGTTAACAAAACTATCATAGCGCTTCTAGACAATAATTACTATGCTTAGAAGTCCTTTTTCCTAGTCACCTGCGCATCCACCTCATTGGTGCTCACAGTCAGGACACAAGAATCAATAGCAAAACCTTTGCTCCAACTTGGGACTAAGGAGCAAGACCGGAGCACTCAGTTTTCAATGCTTTTTAATGGTACAGAATGAAGTGGCGGCACCGTGTTCAGAGTAAAAAAAATCATTTTTCCTCTTTGTCCAATATGGTCTTTTATCATCACTATGATCATTTATCAATATAAATTCGTGGTTGACTAAATGTTAAGTAAAATCTTATCAGACTTACTTCTTGGAGAAGTTCCAAAAACTTCCAATTTACATTGGGTCCATCCATAGAGACTGAGAGCAGCCCACTCGGGTCCAATGGCTGCAATGCCTCCTTAATGGGATATAAGAAATGAAAGGATTACATAATGCACAAAACTATGCTGCAGAACTGTAAACAAACAAACCTCTTCAGCTTACATTGTCAACAGGATTTCAGCCATCAAATATAACTGATATTATTTATTTTCACTGTGTACAGGACAGAGTAGATTTATGTCTTAACACATTCTCCAATTCACTGATTAAATTATTAGCACGCATGGTCAGTCCCTCCAGTTTTCCCCCCTTTAGCAATCGTGAGGTACATGTGGAAAAACACAACTTTTCTCAACAACCATTGTCATAACCAATGTCAACAAACAAAAAATAGACTGGTGGTTAAGAGACGCAATGTCGCGAGCTCTACAAACAAATAACTATGGGACTGATGATCAAAACAAACTTACTTGTATGTGTCTGAGAAGGTCCCGCGCTGTCCCATGCCCCATGAATTTAGAATCCATGTACCGAGATTGCACGGCTCCGTCACTCCAATAACGCAAGTGAATGTCCATCTGCTTGTTCTTCGTTGTGGCGTTGAAGCTTTCATCAAACATCAGGACATACTGTCCGGTAACGGATTTTATCATTTGTGTCTTGATGTACTCTGCGATTCCAAAACGCGCTATATAAGATATTTTGTTTGGGCCGCAGGTAAAGGTTTTCGCGATGCCGGAGTCAGGGAACATGTTCTGGAAAAGGCTGCTAATGTTCGCGCTGCTGTTATACGAAAGATGTGAGCTTACGGTGTGCAGAATCCACAGGACCTCTGCTGTAGAAGTTGAAGTGGACCCAAACGTTGCCTGAATAGTTGAAGTAGGTTGGTGTTGTTGAACTGCCGAAGACGGCTGAGTGGGTTGCAAAAACCTTAACATAGGAGGCACACTTGCCGCGCTTTTTAAAGCAAGCTGGTGCTTCGCGGCTGTCTGGTGTGACTGGAGTGCCTTCACCCCCAAAGTGCCCAACTGTAGAGTCTTTTTACATACTTTACACCGAGCCGAGTGCCTGTCGCCGACGACCTCTTCCAACCAGGAGGAAAATTCTGAGTCGTCGAGCCACCTCTTGTTGAACTGACATCTCCCCATTTTCTTTCGTTAACACACGTCGTCTTCACCATCTACTCACTCGATCTGACTAACTACCTGCAAAGAGTCTCCTAGGTTACGGAAGATACGGAGAGCGTTAGTGGACACATAGCCACTAAACGCATAATTCGATTTCAAAATGCAAGACGCTGACAGTAGAAACAACAACGCAACAGACGCTTTTTTCATTCTAGACAACAGGGACTTCTCTCGGAATGGACGGAGCGTGCGTAACAAATTAAGACTTGAGAAAATGAAATTTTAGACCTGAGATGAAAATATGGCTGTTTTTAAGACCTTTTAAGGCCTAAAATTTAAGTTTCTGAATTTTAGACTTTTTTAGACTTTTTAAGACCCCGCGGGAACCCTGTATTAGTTATAAGTTCTTAGATAAGATTTAGAATAGTTCATAGTAGTAGTGGCTTGTGGCGATGATGCATAATAGTATATGATCACATTTAGGTTTTAGCTTGGATCTTAAATTAATAAAAGAGACTGACAGAGGCATTAGGTTAAGTAAACATATGAACAATTTATTTATTTGTCTTTTATTAATATATTATTTATTTATTTATTTGTTTAATTTGCCTTGAAATGCAAGATCTTTTTCCTGCTTACTCTGCCTGCAGAGCCTCATTGAAGTGGTGCCTGCCTCTGTTGTCCACCAAAGGATTAAGGCGCCTAATGACTTGCTCCCTAGTCACCCAGGACTTGTCCTCCTTTAATGGCATGATGTAGACAAAACCCAACTCATCATTCTTCCTCAAAAACTGAACTTCAACTCCATGTTGATCATAGTCTGTGACGAGGCCCACAAATTCCCTCCTAGACCTCTTCCCCTCATATGTCACAAGGACACAGTCCCCAGTTACAATGTTTTGCAAGTTTTCAGATGGGTTGGCTACAGGCTCATCATCGTTTGAATCTTCCTCATCGGTTGACTCAGGGTTCTGGACCAGTGTATGTTCAGCTGATTCTGTTGCTGTGGAGTAAGGCTTGTATTGAATTTGGCCCCATGACACAGGGGCAACAGAATGTACGTTCAGTGTACCTGGAAGAGGTGTTACTAGCTGCCAGTACTTGTCAATCTGATGTGTCATGCAAAAGTCTGTGATGTCTTTCTTTGTTATTAACAGGACCTCCATCTTAGGGCAAACCTTCCTCGCAGTCTCAGCAAATGTGCCTGCATTTAACTGCACTACCTGTCTGCTGAGAACTGCTGTGCCAACTGCCCTCTTCACTGTTCCCCCCACTCCATCTACAGCACCTTTGCCATGGCTGGTGGCAAAATAATGCCATTCACAGATCACATCTGGAAAGATTTCCTTAAAAGTAGAGGCCAGAAAAAAACAAACAAATCTGTTTTTGAACTGTGCCGCTGACCCATCACTGAATATATGCAGTTCTCTCATTTCTTTGTGTGTTTTTTGTAGGTCCTTCACAATGCCTGTAAGGAAAGTTGTGACGGCATGTTTTTCATGCTGGAGCTCATCACTTACTACTACATAACACTGCACTTCCTCTTTCACCCAGGCTACAGCCGTGAAGATCGTGATCTGGCTTTGATTCCAGTGTGCAGATTGGATTTCATCCTGGTAGTCCACCAGGTAATTTTCGGCAAAGTCAACCTGGAGTATGACACAGTCTTCCTCCCTCTTCTTCTTTTGAAAGAAGTGGCTTTGTTGTTGTTTGACAAAGAAATGGCGAATGAATCTCGGTGCAGTTTCAAAAAGCTTTTGCAGGACATCCCTCAACAGTCCAACTTTTTGTGTCTTGACCTGGACACCTTCAACAGATTCCCAGACATACCAGCTGGTGTTTGTCTCTTTCTCTTCCTCAGGAATACCTGAAATAAACTGTTCAAACTTGCGTCTCTCACCACATGCATCACATTCATTCAACATGCACTCCACGCTTTCATGACTACACACAACAGCATCCACATAACTGCTCACACTTCTGAAAGCCAGCCTTGGTATGTGTTTGTAGGCACAGTTAAGAAGGAGTGAGGTGTTCTCATGATATTTGCAGAGAGACATATTTTTGGGAGTGTCTGATCTAACCAAAACAAATGGTGGTCGCAACTCAGCAAATTTCAACTTCCCCACCTTATCCTCTGGATGGTCTTCTTTAAATAAATGGTAGGCCTCCATTAATGACATGGTCATGTGCCGCTTTTGCATTTTTATCTTTTGACACCCCTCTCTGATGATAACAGCATCCCGCTTCCCTGGTGCCTGCCTGGATACGTCATCTCGTTGGTAGAATTCTACAACAGCCGTGGTAATCTCAGATGAGAGGGCTGATTTTCTTCTGTCATTTTTTTGTCCATGGAAGTCCATCTTCACAGACAATGTGCGGATGATGGCAGACTTTTTTCTTGGACTTGATGGTAATGCTTTGATTACTTTTTTCATGGCTTTACCAAAAGATTTATAGGCAGGCGACTGCTGACTTGTTATATTGGAAGCTTTAAGACGCATGCGCCGGTGGCGCTGCCTCTCCTTTGCCTTTTCCCGCTCCACCTGTGCCTCAAGTTTTGTTTGTGTTGATTTGTTTTTTAATCTCTCAAGCCTCTTCCTTTCTCTTTCATGCTGCTTAAAGCCCTCATCATTTTTCCTCCTCTGACGATAGGCCCTCTGTCTCTCAGCAGCTGTCTTTGCCATTTCCTAAAGTAGAATAAAATAAACTTTAATGTCATTATACACAGTACAATGCCAAAACAAGTCCTTAAAAGTACACACAGTGCAATGTTTAACTGATGTAGGCCTGCTATTAAAAGAAAAACAAAAAAGCTATGTAGACAAAATTATATTCATTATGAACACCGATAAAGGCAGTGTACTAAACAAAATGTACATTTAGAGTCGAAATTGTTTTTCCTATTCAATAGGCTATCCCTAATCTAAGTTGGGTACCTTACCACACTCATGATTTCCCTCTATATTAAATGTATATGAAAAAAATCAGTCAGTGTTTTGTAATGAGTGAAATAGCGCCTCCCGGTATAAGATCATTAGCGTTATGGTAAAGTGCGGTATTACATACTCCAGTCGTCTTCAAGTGGTTCCCAGCTTGCAATCGCCATCATTATTATTTAGGCTATGTAATTAGTATGAACCATAGACTGTATATAATTTCTATACGGTCTATGATATGAACTAAACAGAACTATGATGTTCCGATAATTAGCTGTTAGCCATATAGCTAACTACACCTTAAGCAGTCATTCATTCAGCTGAGCCAGTAATTGATTTCCATCAACTACATTTCTAAATCAAGTCCCTGTTGATACTGTACAATCTTTTGTTTGATTGCTTATGATAATCATTAAATATCATATTTGAAGTGCTGGTCTTAGTTTACTTACCGTATTAAGGCGAGACACGGCAGGTGAAAACATCGATTTTTCATGTCCTGGTCAAAATTGAGATGTTGGGCTAATTTGCATCCTTAACATGTAATCTTTCACACTACTACAAAGAAAATGTCAAAATTACACTTTTAGGTGTTTATTTTATTACACTTTGTCAACTTGCGCCTGTGATTTTTACCGAAGATTTATCAAAAGTTAGCTTTCTTGCGCACGAAGTCATATCGCAACTAGACTCTGTCATATGCCATCCATGGTATCGTTGTAAAGCTCTCGGGCTGCTGCCTAACGTTATCTAATCCAAATATGGATAGTTCCGCTGTATCAACCACCAATCCTGAATGTTTACAGGGGGATTTAAACATACAATCAAATCTGATTGGCTGTACTCGATTTCCAGCAAGACGATTCGTTCAAATGCATCACGTGGTACACTCTCAGGCTTCCTAGTTAGCTTTCTGTCGAACACTCTATGGAGATGCCCACAACAACGTGACGATTTAAAGCTTCCCAGAGGAGACTAATACAACTGACACTTGCAAGAAACTGTAAGGCAAAGGAAAGTAATAAATTAGATGACAAAATTCCTTGTCAAAGTGCATCATTATGTACGCTGTCTTTGGGGAAACGGGAGCGTTCAGATAGCGGCAATGAACACCACCGTGCCACGCAGCAGTGGCTCGTAGGTCATGTTACAGGTGTGAATTAATTGATCAGTAGCCAATTTGTCTTATTTATAGTTATAACTTTATAACAATTGCTGAAAATAATGAACGTGTTGTGCCAACGCCCGAGTGGTCCTATTCCGAGACAAGTGCGGTTTTAAACAGTTTCAAACATTTTACGATCGAAGAGCTTACATTCAACCACACTCCAGGCTATGTTTCTAACGTAGCCTAAATGCTAGAGACTGACATCCGTTGGCTTGGAAACTTGTCATACAATGTTACGAGCATAGCAATTGCTGTTACAGTGTTTACAGTTAGGCCAATGTTGCTAGCGATTAGTGCTTCACATCAAAGAAAGTGGATCTAATCACATTTAAAAGACAAACGCTAGCTGGGTCGACGTATACCAACCTTGTATTATAAATGGCTTCCTGGCGACAGTCCATGACAGTTTGCGATGGCACCTCGAAGCAATCCTCCTTAAAATGGAGTGAACAAATAACGGACCCGGGTCCTGGTTCCCTGAAATCGGACCTTGTTTGGCTAACAAATCTCACCCAGGCCCGCCGTACCACGGTGTTTTTTGGGAAATAATATGTTGAAATTCCCAACTCCTTTCTTGCAACATTTCTGCAACCTCCCACCACACAGTAATTGGGCATTGTGTAATTAATTTAGCTCTGAATGAACCGACCAAAGTTAGCTTTCTTTTTACCGTTGCTTCTTCAAAAAAGTATGCAGTGACTGACAGCAACCGTAACCACTCCCTGCGTGTACGTCATCCACCGAGGATTTTCGTTTCTTAGCAGAGACGCCAGTAGTTCATATAAAAATGTGCTTAAAATAATTATGGCGCTGTATATTATTATATGAATAGTCAAATTAGGATGATGAAACTATTATTTATCAACGGCCAATTGTTTTTTTTACTCTAATGTTGATCTTTAATATGTCTCTAATGTCACCATGGCTGCACATTCATTGTCGTTTTACTATTGCTATATAAATTCAAAACAGTGAACTCATTATCATGTTCTGTTCAATAGTCCTTATTAGTGATTTCAGAAGTTATTTTCATTTAGAATGTCTTTAAATTAGTTTTACTTATTTAGACCAGTGATTCCCAAACTTTTTTTCCTGGGGACCCATATTTTTAAATGAACTACAGCCGAAAGGTTAATTCACAGCTATATTAATTCATAGCTGTATTAAATCATAGCGTAGAGGAGTAGGTTTGCAACTGGCAGCCATTTTGAGGTTGAATGCCGATGGCTGTTGCGATGACCGTTAAACATCTCTACCCACCTGAGGGTGTCGTACCAGTCTTTGGGAAACAATGGTTTAGACAATCTAAAAGACTGCCCTGTTTCATTTCAAACATATCATAGATAACACTGGGGTCACGTAACACTAGCTAACGGAATGTTCCGTAAAGAGCTAGTTTCTGCATATTGCCATCATGTCTCGTCAGCTAATGGCTGTTCTTACTCAGCTGGCACTGGCAAATAAACCCCAGCCCGCACAAACAACTACCTAAATAAATAGCTAGCTAACGTTAGATGGCCATGACTTTGCTAACTAGCTAGCAACCACCACTGAACAAAAGAAGACCGAACGTGCAGAACATACGTTTTACATAAAATTGTGTCTATAATATTGTTATAGATCCATCATGCACATGTGTGAATAACAGCAGAACTCTGCTGTATGTACTGTTTGGATTAAACGCCAATGATTAATTTGCACCCCTAATCTGCACCTATACCAGCCCCAGCTGCTAACAAATGTGTAGCTCAATAGTTATTAGCCATGTGCGTCGCTAAAATTAAATCACAGGAGTTCACGGTGCACATATTGAACGGTAACGTCGTTAATTACGTTAATCATCGATGTATATTCTAGGCTAAAAAAGAAAACACGAACACTTACCAAAAATGAACTCGCACAAGCCAACTCGTCTTGTCTTGCAGAAAAATGAGGCACCAACTGAAGTCTGCTTGCTGACGGCTGGCGCGTAAACTTCAAGCTTGGCTTCATCTCGCGACTCGCACATGCGCAAAGAACTGTCCTCCCCAATATGCAACAGTTGTACCCCACTCAATTTAAAATAGCAAGTTCATTCCACCACTTGGTATTTGTGATTCATTGAAGTAACTTATGGCCTTAAATTGGAAGACTGAAAACTCAAACAATTTAGTTGAAATTTCATAAAACATTATTTTATGCCAGTGTTAATGAAATATATCAGTTATCATAACTTATTGATGAGATCATTTTTTACAGTGCAGAGATTTCAGACATTTCAGACATGTATAGATTAATCATTTTAGTACTTTGAATTAGGCTACCTGTCATTTATTTTTGGAATGAGGGAGATTATATTTTTCTGATCGAGCTTTTTCTGTCGTTGGTCCTGGGTTCTGGAATCACTTTTCTGAATATATAAAATGTAGCACGACTGTTAATAATTTTAAATGTAGGCTAATTTAAAACCATACTTTTTTTCTTTGGCCTATAATTATGAAGTTTTTTTCCACATTGTTTTTTTTTTTATTATCCTTCTCTGAATGTATGCTATTTTTGGTTGTTTATTTAGGAATTTAATTTGGTTTAAATAGCCTACCCGATCTTTTTTACCATTATTGTTTTTATTTATTTAGGCTATTTATTTATTTTTACTTAGTTTTATTCCATTTGGGAGACTTTGATCAGCTTCTGTTGCATGAAATGTGCTAAATAAATAAATTAAACTTGAATTTAAACTACAATGTGGTGTTTTTGGTTTTGTGTATTGTAGGCTACGTCGCTTTGAAATAGGCTAAAAAAAGTGTTCTAAATAACGGCTAGGACGCAGCATACATTCGAGAGGGAAAATAATGCCAGAATGCCTAGTGATAGTATTGTGACGTAAGCGTTCTATTCCACAGGTGGGTATAAAAAGGCAGACAGTACACATATCAGTATCATTTATTCTGAGCACGACTAAGCGACTACGAGAGCGATTAACTGCGCAATTTTGTCAGGGCCGAGAGCGAGAGCGTTTGTAAGGTAAACAATGGACCGTCTCCCGGTTCATCTGACAGCAAGGCTGGACAGGAGCGTTTTGGAGAAGCTCCAGATGGTGTTCGATGACCTGGCCGAGGAGGCGCAGGCTAACCAGGCGGCCATGAAGGCGGTGGCAGCGCAGCTTGTGGGGGACATCCGAGCGCTGGAGGCCTCCAGGGAGGCGCGCGAGGAGGAGCGGATGAAGGAGAGAGCGATGCTGGCGGCAGCGGCTGAGGCTGCCCGACTGGCAGAGTGCCAGAAGATCAGGGACTCCCTCTCTGAGATGGCGCTCCAGGTAAAGACCATCACGGAGCAGAAGGAGAAGGAGCGAGAGAGGTGCTTCGCTCTGGAGAAGGAGAGCAAGAGGACGCTCTTCCTCCTGGAGCAGAAGGAGGAGGAAGACTATGAGAGGATGATGGCCCGAGAGAAGGAGAGGATCATCAGGGACGCCACCAAGTGGGAGCATGTCAACAGGGAGAAGGAGAGCATGACCGTATCCATGGTGCTGGCCACGGCTGCCCTGAAGCAGAGGGTGCTGATTGAGCTGAAGGACCAGGCCCAGAAATGGATGCTGGTAAGTGTCACTATTGACTACACCAAGCCCTTGGTTTGCTACTGATCCTGTGAGGACCATCGACACAATATAGAGGAACACAGCTAATGTAGTGTGTGACCCAATACAAGGATAGAAGGATGGTTTACAGTATTGTCACATGCATAGACATACTGGGTAGAATAGGACATGCAGTGAAACTGCTGATTGTTAGTCTAAAACTGTGCATGGGGAGGGGGGGTTAAAGTAAAGTGTGTAGAATGCAGTTTGGGGATGGCTACCTAATGAAGGGCAGAGGTAGAACACAGGGGAACACTGAGATAATGTGGTATGTTTTTAAATCTCCTCAGGCACCTGAGCGGTCTACCCAGGACGACATGGCCGTGAAAGCCCCCGTGGTCTTCACCACCTGGATGCTGAGGGAGGGATGGAGGAAACTCCAGGCCAACAAGCCCACCCTGAACGATGACATCCAGGTACCTCAACGCACACACCTGCCTGCCCTGCTGTCTGACAACATTTCAATTAAACCTTGACTAATAATGTCCCACTAATAATGTTATCTAATATTTGGCCTTAACCTACTGTTACTATATATTTTTCAGACTTTCTGCAACAAGAAAGAAATTGAGAAGCAGGTTTTCGAGAACCACAAGCTGGAGGCAGAGATTGCCGCAGAGTTCGCAAAGAAGAGGAAGTCCCTAATGGCAGACTTCCAGAAGAAGGAGGAGAAGATTAAAGCCGCCGAGCTGAAACAGAAAATCAAAATCGAGAAACAGATGAGGAAACAACTCGAGAGAGCGCAGAAGGCAGAAGAGAAGGAGAAGGAACGGCGGGAGGCGAAGGAGAAGAAGGAGAAGGAACGCCGGGAGGCCAAGGAAAAGAAGGAGGCGGAGAAACTGGCCAAGAAGCAGGCCAGAGAGGAGAGAGGAGAAAACAGACGCTCCAGATTCTTTTTCTGGAGAAGATCCGCAAGAGCAAATTAGACAAACTTACAGCAATTCAAACGATGGACTTGTGAAAGCATTTTCATAACATCAATGAACAATACCAATGCATATTGTTCACTGCTGTCCTACAGCTTAATCTAAACCATCATTGTACCCTGGACCTGTTTAAGTTGTGGGGCAAAAAAAAACAGCTTTACAATATATATTTTTATTTTTCTGATACATTAAAGATTCTATTTGGCAACATTGGCTATACCATGTTTATGTCTTATTATTGTCCTTAAGTATGTGGTCTGAAAAAACAACTTCTCACAAATATGGCACACATGGACGCAAATGATGGTGGTGGTTTGAGTTCAAGTTCAGGTGTATTGTGGCATCTTGAATTATATGTCCATATAAAATGAGCAAAATTCTTATTACATTTATGCTACAGTATGGTGCTGGGTCTTGATCGGGGGTACTGAACCCCCTATAATTCAAACTATGCATACACACAAGCAGAACATAATATCCAAGACAAGTCCATTCTCATTTTGTTTAGTGTAGAGATGTCCACGGAGAGATACTGAGGGAGGCTGTGACTCAGTTCACCATACAAGATGCCTTCATAATTGGGGGGTGCCACCTTTTGCAGTGGGTACTACTGTTTACACTTAGCATGATGTACATTAATATGTTGGCACCCCTTAACCCTTATTTTGATGTCTTTGTAGCAAGACATTCTCAGTAAAATCCACATTTGCTTCTCATGTGTTAATCATCTAGTGAGCAGAACGGTCCCGGCTAACAGATGAACCTTTTTTTGTGCTAGCCAGTCAGTTTTTAGTCAGTTTATGTATTTCACCAAGGTTATGTGTTCTTCCTGCCTAACTTGTAAATGTAATTGGTTGTTAAGTCTTTTCAATTTCCTACTTTGGCTCTTCCTCACATCCTCTGTGAAAGGCAAGAGTTGGGGGGTGTTCCACTTTCTCTCTTCTGAGTGTTTTTAATGCAGATGCAGAGATCATTTTGTTCCAAAAGGTTCTAAATATTCTTCGTAATTCCTGCGCCTTTTGGGCAATTTTCTTTTTTCTGGATATCATGGCCTCACATTCAACCATGCTTGCTATTTTTAACAGACAGGCAGTGATGGTGTTTTGAAAGAGCTGTTGTCCTCGTTATAACAACCTACAGGTTTGACAGCCGCCACAACATTGCGGAAGTCCTTCATTGTCTGCATTTTTGATAGTTCTCTGCCACCTAGAAGCAGTCTTCCAATCTCTCTCATCTTTTGCCTGATGTCTGCATGTCTTGAAAGATCATGGCCATGCTTGTTTAACATCGTTCTCCCAGCCTTATAATGCAGTCATCGTGCTTGATCGTATGGGTAACATCATCTTGCCTCATTGTATTTATGAGTTTCCATAATCCTGGGAGCAGGTTCAGCATTGGCATAGAGAGAAATTATTCTGTTTCTGCCTGTTGTAAGTAGATTACTCCTTTGCGCTAAGGTGCATTTTTTCATGTGTTTCCATAGAAATCTTTTCTTGAAAAATCTTGAGGCCTGATTTTGGGGTCATTGGTTTGCTTACAGGGCACAACGCCAGATCTTCTCAGATCTACTCTGACATCTGTGAACTCCCTTTCTCTTTTCTTTAGCTCTCTTTCATCTGTTAAATTGCAGGCTTTTAGGTGTCCCACCAGTGGAACTGATGTGAAGTAGTTGTGGAATTGTAGATAACTGGAAGGCAGCTGTGGTGACATCGTAACGCTTGCTAACTTGCAGTTGTAACTTGAGTGGTTTCAACATGTACTGGGTGTATATGAAGTTCAGCAAAATATATATCAATATACTGGTGTATAATGGAATGTTTAATGCCTGGCGCAAGCTGTCAGTAACAGGTTGTCATGGTAGCGCAATAAGGCGTCTCTTAGGTTGCGTCATGCTGGTGATGGTTGTGGTAGGTTAAAATATGAGCTCTTGTTACTTATATATATCGAAGTTATTAATTTGTCCATCCTTATAAATCTGTTTATGGGCAAGTAGAGATTAACCAGAGAGATGTTAACACTGTTTTAACTGCTGTCTCTACTTGTATATCGAATTTGTTACGATCAAATGTACTTGAAATGACAGTTAGCCAAAGAATGTTCTGCCGTTTAACGGCTTTTTGAGATGATATGATCGCAAAAAATATTTAATACTAAATACACTATTTGTACTGTTAGGTTGCGTTATACTGGTGATGGTTGCTGAGCCAGATAGTTCGGACATACCGCACTGACACCTTGTTTTGTATGTCCTGTCATATGCCAGGTGCGTTATGCTGGTGATGGCTGCGTTATATAAACAAAGACCTGTGAACCTATTCGTCCTGTCTGCCTGTGAACCTAACCTATTCGTCCTGTCTGCCTGTGATTCCTGCAAGAGTAGCAAGGCAAAATCAAGGGGTTACACAGGCAGCCATTTGTTGCTAGGTAACTGTAAGGCAAATAGTCACAAGTGAGAGCAATGATGAGGCAGAGCACATTCATTGTGATGAGACAATGCCACAAAGTCACAGCACAGCCATAACACACAGCCACAGCACTGTATCTGGAAAATGCTCAAAGATATAAGTAGTTGGTGTGACAGCGAAAGCTATAATCCTTCATTGGCCCTATACAACAACATTAAAGCAGCTCACCAGCTTGCCTTCGGTAGGCTCCAAACACAAACACAAGACTAGCAGAATTTAAAGCAACACTAAGTTTTTCCCTTTTCAGTCGTCCTACAGGTTGGAAGGAACGGTCTCATTCATGTCTCATTCAAACTACAGGGAGATGGCCCTCTCCTCCAAACTTGCATAGTGTGGTTACAGACCGTGGAGGACCATAAAGCCAATTTAGAAGTGCCATTCACCGTGTTACAAATTGATAGTATTGCTTTTAAGCAGTGGTTTTTAACCTATGGGGCGCGGTTAGCAACAGGGGGACTCAAAAGAAATGAGAGTCCAGAGGATAGCGAATCTACAAGTGATCACCCTGTTACCAAACAAAAAAGATGATGCTGGAGAAAGTACAGTGATGAGTATTTGGGTCTGGGATTTTATTGGACTGGCTCCGAGGCTGAACCACTACCACTGTGCCTGGTGTGCTCTGAGACACTGTCAAATGAAGCTCTGAAGCAGTAGCGGTTTTAGGCACGGGCGAACTGGGCAGCCGCCCGGGGTGCCATTTCGTGGGGGGCGCCACAAGCGCTTGGGAAAAAAATAAATAAAAGAAAAGAAAAAGCTCCTCGTGTCCTATCGCTGCAATCGGCACAATGGCGCCCCCTAAGTGAACCGCAGGCGCTTCTCAGCAAGCAAGCTGAGAAGTACCATGCACAGAAGCAGCGTGTCTCTCTGCCTTGGGGGGTTGCTCCCAGAGGGGCGTAAAACACTATAGAACCGCCACTGCTCTGAAGCCCTGTAAACTGCGCCGTCACCTCCAAACAAAACATGGAGAGTATGCGACCAAGCCTCTTCAGTTCTTCCAAAACAAGCTCCGGGAATATCAGAGCAAGAAAAAGGTAATGGAAGCTACGGCTATGTGCAGTGACAACGCAAAGGCTGTGGAAACGTCATACCTGATCTCCGAGCTTATAGCTAAAACCGGAAAACCCCACACTGATGGAGAGACTTTACTTCTTCCAGGTACGAAAATTATAGTGGAGAAGATGTTGGGAATGAACAGGCACTGCAGCCGATCAAACTCCTTTCATTGTCTGACAATACTGTGAAGCGCAGAATTGATGACATGGCAGAGAATGTGTTAGATCAGCTGATACGGAATGTAAAAGCGAGCCGTTTCTATGCCATTCAACTTGACGAATCGACTGACATTGCCAAAGTATCAAATTTGCTTGCCTACATCCGATATGAAAAAATGGCGAGGTAAAGGAGGACTTTTTGTTTTGTAGACCTCTGCCAACCCGCTCTACTGCTGGGGCCATTTTTGACATTCTGAATGCGTTCATTATTTCGAATGGCTGCTCTGTGGAGAGATGGGCAGCGATCACCAGCAGCTGTTGTTGCACACAGAGGTGCGGTGGCTGTCCAGAGGTAAGGTGCTGACGCGCCTGTTCGAGCTTCGGGATGAAGTGCGCCTGTTTTTACTCGACACAAACTTTGAACTCGCACACTGCTTCAGTGATTTTGAGTGGCTGACTAAATTGGCTTATCTCGCCGACATTTTCAGCCACTTAAATGGGCTGAATTTAGCTCTTCAGGGATCCACTGTTAATGTGTTCAAGGTCCAGCAAAAAGTGGAGGCAACTACAAGAAAACTGGCGCCGTGAAATAAACGAGTCGACCAGGCAAATTACGACTCCTTTGAAAACAGTCAGATTTTCTGATAAAGGAAGAGATGCTGTCAGTACACTATCCGGATCGGGTCTGCACATGCGCACAATTACATACACAATTACGTAAACAATTCCATTTACCGATGATTTACTGCACGATCTGCTCCACACTTGCGCATCTTTCCACCGCGGGAAATTAAAAGGTGTCTGCTTTAGAACTCACTCACTTATTTACCTCACACACCATCATTCACTATCATTTGATTAGGCGTTTGAAGAGAGAAGGCAGAAAATAATGGACAGTTCAACGTTTGCCCTATATGTTGTCCTTAGGCAGTATTTGTCTAACGGGCTGGTAGATCCTGACTTAAAAAAAAAATATTCTAAGAATAAATAAAACTTTTTAGTGGCAAGTGTCAAATGTGGACCCCGATGTCAAATGTGCACGGTCCGCCCTCTTCTCAACTGTTTTAGATTGATGTGGCAGGAATCAGCGTGAGAGCAGACAGAGTGTGCTGCCATGCGTTGAGATGGTATTTTACTGCGCTACAGAATCTCATAATTGTGAGATAGTAAGTCAGAATTGTGAGATACTAACTCAAACTTGTGAGATAACAAGTCAGAATTGTGAGATACTATCTCTCAATTAATAAAACAACTTCTATTTAAAGTGGCGGAAACGGACTTCCATAGTTATTAGAGGTAAGTTATATGTTTTGTCTTTGTTAGACGTCTTGTTATATGTTAATACTGAAAACTATGGTAAAGTTAGCTTTTGCCTGACATTCAAACTATCGGTGGACAGTAGCGGTTTTAGGCATGGGCGAACAGGGCAGCCGCCCGGGGCGCCATTTCGTGGGGGGCGCCACGAGCGCTTGGGGGGGGGGGGGAAATAAATCAATAAAAAGCTCCTATGTCATATCGCTGCAATCGGCACATTGGCGCCCCCTACTTGAACTGCCTTTGCCCTTGCCCAAAGGATGACATCACTCACTTGATGGCCACAGTGTCTCGTCGTTGCCTTAGGTATCTACTGGGATATCAACACCTAGTCCTACAAAACAGATTTGTACAGCTTAATGCACACATATTTGCGGCCTTAAACATCAAGCATGCCATCACTAGTGCTTACCATCCCCAGTCAAATGGGAAAGTAAGTGTTTCATCATTTTTTTGAAATATTTGGTTTAAAATGTAAGTGCATGTAGTAATTCCTTTCTGTGTTACAGGATGAGAGAACTAATCAAAATGTGAAAAGGGTCTTCACAAAATATGTCAATGACCACCAGGTTGACTGGGACATCCACCTGCAGGCAGTAGTATATGGCATTAACACTGCAAAGCAGGTTATTATTCAAAATGACTAGATTTCATATACCACATGCATGTTTTAAGAGTTTTATTTTCTGATTCAATGCAATTTAACAAAACCTTTTGTTTAAAATTAGAGATCCACCAAGTACAGTCCGTACTTTTTAATGTACGGTAGGCACCCCTGCCTACCACAAGCATTAAATGGTTGTTCCAAGGCAGATGGCAGTTTAGAAATTGCGGACCCAGAGGAGGAGCTGGAGCTGAAACTGGCTGGAGTAAAGGCCCTCAATAAAACGGTTTGTTCAGAGTTGTGTGGATGGCATGTTTAATTTCAATAAGAATGTTTGCATAGATTTCAATTGCACAGGATGGGACCAGGGGACCATGCATGGCAGGGGCGTCATTGAAGTGTAGTGGTAGTGCTTGATGTTGGTGCGGTCTTGTATGACATTAATATATTATCTTTAAGGTACGAAACAATATTGAGAAGGTACAGGCAGACCTTTGAGGCGAAAGAAGAGGAAAGGTGTGCGTTTGTGCTCATTCGAGGCAAAGAAGAGGAAAGGTGTGCGTCTGTGCTCATTCGAGGTGAAGAAGAGGAAAGGTGTGCGTCTGTGCACATTCGAGGCTGGGGATGAGGTACTAATTGCAGAACCGAAAAAGAAAGTGAAGAGGGGAAATTGTCTTCAAGATCTTCACCAAGGGCCATTCCCTCTCACATCCCTGACCGAGAAGGGTGTGGCAACTGTGGCCATGTCAGGAACACAAAAAAAAGTAAATGTGTCCAGACTGAGGCCCTACTTTCAGCCACTAGGTATTGTAATAATCCTACTTGGTGGCTTAGCAAATATAAAGATGACACTTGACGATGGCACTTAGTATTGTCCTGTTGTGTAGACCATACCAGTGAATCAGGCTGTGACATGTATCGGAATTGAATACGTGATGGGTGCCTATCCTACAGTTCTTTTATCAAGTTAAGCATGAACAGCACTCTGAAAATCTTCAAATCGATGACCCTGTGTAACAGCCTTAACAAATACAGATCAAACTGCGTTACATGGATTGGTATCCTGTTTAGGCAAAACCTTATTCCTTGGCTTCAGGTTTGAGTAAAAGCCTTGTTCCCTGGCTGCAGGTTGGAGTAAAAACCTTGTTCCATGGCTTCAGGTTTGAGTAAACACCAAAGAAAGAAAAAATCTTTTTTTTTTTCTCCGTTTTTTAAAATCTAACAGTTTGCTTTTTTTCCAGGCAACGTGCAGGAGCAGTGGCAAATGGACCCTGGGTTGAGAAGACAGGCAAAGATTTTGATGTAAATTTGCTTACTATGTCATTTTGGAGATTGATTTTGCTCAGCTGACACTGCATATTGCAGTAATGGTCAACACCACATCTGAGTAACTGTATTGCTTTTTTAGCCATTTCCAGTTCAGGCAGATGGAAAGAGCTGTGGGATCTTCATGCTTATGGTAAATTTCCAGTATTTCTACCCCCCCACCTCACCCCCACCACTTGTTCTACATCTCAGTGATCATTGTCTTTCTCTTTAACAGTATGCCCTCTGCATCTGTAATGGTGCCCAGTTTCACTTTTTGGATGTAAGTTGTAATTCATGGCATGCATGTATGCAAGAATGTAAAAAAAAAAAAAAAATCGAATTGCGCAAGACCCCAATATTACATTTATATTACAGAGTGAAATACCAAATATTCGGAAATGGTGGTGTGTCCAAATTCTGGAAAGATTTTCAGTCTCAAGGTAGGACACATTTCAAGCAGTAAAATATTGATCTACTTTACAATTATGCTATGTTAAGTGTTTCCTTTTTTTTTTTTGGAAAAGGCATGTGCAGTACTCACAGCGCTTTGCCTTCTGGACAGAAGAAGGCAGAACAGCTATTAGCAGGCACCCTGCCACCTATTTATAGGATTTCTCAACCCAAGATAATCAAGGTATGGCCAAATTAACCAGACAACCCAAAAACCTTTCACCATGGGTCAAGTGGTGTTACATTTAACTTTATTAAAATTGCACTCTATGCGTCACTAACTATGAGGTTTATGCTGAAAAAATGTCTTTGGGGCAAGACTTTTGCAAGACCCCAAACATCTTAAGTTAGAGACTAGTCTTAACTTATGGCATTTTACTTTACCAAAGGAGGAACAGGTCGAACTTGAAGAGCTGCCCTCCATTTTGAAAGACATGTACCAGGCACAATATCTGGTCACAAACAGTCCTGGGCTTTTCACTGGCCAGGTGCAAGAACCCCGATACCTGGTCATGGACCATCAAGACCAGATGACAGCATTGAGGTTGCTGAAGGAGGACACCGAGTGGGATGCCAAGGAACCCTTCACGTTTATGTTTGAGAATAGAGTGGACCTAGAAACTTTTATGGTCATTTGCAGAGACACTCTGGACGAGGATACTTGCTGGGTATGGGATGCACCTTCAGTAAATGGAGACAAACAGTTGAGGAAAACAGTCTGTGAAGATTCTCATTCATCCAGATCATGTTAGTCAAATGAGCTAAGTTGTAAGAAACTGGACTTCTTTTGGTAGCTTGAAGGCGTTTCACCTTTCATCCAAAAGGCTTCTTCAGTCCTGGCATGATGGTAGGGAACCAGGGGTTAAAAACTCTGGGGGCTCTATTTTCATATGGGTTTGCTTACCAGGCTATACATGTTGCAGCTCTTCTGCCAGTTGAGCTTGTCTCTCTCGCAGCAGCAGGTGTATTTGGGTTCAAAGCATGCAAGGTCAATATCCAGGCGATGGGGCCTACTCAAAGGGTAACACTTTGGGTATCGTGCCAGAGTAAGAAACACCACTAAACATGACAATTACCAACAGAATGCTAACGATGGAGCCTATCGTTATGATAGTGCAGATCGTTATCGTCCCTTTAGACAAAATTCAAATAATAAGAGAAATAGATCCACCTGGTGTAAGAAAAAATTGAATTGCGATTTTTTTGAAAATCAAGCATACCATTGAAACCAAGCATACCCGCACCTAGAAATATGCAGGCATAATGGAGTTCCTGACTCCATTTATGGACTTCCTGGAGACGTTTGGGGAATTATCAATCCCAGCAGCACCCACATGAGCCTGCACATGTAGCCGGCTTTTTGACATTTAAAAATGGAGGAACAGCTTATTACAGCCATGTCTGGTTTTCCTGTCATTTTTGACAAGTCCCTTTGTGTCCTCTGTGAGATGTCGGGGAATTATCAATCTTCCCCGCAGCACCCACATGAGCCTGAGCCTGCGGAACTGGTCTGTAGCCAGGCTGGTGGTGATGACGGGCATTCTGTTCTGGCCAGGCAGTCCCCCATTGCCCCAGCCAGCCCCCCGTGCAGCCCTCTATCCATCACCACCCAAGCCAGCCCGATAACACCTCCTGCCATAGTTGACAGGCCTGTACCAGGCAGGAGGAGGCAGCGGAGGGACACGTTCGAGGACAGGCTGATTGAGCTGCTGGAAAAAAATCAGCCACCTCAGCCAACTCCTCCTCCACCAGAGGACGAGGATGAACTTTTTTTTGAAAGTCTCCTCCCGGCCCTCAAAAAGCTGCCCATAGGGAAGAGGGAGGAGTTAAAATATACCTTCTATGGGATGGTTTTGGAGGCAGGGAGAGAGGGGGAGGGAGAGACTTTGTAAAAAAATAATAGTGTTAATGTTTATGTTCTTAATGTTCTGTTTGTATATGTTCTGTTAAGTTCTAATGTTCTATGTTCTATTTTGTTTTTACATTAAATCTTTGTTATCTGCTTTGGGCTTGTACTTGCATTTTTCATAAACACTTGGGGTGCTGCAATCAGCATTAAGCATGACAAATGAACATACATTCCTGTAAGTGAGAATCTTAAGAGCATATTTGTCAAACACACCCTGATATTTAATGTCTCTAACTTTGACAACAGTACCGTTGTGTTTTACATCAGCAATTGTTCCTATTGGCACCAGAAATAAATATTATCATGAGCACTGGTAACACATGCTTTGAAGACACGTCCTGAAAGCGAAATTACGAATCCTACTATGGCGACGCCACAGTGAGCCAAACTCGGCTTCTGATTGGTCGAACTTCAACACCAGACTGAAACGCGGAAGCTGCTGTTTGATGTACTAAATCGCTACCGTTATTTCCTGTCTGTCCCCATCCGGTCACCATTTTATAGGAGGATGAGAGCAACTTTTTGGTGCCTAGTGCCCAGGGACCAAGCAATCTGTTACACCGTCAACACTGCACTTAGCTGCTGCACCTTCCCTGTTGGTGCGAGTGGTGCACTCTGCAAGCACCAAAGTGCAGTCTCAGCCACCTTTGGCACAAATGAGACCATCCCTCCCCAGAGCACACCACAGTTGAGGAAACTGTTTCATCTGGTGAGTGACCAGGCTCCGGGAGGAGCAACTACAAAATTAAGGAGTGGCACATGTAAATTAGTATTAAGCGTATTGTCCCTTTTTGACTTAAAACTGTAAAGTAATGTGCATATAATATTTTCCTTCTACATGTATTTTGTTTGTTTGTTTTATGCTTATGCAGGAGGGACTGTGCCAGAGGAGTGGTTCGAGGGCTTGACATTGCAGCCTCCAGAGCCATCATTTGTTAGGTGCAGTGGTGCATCAGCCATGCCATTGCAGTGTAATTAACCCGAAAGCAACTGAGTAGGCACACATGTTGGTAATTTTTGCAGTAGTAGTAGTAGTTATTAGCTGGCTGCTAATGTAGCCACGTATCTTATCCATGTTCCTGAATCAAAATTCACCCACCAAAAGACAGTACTGCAGTATATTAACCTAAAGTTAACGCATATAGTGAGTATGAAGGATGTGATAAACCCATGAAGAGCATCAAGAAAGCATGCTATAACGTGACATCTAAAATACTTACGCAACATTTACATACAAGAACACAATTGTAGAAAGCCCTTATCCCAACAGGAAACAAATTAGTGCTGTATAAAGTACTGGAAAGTCATACTCAAGTAAAAGTATGGGTAGTCTTACAAAACTGAAGTTTGACTATATCAATCACAATTGGAGAAGGACCTGTATGTTTGGGTAGCAGGCCTTAAGACAAAAATGAGAGAGGACGAGTCCTACCAGGGACCAGTGCAGGCATTCCTTAAGAGTGCCTCCAAATTAAGCACAGACAGTGGAGTGCAGTCTGCTTTGTGCAACTTTGGAAAGGCACAAAGGTCCGACCCAGGGGGTTCCTCCAGTCACAGACAAACATTGGTGTCCAGCCAACTGCGGTGGCAAGAAGAAAGGCACATCTGGGAGGGAGAACCCTTGGTTCTGGCCGACCGAGAAAAAGTGACATAAAGGACCACCCATACTAGGCAGTGTGCCACCAATAGGCTACTCCCTGTAAAGTTTTTTTTTATTTAAATAAACTATTTGTACAACTACAAAGTTCACAATGCTTCGCTTCGTATATCAGGGCCCATGTTATTATTACCAAGAAAGTGTGGAGCTACTTGGAGCTTTTTTAATGCTTTAAAAATACATATACCTTTGGGCTACACTCCATGTTTCAGCCTAATAGCTAGCTAGCTTGGCTGGACAACTACAAAGTTCACAATGCTTCGCTTCGTATATCAGGGCCCATGTTATTATTACCAAGAAAGTGTGGAGCTACTTGGAGCTTTTTTAATGCTTTAAAAATACATATACCTTTGGGCTACACTCCATGTTTCAGCCTAATAGCTAGGGTGCCAACAATAGCCTACTCCCTGTAAATAGTTTTTGTGTAAACGACTTGTACACCTGTAGAGCTCTCAACCTTTATTGAGAAGTTCTAACATTTTGAATGGTCCTTGTTAAAAACAAAGAAGTGTGGACCTACTTTAAGCTTTTTAATGGTTTAAAATACGCTTCCGAAGCCCTGTGAGCCTTTTTTGACAAAACGGTAAAAATATTGAAGTTTCAAATGTTAGCATAGTTTTGCTCCGCAGCAAACATACGAAATCGTAATCACGTTTTAACGTACACAGAGTTCATTTTACACCAAAATACTGCTATGGGTATTTTTTCTACTGCTATCGCTGCAACCACGCTTACTGAAATGGCAGAATACTACTTGATCCTTCTTCTACTTTGGTTCCAGCCTGTCTTGCAAACTAGCATGTCACAGGAGCTGTGTTAGCATATATACCTAGCCATCTTTCTTTGGGCTCTGTTGCGAATCTTCTAAATCGTGACTCTTTTCATTTTCATTTCACAACTAAATAGTTTATTCTAATACATAAAATCACAAAGTGTGTAAAACAAACAGATATCTGGGTCCAATTAGCAATCCCTTGCCGATAACTGCGAGCAAACATGCACAACGTGACTACAGTCACGTATCTTACACAAGTTATAACGTGCATAACGCTCAAAATACATTTAAATGTTTATCAAACCCCCTGCCTCCTTCCAACTGAAAGGAATGGAACGTCATTTGAAACGATGTCATTGGTTACCGCTCGGCGAACACCGCTCCTCATTTGCATAAAGTTCAGCAGATCTCAACTTTTCCGCCCGCCTCGCTGAACTACGTCACCATCTGCCGCCTCTCAACTGAAATGAATAGAACGTTCCGCCCGCTCGCATTTATTTTGAGCGTAAGACAGTCTCACCCGGGCACGAAGTTGGACTGGCTGTCTTTCCCTAACCCAGTAGTTTTATAGTTCAACACATTTGAAATGTCGGACTTCTATTTTCCCAGATCGTTCTCTCAGCCATCTGGTGAGCCAGTTCACCCCAATGGGGGTCATCCCTATGTTCCCCGGGTCCTATGTTCCCCGGTATCGGGGAACATCGGACCCTCTTTCCAAAAAAGGGTCCGATGTTCCCCGCTCAATCCAAATATACTGTGGCCACGCATAAGCGTTGCTTGTTGTTGTTGTTCTGTTTGTTCGACATTGTTTCGTCACATGCCTACATTTTATTCAGACAATGTATTGTTGTTGTATGTAGGCACCGATCTTAGCTTTTTTTATTTGGAGACAATTTGGTGACAAGGGTCCGACACACGGGGACTGCTTCTCCGAAGCCCATTTGATTTGACAATGTCAGTAATCCGACATTGGCTCTACAGCCCAATACTTAGATCTCTTTGTTCCAATAAAATGAAACCCACCCTTCCGACAGGTCAACCAATGGCTATCTTAGATCACCTCATTCACATTCATGTAAATTCAGAATCAACAATGACAAGCCACGTTCAAAGACAACGACAATCCTGAGGCTGCAGCCATGCAGACTCGGCTAAACAAACACAGCCAGCTGTTGCATCACGCGGGCATACAATAGCCTACATAATTCAAATGTATAGCAATCTATAATTCATTCTTAATAAAACGATAGGGAAATGAAGAGAACTTCCCAAAACCAAAGCAGAAATGATCTGCTCGCCATGACGCCTCTCCAATAAGACGCACAAATACCTGCTGTGCTGTGCGCTTTCCAGATTAGATGGCTACAACTAACACAAGTCTGGGAAAGCATTTGTTTTATTCGAGCATATTGCAACGCTTAAAAGTAGCCATTGAACAACAAAAAAAAAACAATTAACAACAATAAAAGGCTTGCCGCATCTAGTTGCAGCGCTTGCTGTGTGAAGCGCAGCTTGTGTCTGTCGCTGTCCTCAACCTTGATAAAGCTGAAAGTGACATGTTAACCTTGAAAATGTTGACTTTTAAAGTAAAGAAGCACTATACAAGTAAAAAATAATGTAGGCTATAAAATGTTTTTCATCCATTCTTTGACTCCGCCATCTCAACACCGAAGTTCGGGAAATCGCCCCTCTCAATAATGCACAATTGCGCAAGCATCCCTTGTGGACAGGTATGCTTCTGCGCGCAAAATTGACAAAAGGCAGGAAATATGCACGCACAAGCACATCCCCGTCCTGTTCCACGGTCAGATACCAGGCGGGGAAGATAGGACCCTTTTTAAAGAAAAGGGTCCTATGTTCCCCGGTCCCATACAAATAGCGGGGAACATAGGACCCGGGGAACATTGATACGCTCCCCCTCAATGTAGTTTTCCTCTTTTTACTTCGTCTAAGAAGTTATCTTTAAAACACATTCCCTTCCCATTTTCATAGTAACATCTTTACTACAATTTGTTCTGCCGTTAGTCAAGCAACACTGTTTTCCAACTCAGCAAGATGCATGGTCCTGATCCAGTTAATAAGCGACGTTTATTGTTGCTCAAGCATTTCTACATTTCTCATGCAATGATAAAATAATATGGAAGGTTATATACAGCAGTGGTGAATGTATTTTATAGGACACACAGGAAGGTCATTTGATCTGCTCAAGGATCTTGCTACAGCTTCCGAAAACCAGAATGACGAAGTCGAACTAGCTGTCTTTCCCTGACCCAGTAGTTTTATAGTTCAACACATTTCAAATGTCGGACTGCTACTTTCCCAGATCCTTCTTTCAGCCATTCTCCCTTTCCACTTCGTCTGTGATGCAAAAAACACATTCCTTCTCCATTTTCATTGTAAAATCTTTAGTACAGTTTGTTCTGCAGTTTGTCGAGGAACACTATGTCATTCTACTGTTAGTGCAGCATGCTCCTGATCCGGTCAATAAGCACAGTTGGTTATTGTTCAAGCATTTGGACATTTGTCATGCAATGACAAAATAATATGAAAGCTTATATATAACAGTGGGGAATGTATTGTATGTCACACACAGGAAGTTCATCAGTGGTTCAGTAAAGCAGTACATTCATTAAGATGAAATTCAAAGGTTAAAACCTGAAAGCTATACAAGAGTTTAGCATAACATTATATTTCATTGTCCATGGCAGCTAGCAATGGTATGTCAGGTTATATGTACATCAAGCGGAATAGACTGTTTTTTACCTCGACATTCATATTGTTCGCATCAAACAATTTAATGAGTAAAACTGTTTAAAATAAATAAGTTTACAAGCAATATAAGCATTAGCAACCATATTTGCCTGCAATATACAGATGTAGTGTACTAGCGTTAGTTGAGCTAAGTGGCTATCCTTATTAACTTTTAAATAACATTGTACGGACATTTTGTATTATATATATTGACATAAAAACAAACTTATTTTACAAGAAGCCACCATGGGCCTTCTACAAACAACAGTACTATGAATGCATAAAAATTCTGGTAAAAAAAATTACTGTACTGTTTGAATAACAAATAGCCATACTTATGCCTGTTTAGTTTTCTGTTCATGTTAGAGAAACATTTCCAGCAACATTTCCCACAAAGGTAGCATTAAGTGTTTTTGTAGGAGGGATCGTTATCTTTATGGATCTTCACCATTCAATGCAACTAAAGCGAAAGGAAAAATGGCTAAGCTACACGCTAGCATTGTTTGTATGTTAACTAGCTAGCTCCCTCGCCATGCTAGCTTGCCTGGAACCAAAGTTAGTAGAAGAAGAATCAAGTCCCGAAGTACAATAGCTAGCGTGCCTGTAGGCTACTTGTAATAGTGGTTATATATATATATATATATATATATATATATATTAAGAAAATTATTGTATGCCGTCTGATTCGTGATTAGGCATCTACTAGTCAGTTTATCATATTAGGGTTTGTTGTATCGTATCCTATTCTAATTGGTCACCAGGCTACTGCACAACCTCGAGAGCCAGCCTGGTGACCAATTTGAAAAATTGAAAAGCTTCATTCAGTCACGTTGAAAACGACGCCATCCCTCAGTCCATTTTATAATAAAGAGAAAATAATGGACTTCTCCATTTTGGAGAA
This sequence comes from Setipinna tenuifilis, assembly GCA_030347295.1. Classification (NCBI taxonomy): domain Eukaryota; kingdom Metazoa; phylum Chordata; class Actinopteri; order Clupeiformes; family Engraulidae; genus Setipinna; species Setipinna tenuifilis. The sequence continues at coordinate 39,157,653 of CM059265.1, forward strand.
TTTTGTGCCTGTACCGAGCTGTGACTGGTTGACGTCAGCAGTGTGTTTCGATCTATATACACTCTATGGTTCCGATATCCATACTTACTGTACTGAGATTGAAAACGTAGGATCTTCCGGAAGATTAAGTCTGCAAGGCTGGGGAACATGTTGCAGTTCCCTTGACTGATGCGACCATGCCAGAGGTCAAGTTTTTGTGTGAAGGCGTCCACGTTGGCCCTACGTTGGCATTACGGAGTGCGTTTCATTGGCCCGACGGTGTGAACCAACGCTGGGCCAACGACTTTTTGGCCGCTGGGGATACGTTGGCCCACCGTTGGCATGGTTGGCATTTCGGCCGTAAGGCCACCGTTTCGCCAACGTGGATCCAACCTCCCCCCGATTGCCACCGTGTTGGCTCATAGCCGATTGCCAACTTATGGTGTAGGCCTTTGTTATTTTATTATTATTAATTTGCCTTGTCCTTAACCAAATTGAACAAAAACAGTTTAATTTCCTAGTGTGGTGAGATTTGACTTGTGAAAAACTCAAACATAGTTTGAAATTAGATTGGTAAGTATCATTTATTTTATGCTTAAATTAAAAAAAAAAAAAAAAGTAGTGCATGTCGCTTGTGTGGGAGGGGTCATTGGTCTTCTAGGCTTCTTGCTCGCTGACGGTGTCGTCGTCGCTGGTGTCGGTGTCCAACTGATGCGGACGGCGTTGCTGCGGGGCACCTGTAATATACAAGATCATCGTTAAGTTTACACATCGCTAAACACAGGTAATGCCTGCCTTTCTTGCTTTCTATATCAAGCTTTGTGTATTAAATCGTATTGTGTATGATAATCGTAACAGCAGTGATAGCGTTTTCCTTCCACATGCAGATGAAAAAACGTTAGCTGTAGCCTACGCATATGTAACATAGTTAAAACGTGATCATTCTGTATTTGTTGAATTTTCACAAAATCTGTATTGTTATTGCATTACTAGTTTGATGTATCACATTCACTTGGTTGTTATTTACATTATATGATTAATATGCTTGTATGTTGTCTGCCATTTTTGTCTACTTTGTGTATACCAGTTAGATCTCATGCTAGAGTTGAATGCAGTGACTGTGAATTCCTGGTATGTATCGTCTGAGGGTCGTCATACATACAAGACATTGAACCTTCCAAAAAGTTGTCAGTAGTTCATAGCGAGGGCTTAGAGCCAGGGGGCGTAAGGACGAGCCAACCCAATGCAGATAACTATTATTTGTGCTGCAACACAGTGCTGTTCATACCTCCATGCAATCTCCCTGCTCTCTGTTTCCTTCCCCCACTTCTGTCTTTGCTGCACTTCAGCCAATTCTTTATAACAGCCTCGCAATCGCTCGCCGACATTCTGTGGCTAGTTGCTGCACCTAAACAGAAAGTTTACATTACATTACATTTAGCTGACGCTTTTATCCAAAGCGACTTAGACTTGTTTAACTGGAGCAATGTGGGGTCAGGTGCCTTGCTCAAGGGCACTTCAGCCATGTTAAGGGTGGGGATTGAACCTGTAACCCTCTGTGACAGTCCAACTCCTTAACCACTACAACACGGCTGTCTTCATTATCTTTTATAATACCAGGGCCTTTTCTTGGGTTTTGTCCTTCAGGGCCTTCTCCACTCTCTGGAGGTCTGCAATGTTGTCCATCGGGAACTTGAAGTCCTCTGACAGCTCCAGGTCGTGGATCGGCTGTTGCCGCCGTGTGAGGGCCTGGAGAAGCAGGTTGTTTTGCCTCACCAACACCTTCAGCTCCTCCACCGCGCGCAACAGTGCATGATCCCGTTCTACAGGACAGAAAAAAATAACATACATTTCTCGTCAAGACCTTTCACAAAAATTAACGTGGTTAAACATATTTTTTGTATTACAGTGGAAAGCAAGATGTTTTTGTACCAAATTGGTTCTGGAGGCTGGTAGAGAGCTCGGTTGTCGTGCGCTCCAGAGCCCTCGAAGTATGCCCAACAACTGCAAAGAAGAACAAGGTCATGCACAAAAAGGGTTACTACAATTTGTTCTGCCGCTAGTCAAGCAACACTGTTTTGTATGTATGGTCCTGATCCAGTTAATAAGCGCCGTTTATTGTTGTTCAAGCATTTCTACATTTCTCATGCAATGATACAAATAATATGGAAGGTTATATATAGCAGTGGTGAATGTATTTTATAGGACACACAGGAAGGCCATTTAACATGACCTGGATGAGGATCTGCTCAAGGATCTTGCAACAGCTTCCGAAAAACAGAATGACGAAGTCGAACTGGCTGTCTTTCCCTGACCCAGTAGTTTTATAGTTCAACACAGTTCAAATGTCGGACTGCTATTTTCCCAGATCCTTCTCTCAGCCCTTTGGTGAGCAAGGTGACAGGTATTCTCCCTTTCCACTTCGTCCGTGATGTCATTCTACTGTTAGTGCAGCATGCTCCTGATCCGGTCAATAAGCACAGTTGGTTATTGTTCAAGCATTTGGACATTTGTCATGCAATGACAAAATAATATGAAAGCTTATATATAGCAGTGGGGAATGTATTGTCGCAAACAATTTAATGAGTAAAACTTTAAAATAAATACGTTTACATATGGTTAATGTCCGCAATACGAGCTAAGGAGTGGCTATCCTTATTAACTTTTAAATAGTATTGTATGGACATTTTGTGTTATATATATTGACATAAAGACAAATTTATTTTACAAGAAGTCACCATGGGCCTTCTACAAACAACAGTAGCCTACTATAAATGCATACAAATTCTGGTAAAAATGTTACTGTACTGTTTGAATAACAAATAGCCATACGTATGCCTGTTTAGTTTTCTGTTCATGTTGGGGAAACATTCCCAGGAACATTTCCCACAAAGGTAGCATTAAGTATTTTTGTAAGAGGGATCGTTATCTTTATCGATCTTCACCATTCACTAAAGCCAAAGGAAAGATGGCTAAGCTACACACTAGCGTTGTTTGTACATGTTAACTAGCTAGCTCCCTCGCCATGCTAGCTTGTAGGATTGCTTGGAAGCAAAGTTAGTAGAAGAAGAATCAAGTCCCGCAGTACAATAGCTAGCGTAGCTGAACTTGTAATAGTGGTAATATATATATATATTAAGAAAATTATTATATGCCGTCTGATTCGTGATTAGGCATCTACTAGTCAGTGTATCATATTAGGGTTTGTTGTATCGTATCCTATCCTAATTGGTCACCAGGCTACTGCACAAGCTCAAGAGCCAGCCTGGTGACCAATTTGAAAAATTGAAAATCTGGCTTCATTCAGTCACGTTGAAAACGATGCCATCCCTCAATCCATTTTAGGATAAAGAGAAAATAATGGACTTCTCCATTTTGCCTGCACCGAGCTGTGACTGGTTGACGTCAGCAGTGTGTTCCGATATTCATACTTCCTGCACTTACTGTAGCCGACTGAGCTTGAAAACATAGGATGTTCCGGAAGATGAAGTCTGCAAGGCTGGGGAACATGTTGCAGTTTCCTCGACTGATGCGGCCATGCCAAGTTTTTGTGTGAAGGCGTCCACTCTGTCTGTGAGGAGCAAAATACGAGTTTCGCGGCCTTGCAAAGACAAGTTGAGACCAAATATATCAACTAGATAGGACAGACACGCACCACATCATGTCATCCAGATGCTTCGCCAGATCCGATTTGATTTCTGTCAGAAACAACTTTACCTCCCCTCGCAGCTCATGCAAGCCGTGTAACACCCGCCCCCTGGAGACCCAGCGAACTTTAGCATGCAGAACCAGCTGTTTGTGCCCTGACCCCATATCTGTCAGAGGACCCCAAACAAGCGAAAATTTAGCGGCGGTGACTTGATAAGATTTATAATTTGCAGCGCTTGGTTAACAGGGTCCACGCCGGGAGGCCATTCAGGTAGATGTCACTGTTCAGTTGCTGGAGATTAGCTTGCGTTGTACTCAAATCCTTGGAGGCACGCGGATAGGCAGTCTCCTCAATTATGGTAGAGCTGTTGTATTTCTGACTGCGGGACATCTGGGGTCGGTTGCACCAACAGGGCTTAAGACCAGTCTTAACAAAAGTCGGTCCTAACTCAACGTTCTAAGTCCAACTAGATTGTTACGCCCGTTGCACCAGCGGGACTTAAGCCTTTTTCTCGCTAAGACCGGGCGTAAATTTTACACCTGGTCAGAGGTAGGCGTAAATGTAAGATGTGGCCCAATTTTTATAGTTACGAGAACCGGAGCAACAAAAATGGCACGTCTTGTACACAGGCTGTACCACGAAAGAGCTTTCCGGAGAGAGAGAGTGATACGGGATAGAACTAACCCCCCTAGACATTTATAATGACGAGGAGCTCATACAGAGATTCAGATTTAGCAGGAGGGAGCTGTTAACTTTGATTGAAGAACTGTCGCCAGATCTCATTTTAACTGAGCGCAATGCGGCAATACCACCAACCTTAAAGCCGCCTGCACACTGGCTGCGGTAATACGGGTCCGGTATGACCGGAAGTCAGTCATTGTCAATGGAGATCCGCATTCCGTATGCGGTTTGGGTCCGGACAATACGGCACAGAAGAAATTCCGCATCCGAGGCTCGTCGCATACGTTAAAAAAATCGAACTCCTGCGGAACGGTCGTACGGCTGATAGGACCGGAACTGGTTGTTGCTATGGCTACATTGCTATGGCGACAATAAACAAATGTCATTGTAATAATATAATAAAGATACACTGAACACTGTATTAAGTATAAAATATGCACACACAATCTTTATTAAGTCGTCCCACGCCAATATAATTCAGAGTACTAAAAATATATATATATATATTTTCCCTCCAAAAATGAATTGACCCGAATTCCGCCGGCATCAATTCCCTCTTTTCCCCTGCATCTCGGTATGGCGAACCAGCGTTTAGTAAATTCTTTGGCCCTTGCTCTCCTTTATTGGAGACGCATGCAGGCCAGACCAAGGAGGAGAGTGTGGGTGAAGGATTTTTTGCAGCGGAGAGAAACCCTCGGCGAGTTCCACCGGCTAGTGAGGGAGCTGCGTCTGAATGACGGCGAGGACTTCAGGGAGTATTTCAGGCTGTCCCGTCGTCAGTTTGATGCGCTCCTCCACCACGTTGCTCCTCGTTTGACGAGGCAGAACACCAGGATGCGGAGAAGCATTGGCCCAGCCGAGCGCCTGGCTATCTGTCTCCGGTGAGTTTTATGCATGAAGTAGTGTGTCCAACTTAAATTTACAGAGGGCAAAAGCGGGAATACTCAATAGAATACTCAATAGTAAAAGTTTTATTATTATTAAAAATGGCAAATTTTGCAAGCACTCCTTCCCATTATACAGTATGGTAGTTTGTTGTAGGCTATGCATATGAGTAGATGACTGGTGTGGTCCTGTAATACACAGTAGAATGATTTTGAGGGCCAAATATACGTCCCAGTCAAATAAGTGAAATAAAGAGAAACTAATTATTATTTTGCTCTGTTATTGTAGATACCTGGCAACGGGTGATTCGTATCACTCCCTCTCTTACCATTTCCGGGTGGGATGGACCACAGTGGGGTTGATTGTGCCACAGGTGTGTGAGGCCATCTGGGAGGCACTGGTGCCAGCGTACATGGCAGTCCCGAAGGAGGAGGATTGGCGGGAGATAGCACGAGGGTTTGGCACTCACTGCGACTTCCCCAACTGTGTGGGTGCCATTGATGGGAAGCATGTGCGGATCCAGGCACCACCAAGGGCAGACTCCTTGTTTTTTAATTACAAGGGTGCACACTCCATCGTGCTCCTTGCAATTGTGGATGCAAACCTGTACTTCCGGGTCATTGATGTTGGGGCCTACGGTCGTGGGAGCGATGGCGGCACCGTGCGCGAGTCTGCCTTTGGCCGGGCTCTCCAGGCGGGTACCCTCCAGCTTCCCCCAGATGCTGCTGTACCAGGAGCAGAGGAGCTCGGGCCGCTCCCCTTCACATTTGTCGGGAATGAAGCCTTCCCTCTCCGCCGGCACCTGATGCGGCCCTACCCGGGCAGGAACTTCACCAGACGCCGGCAGCTCTTCAACTACCGCCTGTCCCGGGCCAGGATGGTAGTTGAGAACGCCTTCGGCGTTCTGGCGGCAAGGTTCCGCATGTACCACAGGGTGATGGGCCAGCATCCCAACAACGTGGAGCTGTGTGTGAAGGCGACATGTGTCCTACACAACATGCTGCGGAAAGATGCCCCTCCACGTACAGCAAGACGTACGCCTCCAGATGGCCCACGGGAAGACACTGCTCCAGTGTTGGTCAGTGTGGCAAGGCAGGGGGCAAACAACGCCACACTGGAGGCTGTACAAGTGAGGGAGGCCTACGCAGCCTACTTCTCCTCTGAGGCTGGCAGCGTTGGATGGGAGGCTGTGGTGCCGTAATTCCATCATACCTAAAAGGCCCTTTTCAGGGCCACATAAAATTTCAACCAAAAGCAATTCCATGTCAGTGTCATTTCTGTCTGTTTTCTATGCAACACATAATGGAAGTTCTACAATGTTTGTGTGTGTGTGTGTGTGTGTGCTGTGCTTAACGACTGCCCCGAAGGTCAAGATGGTGCAGAAGCACATGCAGAAACATGGAAACAATAACAAAGAAACATATAAAAAAGGACACTTCTAGATGTGATTAGAAAAGTAATTGGTGTAATTAGAAATGTAATAATTATAAATTATGAACAAACTATCAGCAAAATTATGAACAATGAAAATTAAATATAAAAATCTGTAAAAAAAAAAAAAAAAGACAACAATGAAAATTAAATATAAAAATCTGTAAAAAAAAGACAACAATATTAACACAAACACAAAACAAATGAGTGTTTTTCTCCTCCAGCATGCATGATGGACCTCTATAAAAAAAAAAGCAGACAGAAAACGAACAGAAGGTGAGACTACATGACTACGTGTTTAAGCAGTGTACTGTTAGCTACATGTTTACTACATGCTGAGCCTAAAAAGGCTTAAAAAGATCAGCATGAAAAACATTCACATGAAAATACTCACACTCAAATTCTGCTTCGTACATCATCTGATGGATGCGCAGCTTGGTGAGGGCCTTCTATTTTGGAGACAGCCTCCGGAGGGCAGGATGCAGGCTGTCCAGAAATGGCTGGTCCTCATCCCTCTCGGGCGCAGGGGCATTTGCTGATTCAATAGCAGCTACAATCCTGCGCTCGAAAGGGGTGGGACCGGCATTTCCGGACACCTGCCTCCTCCTCTTCCGCCCGCACCAAGGAGATGCTGCAACCACAGCACCTCCAGCACCTCCAGCCTCATGCTCCTCCTGCCCCTCCTGTCCCTCTGCCTCTGTCTCTGTGATAAAACTGCTCTCCTCCTCCTGCTCCTGCTCCTCCACTTCCTCCTCTCTTTCCTTCTCCACCTCTCTGTCCTGGCTCATGCTGTCTGGCATATTGGAGGTTGTCCTCTGGGGGGTGATATATGGCAAGAGGAAGGATATTACCTGGGCATATCGCCAGGGCCGCTTTTGTGAGGCAGCGGCCCCGCTAACCTGCCTCTTTTTGTCTGCCCTCTGCCACTTAACATAAGAGTCGCGGAGGTCCCTCCACTTTTTCTTGACCTCCTCCACTGAAAAGCACACACAGCCACACATACAAGAGGCACTTGCTGACAACTATAGACACATGCTCCAAACCCCCTCACACACACACACCCTCAGGTCTGTATGGATGCCTCATTCCCCCAGGTTCTAAGAGTCTACATTGTACAAAAAACAGTGTTAATTCAACACTATTCAGATAATATATGGTCCCACTCTATTTAGTATAACTGTTGAATTAACACTTAAATCGTGTATCAACAAGGAACATACTGGAGAAGGACTGTTTTAAGAACACAGTCCGTTCCTTGTTGATGTATCAGATGCAAACACAGAAGCGCAGGTTACCTCTTTCATAGAAACAAGGACACTTCTACATAGTGTTAGAAATGTAATTATAAATTATGAACAAAATTATAAACGACAATTCTACACAACTAAGAAAAAGGCATTACATAAGCCTATGTTATCTGAATAGTTCAATTAATAACAGTGTAGTGTACATTACAGTGTAGTATCAAGCAATGTTTTATAACTACTTGCAGTCTGGGTCCATGACAAGACAGGACAAATGCAATGGAGATGCAGGTAGGTATGTTTGATGTTTATTTCTATTCAACATACAGCAACTGCCCAAAAACATGCTCCCACTATGGGGGCTACATTGCATTTAAAAGAATGTGGCTGGAATCCTGATAACGTGGTCACAAAACCCTGTTTCTCTATTTTTAGCAACAAGCTCACCGGTCATGTCCACTGCCCTCGCGACATCCTCCCATGCAGCAGATTTTAAATTTAAATTCTTGTACCCCTCACAACTAAGGTCGTACAAAACTCGGTGACTTGACACCGCTACAATTAACTTCTCCGCTCCGTCCGCCATGTTGTTCGCAATGACCTTTCTGCTGAATTTTTTCTGAGGTAGTACGGTGCCCACTAGAGGGCGTGTGCCGTATTCCGCAAGGTTTTTCTGCACTGTGTGTGCAGGCGGCTTTAGAGGTACGCTCATAGGTAGTCTCCTCAATTATGGTAAAGCTGTTGTATTCTGTATTTCGGGACATCTGATGTCTAACAGACTTAGGAACTTTACATTACATTGCATTTGGCAGACGCTTTTATCCAAAGCGACTTACAATCAAGGGGGACATAAGCAATAGAGGAGGACACAGAGTAGAGACACAATAGACATATGTACTTCTGCATAGGGATAGAGAGAGAGAGAGTTTAGATTAGTGTTTGTTAGTTATATTAGTGTGTTAGGGAGGGAAGCAATCTCGGAAGAGAAGGGTTTTTACAAGCTTTTTAAAGATAGGGAGAACAGCAACATCCCTCCCTATCTTTAAAAAGCTTGTAAAAACCCTTCTCTTCCGAGATTGCTTCCCTCCCTAACAAAACTAATATAACTAACAAACAGAAAGAGGGGAGCCTTCAGTTGTAACTGACAGTTAATTAGAAACAGATATCTTTTGTAAAAAATAATACAAATAAAATCATAACTGCAGCACATGAACAGAATGAAACAGGGATTACAAAATGCAACCACACTAACTCAACTTTTATTTTATTTTTCTCAGCGTTGGATGTTGGGAGTTTAGGCTCACTTTCGGAAACAGGGTCACCTCTGTTTCCGTGCAATCTTTCCTCTAAGTCTCTCAAAGAGCTTTGACTTCCGGCCTCTGCTTTCTTCTCCTTTACGCAGACAGAACCCGATGACAGCAAGTTTGTCTCCATAGGATGGTAGATGTAGGTTCCTGTGTTCCAATATTGAAGCTGTAGCTTGACGCTCATCAAACTCCCTCGTCCCAAAAAACACTTAAAAATAATCCACCAGTCCACTTCTGTATGTTCAACCTTTTACTATAAAATCATTCAATCAACATTACAAAAATATATAATCCATAAAATACAAAGTTTAAATGTCTTCGAAAGTGAGAAACAATGAGTGAGAGTGAGAGAGGTCAAAAACTATTTTGCTACAATCTTTCTTGTCTTTGTGTTGCCTAGCAACCTAACTCCATGGCTACAAATTAAAGTAGCAAGTAACAGGTATCACATTAAAAGTCCTATGCAAATCAAATATATTTTTAATCCTTTTAAATCATGAAATTCTAAATTATATTTATATCATTAATGAACTTGTGCCTTTTTAAATGTAAATTAAGTTTAACTTAAACAAACTGCATTTAGGCTCCTACAGTAGATATTCCCACAGCTGCGCATCAGTCATCAGATGTATTACAGAGGAGCCAATCTGAAAATAGCAAATTTACAAATTGTTAGTCAAAGTCAGTTTAATTTTACATTTCTTCAAATGAACTGGCCATACAAAGGAATTGAAATTAAATAATTGAAATTAAATTTTCACTATCCCAATGTGCAGACAGAGACAGGACAGACACCAAAGTGCAAGACAAGGCAATACATGGTAATGAAAGGCAGAAACAAATACTACTGTGTACTACAGTGCACTCAAACCCCATAACTACACTGTGCCATGCAATACCTGCTATCTGCTGCTTTGCCTGCCGATGTGTAGTGTACTGCACACAAATACTGTACTGCACGACTCTGTACAGTACTACTAACAATATACTGTGCTTTTGTTGCTTTTGCTGATGCCTGATTGTACTTGTGTGTACTGTACTACACAGTAGTATTTCTTTGGTAGCTCAGACTTACCTAGGCTTACCTAGTGCCTAGGCTTAAATGTTATTTATTATTTATCACACACACTTATTACTTTGCACATTATAAGACAATACGCTGCATCTCATTACCATGAATTGCTAGCTCTGAGTCAACTTTCCTAAATGAACATGCAGAGCTTGGCTAGTACTACCTGAGCAACTTACAATGTGTCCATGGCCGATTAACCCCTATAGAGATGATATAGTGATGTAACATAGGCATTTACAAGAACTTCTGCACTCTGCTGACTGGGGGAAGGGCGCAGTCTTGCGATGTTACGGAGATGAAAAAAGGCACTGCGTGATACACTACTGATGTGAGCATCGAAGGAAAGTGTGCTGTCCAATACAACACCAAGACTCTTCACTTTGGTGGAGCAGGCAATGTTGGAGCCATCAATGGAGAGGGAGAGTCTGTTTTCCATCTTTGCCAGTGTTGCCTTGGAGCCCACAACCAGTAGTTCAGTCTTTTTGCTGTTCAGTTTTAAATAGTTGGTAGTCATCCACAAATTGATGTCATGCAGCGATTGCAGCAGGAGGAAGAGAGGCAGTTGGTTTGGTGGACACATAAAGCTGAGTGTCATCAGCATAGCAGTGAAACTGAACACCATGTTGCCTGAGGATACTTCCCAGTGGGAGAAGGTAGAGCAGGGGCCCCAGAACAGACCCCTGTGGCACTCCTTTCATGACAGCAGCACTCTCAGATTTGCAGTCCATAATCTGGACAAGCTGTGTCCTGCCAGAGAGGTAGGAGGTGAACCACTGATGAGCACTGCCCTGTACTACAATGTTGGCAAGACGCTCCAGAAGTAGCTGATAAGATATGGTATCAAAAGCTGCACTCAGATCAAGGAGGATTAGGATGGAAATAAGTCTAGAATCAGATGTGCAGAGGAGGTCATTGGTTATCTTCACTAAAGCAGTCTCTGTGCTGTGCCGCGGTCGAAACCCAGACTGAAATGGCTCAAACAGGTCATTGTCTTTCAGGTGATCCTGGAGTTGAGATGCCACCACCCTGTCCATAACTTTTGAGATGAATGGCAAATTGGATATAGGTCTGTAGTTGTTTAGGTCATCATGGCTCAGCCCAGGTTTTTTCAGGGTTGGTCTTACAATAGCACTCTTCAGTGAAGAAGGGACTTGGCCAGTGATGAGGGAGGTGTTAATTATTTTTTGGGATGAAGGATGGTAGACACATCTTTACCAGGCTTGAAATAATAATCTTTACCACGATTGAAATGGTCAAGTTCGCATGCGCCATAACTCACTCCCTATCTCAAAATTTCGACTTTTTATCTCATAATTTCGATTTATCATCTCAAAATTTCGAGTTTTTATCTCACCATAAAAATCCCTTCGCTAAAGCATAGATAGGGTTTTTTATAACAGTGACCTAAGTCTAGAGCGTTTTTTCTGTATCGTCAGCAGGATGCTCAAAACCACAGTCACTCAAACTGGCTCAAGCTAGTTTTTCTTGTGCTTGTCTCCTCTAAACAGGGCAAAGTTCCATGTGATACTTCTCCTTTTTTGACCTTATATCACCCTTACTAAGCCTTGCCAAGCGTGCGCAAATACAGAATCATACAGAGTTCAGTGGCAAATTCAACCTTAGAATTTTACAGAAATTCAACAGTATGACAGATAACCAATCTTAGCAGTATTGTCATTGTTTTATGACAGGAGATGTTTATCTCTCTCTGGCATTCTTGTGAAGTGTTAATGATTAACTGCTTGTCATAGTAAAGGTATTTAAACTTCGACAGACAGCGCTCTCCCACAAAATGATCTCAGGTGTCCATGATGATGAAGACTGCTCTGTCCGGGCTTGTCCTGCTGCTCTGCTCACGGAGCCGTGGGGAGAGTGGAGGTGACCAGGAGACCAGGGTGCTCCAGCAGGGGAAAGCTGCTGAAGGGGAGACAGTGGGACTTATTGGCAACACCTGCCAGGTGGTCATCAGCCTGCTGGATAGAAAGCGTGAGCTGGAAGGAACCGTAGGTGCGCTCAAGGCACAGCTGGAGGAGGAGAGGAATAGAGGTAAAGCACAGTACAGCAGTTAGTAGTACAGTTAGTCCAGCACCAAGATCAAATTGTGTTTAGTAGAAGTTTTCCAGGCATCCAAAATGGTTTACAAGGTTGGTTTACCTCATTAACCATTTGGGTGATGCCAGCCATTATGTGTCAGAACACCTGCCAGACAACCAGCTTGAGGCAGCGAGAGAGAGAAATAATCAGTGAACGAAGTACACTGGTCATGTGCAGAGATCATGTGCTATACAAATACAGTTTGCTATTGTTATTATTATTGTTATTATTATTATTATTATCTGAAATGATAAATGTGTTTTAAAAACGTAGCTCTGATTTAACTTACTTGGCATACAGTACCTCTACTTTAAAAATCACCACGGCAGCCACCGCAAGTAAGTTACAACAGTAAGAATGGAGGCGCAGACCAAAGGTGAAGCACAGTGCAATACTTACTAGTACACAGCACAAGAGGACAAGTGCGGGTACAACTGCGTGTACTGTACCATGACACACTGATTTTAGCAACAGCAGAGAAGTGTGTAAACCTTGTACACTTTCTTTTGTATTTCAGAGCACGTAGCATTTGGGGCAGCACTGGGACCACATGACCACCAGGGTCCATATAGTACTGATGTTACTTTGGTTTACAAGGATGTCTTCGTCAATGCAGGGAATGCCTACAACCCCACCACAGGTACATATTTTAGCAGGCTTGGCAAATGGCCATGGGGACAGGCATTTGAAGTGGGGTTATCCTTCAATCATGCATGTTTTGGTTCATGCGTTGTGCTGTGCTCTGTTGGTCACAGGCATCTTCACAGCACCAGTGAAAGGTGTCTACTACTTCAGCTTCTCTGGCCATAACCATAACTCCAAGCCCATGGCTCTCAGGCTGATGAAGAACGGCCAGCGGATGGTGACGGTGTACAATCACGCCCTTAAGGTGGGAGACCGCTTTGATACAGGAACCAATGGAATGAACCTGCTGCTGGAGAAGGGAGACCATGTTTACATGAGTCTCACGGCTAATACGTGGATTTTTGATAACGGAAGTGGCTGTCGTCCAAAAATTAGTTATCAACAAAGTAGAGACAAAGCCAAGCCGAGTAATGGTAAATGACAAAACCTCCGAGGTTTATTGTGACGGATCCGGGAGCTTAATACAGCGTGCACCTAAGGCTGTGACCATACAAACTCAAAGATATGGGGCATATCGCCCTCCTTATATACAGGTGTGATGCCTTTGTTTAGTGTGGCGGGAGATTCGGGAGATCTGGTTGGGGGTGGGGATACACTGGATACAATGGAAGGGGGTGGGGATACACTGGATACGATGGAAGCACGCCCCAACATACATGCATCTTTGATTTTTCTACTACATTACCCCCCTTTGAAAGTTTTCAAACTTTCACAAAACAAAAAAAAATGTTACATGTTACGTAAAACCCAGGTTAAAATAAATTAAAAAACAGCCTTAACATGTGCAAAAACATTCTGAACTTCAGCTTAAAAGGTAATTTACAGTAGAGAGTCTGTACAGATAAAAAGATGGTTCTGTGAGCAAAATGAAATACCGTAAACAACATGATATTATGACTATAGATCTAACTGACTGGACTATTACAATTACCATTAATGCATCCAAGAAGAACTAAACAAATGCATTTACAGTTTCCATGAATGAGACCTGCCAGTCTCTTTTTTCTTTATCAGTCACACTCGCAGGGAAAGGCGAAAACCATGTTACCCAAAGTAAAACCACTATCATTGCCAATTATGTGGAAACCGATGAGAGGTTTGGGAAAATTCCTTTCCGGTGTCATGTGAGAATGACCACCCAGGTTTGGACAGCCGAGAGCGGACAAAAATGTGCATTAAAGAAGGTCTATACAATTGTGTCATCTTGTGTCATCTTTCTACATGTTGAAACTCTAATACTCTGATATTGTGGCTGTGACAGAATACTGTAGAATGTTGGAAAGAAGTAACAACAACAATAGACCATGCTAACAGACTCATGGAAAGCAAAACAAAAACAAACAGACCATGCTAAACAAACATATGAAAAGTATGGTGAACACCATCATCTTGGTAGCTGTAGAATTCCTGTAATAGAAAGAAGTATGGGGATGACGCATATGATGTTTGACTCCTCTTCATGTGGTGTGTGGTGTGCAGTGTGTCTGTGTGTGGACACACGCAAACAAGAGTAATCCTCTTCATCTTCTTAAACCTTGTAACGCCTATGCTGAAAGCCAGGGTAGACTGCCTGTGCCTTCTGGATCCGTACTGCTCATGGGGTTTATTCTGCCCACAGTAGGTCCACTATGCTAAAAGTGTGTGTGTGTGTGTGTGTGTGTGTAGTTTCTGTGTTGGTTCGTTGCTCCAATTTCACCAACGACTTTCTCCGGTCTTCCTCCAGTAAAATGTGACTTGGCACAGGGGTCTTTGTAATGTCCCCCTTTTGACACCTTGTGAATGTAGCAGAATCAGTAGAATCCTTGTTCTTCACTGGTGAAAGGCAAGGCGTCGGTTTCCTGCAAATCTCAAACAAATCTTAAGTGTAGTTATGAAAATGGTTAAACTATCTCCTATAGAGATTTCAGTTAGCTTTCCAGTGTCCATCTGAGGACTTGATAACTTGTAGTTAACCTATAACTTGTAGTATTGATAGTGCAGGCATGAGTACAGTCAGAATCACAACCCCTCCTCACCCCCATCCTCCATTGAAACGGATTTGATTCATAAGGCTGATTAGACTATACATGTCTGGCTGGGCTATTGGAGTCAGTTGTTTTCTTAGAATCTGACCTAAAACAGAGACACAAAGTCACAAGGACACAAAGACACTCTAATCCAACAGTACTTGTGTATTCAATATTGACACCCAAAGAGATTGTAGCTCAGGGTAGCTCAGACTGACCAGCTTTTGTTAGGCGACGATGGGTGTTGACTTAACGTGTCTGCAAAAAGGTGGTGATCCTAAAAACCATCAGGAAGTGATTCAAGACTAATCAGAAGGTGATCCTAGACTCATCAGCCATCAAGCTACCCCCCATTTTCCATTGAAAGTTAATAGCCTATAGTTTACAAACCGTACTCCTCCCCCTTTCTGATCTGCTAAGCTGTTAACAGCTTAGTAGATCAGGGTCCTTTGCAGCAAACACTACACAAGTTTTACCTTGTTTCAATCTTACAACTATCCTTAATGTCTAACCTTGACGGGGAAAAACCATTTAGTGTCCACAATTAAATTACGCCACAAGTTTAAATAACTCAGACGGGGAAGCACCTTTTGATCTCCACTATTAAGTTAGGTCATTAATTAAAACTTTTCACTCTAAATCAGCAAAGGAGAGATGACATAATACCAGAAGTGTACCAAAGCTTAACACGTGATGTGATTCTACAACCTTGCCCCTTCTCCTCTGCTCAAAATCTTAGCTTACTAAGTCCCAACATTTATCACTTTTAACCAACCCAAACAGTCCCGCCACATTTCTTTAAAGTGGCTTCACACACATATCAGTTTAGAGAACCGGACCTGTTGGGCCTACAGTGAGTTTTTTCCCACTCACCAATACTTAACAATGGACCAAGAACAGCTTAGGTCTGATGGGCGTTGTGGTGTGTGTAGCAGTCAACACCTCTTAATGGTGTCTTCCTTCAGTGTTTTGCTTTGACCGTGGCACACAATTATTTTCTGAAAAACGTAAAACTGTTTAGATAACACAGGCAGAATTAAAATAATGCACAACTAGAGGATGGTGTGGAGGTTGAGACCCAACTGCACTTTAGCCATTTAAGTTTAAGTCTTCTGGGCTTGCATTGTAAACATAATATGTACTACAGATTGACATGAACTCTTCTTATATCAATGTGACCTTATGGACATAGAGATGACAATGCTAAAGACAGGACAACCAATAAGTCTCATCAGTGGATTAAAACAAACAAACAATGGAATAACTGCAAACAAAATAAATAAATGAATCTCTGCATTGAGTATATGAGGCAAAATGAACAGTATAACTTAAAAGCATTTAAAATGTAAGTGTTTCTATGTTCTATGCTGAGACGTCTCAGACATCAAATTCATCACACCTTCTCTAGGTGACCAAATGGCAATCGATTAGCATAAAAAACAGGTATTAGCAGGAGTCTTTCCTGAGTGGTTTTCAACGTCTGCTGAATCAGGGATTAAAACAAGCTGTTGCATCTGTTGTGAACGAACACAAAGAGGTTATGTAAAGGCAAAACATTTTGCACAAGTATACTCAATGATGATTCATCAGAAAACATATTTAGCAGTGACAAAAACAATTCGAAATCTGTTATCAAAATCAACTTTTTGTTAAAGTCAGGTTCTGCATCAAATCATATTTTCGCCTGATAGGTTTAGCTTCATAAACCTAAACAAAGAAATGGATAAAAGCGTGAAAGTTAAATGTCATGTTACAAATCCATAGTCTTTCAAATCTAAACTGGAAATCCTGTGAACAAATGAAAGTGGTAAATGTGGTCTTTGTAGCAACACTATGATAAGTATGCTACAAGTATGTTGTAAGTACAAACTTATAAAGGGTGCCCCGCGTTGTTCCTTTATATCCCGTCTGTTGTCTAATGCTTCTAACTGAACTGTGATACCCAGCACACATATATAACTTTATCCCAGTAAGGGTAAATCCCTACTTTCCCCAACATATAAAGTAAACCTTCAACAGCATAAATATTTACAACAATACACGTCCAAATTCAATACCCATAACATATTTACAGTCCACAGTTCGCCTTTCAAACAGTTCACCGTTCAGCGCAAACTTGATTCAATGAATGTCTATGAGTTGCAGGCCTGTTCGGAGCTTGGGATCGGTGAGGCCACAAACTTAACAGCCGCTTCACTCTCATGAGCCAAACAAAGAAACAAAACAAAAAACACCTTTACCTCGTTGTTGCGCAATGTCCAGAAGCCCACAACAGCGGTGTAGCCTAGCTCCCCACAGCATCGCGGGACCCGTTGATTTCTGCAGAATCTCCTAGGTTCAACTTGTTCAGTCGAACGACACTCTGCGGCCTGTCTCCGTAGTCCCAACACTGTAAAAAGCTGCACTTCTACCGCCTAGCACTGTCTCAGAGGTTAGTTTTCCGAGAACAGCGTTCTTTCTCCTGGAGATCGCGCACAGACTCACTTTCAATTACCGACCAATCAGGATAAATCAGAGTTACACATCCAATCAAAATTCACCATCAACTCTGTTTCCAGGCAAAATAGCCATCTGTGGGTTTTCACAGGCACATAAAAAAAACATCTTGCAACAGTACATACACACAGCCGTCACATACAACAAAATGCAAATAAAACATGAAATAAACAAGGTAACAAGGTAAATAAGGTTTTAACCCTGTTACAAACACAAAAAACATTACCTTGGCTGGCCTGGCCAACTCTCACACACTCATTCACTCGCTCCGGAGACAAAGGGGAATACATGCTCGTGGTTAGTGTTAGATTTCGGTTAATTGTTATGCTCTCAACAGAGCAGAAGACATGCAGTTTGAGGGAATAACACACAGACATAGATACGCACAAACATACACATACGCAACCACACACACGCACACACACACAACCTAGGCTCGCACACACGAACTTTTAATGGTTCGCTCGCTTAACGCACCAGTTCGTTCGCTCACTAACATTCAATGCCCGTCGGCAAACTAGTGGGAGTTATCAAGGACACCCATATGATGATAATAATCAGTACTAACGATTATAAACACTGCATGTACCAGATCTGTTCCTTCTATGACAAATACACACACAAAGTTACCAACACATTCTCGTTTCCGGCACGAGCTTCTTGCCCCGCAAGGTACAGACTCCCAGAGCCTTCCCGTTCCCTGAACGAGCTTCTTGTCTTCTGGACAAGGTGCTAGCAGCTATTTCCCTGAATAGACTTAGAGCTCGCTGCTTCCTCGAGCAGACTTTGGTACCGCTACTCCCAGAGTAGGCTTTTTATCCCCACGCTAGTATAACCAAATAAATAATTTATCAGCGCCCAATATTTTTGTAGTGGGGCGGTGTCCCCGACACCTTAATAATCCTCTGCCCGTCTAAGGGCAGGCAAACAATAGGCCTTTTTCCTGAATTATAGACACAGCTTTAAATGTGTAAATTCAGTGTACTTACCATACTCGGCTGGTTTCTCCCTTACACAGCTCGGTCTTTGCTATCTGATCCGCAGAGACACTCGAACGACGTCGGGAAGCAGGGTGCCACGGAGCTGTTTTGTATAGCTCCTTCGGCCTTGTCCCAAGCTTTTAAGGCAAAACTCTCCCCAAGTCGCGGCGTGGGAAGCCTTCCCTTCGTCGTCCGGCCTCAACTGCGTCTCAGAGATGAAAGACCCTGCTCACAGCGCCATAATGTCGTCCAAAAATTAGTTATCAACAAAGTAGAGACAAAGCCAAGCCGAGTAATGGTAAATGACAAAACCTCCGAGGTTTATTGTGACGGATCCGGGAGCTTAATACAGCGTGCACCTAAGGCTGTGACCATACAAACTCAAAGATATGGGGCATATCGCCCTCCTTATATACAGGTGTGATGCCTTTGTTTAGTGTGGCAGGAGATTCGGGAGATCTGGTTGGGGGTGGGGATACACTGGATACAATGGAAGGGGGTGGGGATACACTGGATACGATGGAAGCACGCCCCAACATACATGCATCTTTGATTTTTCTACTACATGGCCACAGCACCTTTGTTGGACATTTACTCTTTTCTATGTAAAACAAAGCTTGTTGGAGAACAGACGTAAATATGACCATACCTTACATTTTGGCACCCACTCTGTGTAGTATTAAAGGTTTTTTTTGTTCTTTGTTTACTTTTTTATTCTGTTTGCATTTTTAAACAAAATATTTATCTCTTCCTTTGTTTCCCTTTTCTTAAAAAGTGTAAACTAAAATTACTTGCATTTATTTTTGCTTCTGGTTATATATGTGGTCATCTTGTAAACCGCAAAAGGTAACCTGCTTTGTTTAAAATAGTCATTACATCACAAAAAGAGCTGGTGTTTTAGTGAATTCAATGCATTGTAATGTTATGTATTTCTGTGACTTTCTGTAAAAAAAATATGGATAATAAAGATGGGATTGGCTTATGCATGAATATATCGGAGAAAATGGAAATGTGGTTACCTTTAAATCATAATGAAAACATTTTGCAGTCAACTGACCTGACCAAACCAACTAGTAGCATGAAGCTATAGCTCACACAGGTTGTCTATATTGGAAATTCATAAAGGGGTCCTTCCGCTAAAACCACTTTGAGTAGCTCTAATTACAATGTGGTGGGTCACAACAAGCAGTATATGCACAAGCAGCATTCCAAGACGTGAAATTCGACCCTCATGGTTTTACTGGTCATTGAAGGGTCAGCTAACCAAAACGAGCGGATCAGAGCATGCTAAACCTATCTACGTCACTAGGTCGTAAGCCCCACCCAGAGCCATGTATGGCAAGCCCACATCCCAAAGGAAGAACAGTGGACAGAAGCTAGGTGAGCGAAAGACAGCGAATTTGCCCAATCAGAGGTGCCTTATTGACACGTCATGGATATTCACGAGGGACACCGGAAAAGCCAGTCGTTCAACCACTAGACCTGTTATAGCTTACAGAAAACAGCGTCAAGCAACAGAACTAGGACATAATTTTTCACAGAAATTACGCACAATGCATTCAACCACAGTGGCGACACAGAAATACGAATAAAAATAACGATAAAAGGACCCCCTTTAAGTTAAAATGCTGCTAGCTTCCAGCTTCGGTTTGGTAACCACTTGTTTGTTTACTGTTGATTTTTTGCAACAATGTAGATATGTGACCTATCAACACTGGAGTTTCTATTTGTGTTAAATGCCTTATCTGATTTCACCAAGTAGTTATGGTTTCTGGATCAATAACCAAGTTATGGGGGGAAAATGTGTATTTCTAAGCAGCGGTCACGGACACACAGGCATGCCATTGCCTTTCCAAACGTCCAATGTAAAAATGTGAGATTTGCTTGGATTTTAAGCACATTTCTAGGTTGTGGGTTGTATTTAATAGCAAAAAAAGTTTTTTGTGGATCCTGGCCAGCCAACTCGCTTAATCAAGGGACAGTATTGAAATGGTGACATCTAGGTGTATTTGCAACTCCGCTCCGATGTGTCCAGTGCTGAGCAGTAAACATTTCAGTGCTGTCGGTATTCAGTGCCATAAATCAAGACCAAGGTATTTCCCAGACTGTCACTGGTTAATCTGTAACTCGATAAATGACAGATACTGTGTGCTTGTGTGTGGTGGAAACAGCTAGAGTTGGGTTCTAGTTCTAAAGATTTTGGGTGTTTTTTTATCAACACATAAATGTGATGTCTTCCTACTGTAGAATGCCCCTCTGAAATGCAATAAGTTTTTACTAAGCTTATTTAACCATGTTGTAAACCAAGTTTAGATGGTGGTAAGGGTAGGCCTTACCAGGAGTGTCCACACAACCGACTTAACAGCATTCTACATGTGGTGTGCTTCTATGTGTTTGACTTTCTCAATTCCTGGCCCTTCTGTTTGTTGTTCCACATAAAGCTGAAAGCTGATTTACAGTAAACTTTCACACTTCTCCACAAAGTATGGCATTAAAAAACAAGCTTTAAGGCCTACTGTTTCCAATTGCATTGAAGCATTAGTCCCATTATGCCATGTTTGGTCCATATTAATATGATGTGGTACTACATGCAGGCAGCAGGGAAAAATACAGCTCTGTGTGGTGTATTTTAACCTTACCTGTGTACCTTTGGCTATGCTATTGTAACATAGTTAATACAGTATCTGTTGATTTGATGTTAAATGGCTTGAGACTTTCATTTTATATTTTTTACTGTACAGTTGTGCATTGTGGGATCCCTACAGCAGAAAGAAGTGTCCTTGCTGCAGGTATATTGGGCTACTGTGGGTCTCTGATGAAATGTCATGAAAAGTCCATGTCAGCCTACAATGTTTTGTTTAGTCAGCCCATATCCAGGTAACCAATCAGAATTACACATTAGAATTGTTTGTCTTCTGTATGTTCTGAGTTTACCTTGTGCCTTGCTAACATTCACAATCTGTAATGTTACTAGACTGGAATTTGGCTGCTGCATTCTAGTTGTAGTGTCAGTAGTGGCCACATGAGGGGAGTCAATAGCTTTGCATAAGTGCTGTTTATGCAGTCTTCACACTGAAAATGGATAAAAGGTTGTTTCTCTTGTATGATGCCAAGTCAAATTTGTTTTGTAATTGAACATTTTTTATAACTGTATTTTTATGCATTACACTATATTATCACAATGTAAAAATGTATATATATATATATACATATGGTTGTTATTTTTATGTGCTTTATAAATAAACTTGACTTGACATACTCCAGATATGGGTATATCAATGGTCTACAGCAAGGCATGCATTGAGGACTGCACATTGGCTGTCAGTTTACTAGACTGAAGCAGGTGTCCCACTGAAGTCCCTCAACTTTCAGTTCATGAAAGAGAAATGAGAAAACACTTTGTTTTTATATGCCAGGTAAGTTTTTATTGAATAGATTTAATGAAAGATTGTGAATATATATTGTGTATTTTTCAAATGCTTTTGTCTGTGTGGTGTGTGCATGGTCTCTCTTTGGTGGTTAAGTCAAGGACCTTCTTATGCGATCTGCTTTCTTCCCTCCCTCTCCATGCTTCACGTCATTCACTGTTCTCTCCTGCTCCTTTGCTTTCTCCTCCACGTCTCTCTCCCTATATCAGCCTTGTTCCCCTTATCCATTTCCTGAAATGCCTTGAGTATCATGTCCTTCTCCTCCTCGTCGAACCAGGCCTCCTCAGAGTCCGTGTCAGTGTCTGTGTCAAAGTCTGGTGGCCTTGGAGGCCACTCTGCCATCTCTTCTGCGGCTCTTTGGAGTTCCTCCTTTTCCTTCCCTTTTCTCATTTCTTTCTCCATTTCTCTCCTCTTTCGTCCTTCTTCTTTAGCTTTATTCTCCTTCTCCTTCATTAGTCTCTCCTGCTCTGTACGCTTTGCCATCTCTGAATCTGTTTTTCCTTGTGCTTTTGTGTCCAATATTTTCAGAACTTTAAGCTCATTTTAAATTGATCCATGTCCATTTCTCTCTTCCTCCACTTGTTTCTTCTCTCTTTCTCCATGCTTTGCATCATTCATCATCCTCTCCTGCTCCTTCAGCTTTTGTTCCATCTTTCTCTCCTCCATCTCTCTCCTTAGTCTTTCTTGTTCTTTGGCGTCATCATCCTTCTTCTTCATCAGTCTCTCCTGCTCTTTTAGCTCTGCCATCTCTGCATCTCTTGTTCTTTCCCCTTCCATTGCCATTTTTAACTTAGGCTCTTTTTCAGTGTTGTCATGTCTATTTCTCTCTTTCTCCATCTGTTTCGTCTGCCTTTCTCTATCCTTCACATCATTCATTGCTCTCTCCTGCTCCTTTGCTTTCTCCACCATCTCATCCTTCACCACCTTGGCCATTTCCTCACTTTTCTCGTTCTCCTCCAGCTCTCTGAAGGGCCTGTTGTCTCTCCTTCATTTCCTTGTATCTTCTCTCTGCCTCCAGGATGATCTCCTTCTCTTCCTCATCAAACCAAGCCTCGTCAGAGTCTGTCTCACTGTCTGTGTCAATGTCCGGTCGCTCTAACCAATTCTTTACCATCTCATCTGCTGCTTTCCTCATTTTTAGTTTTTCAATCCCTTTTCTCATTTCTTCCTCTCTCTCTCTCCTCAGTCTTTGTTCTTCTTTGGCTTGATCCGCCTTCTCCTCCATCAGTCTCTCCTGCTCTTTGAGCTTTGCCACTTTCTGGAGTTCTTCTTTTTCCCTAATTTTTCTCATTTCTTCCTCCAACTTTCTCCTCAGTCTTTCTTCTTCTTTGGCTTTATCCGCCTTCTCCTTCATCAGTCTCTCCTGCTCTTTGAGCTTTGCCACTTTCTGGAGTTCTTCTTTTTCCCTCATTTTTCTCATTTCTTCCTCCGACTTTCTCCTCAGTCTTTGCCATCTCTTCATCACATTTCAGCACATTTTCTGTCTTCTCTATTAGGTTCTGAAAGATCAACATCTTCTCACCCAAGTCCATCCATACCATCTCCAATTTCCTCCTCTCCTCTCGAATGGCATTCAGAAACTGTCTTCTTTCGTCTTGAAGCTCGTTTTTTGCCTCTAGAAAAAAACTGTTGAAATCGCCTCCTCTCCTCCTGCAGCATGTCCTCGAGCTTGTCCCTTCCACTAGTTAGCCTGGTCTCTTGGCAAGTCCTGTCAATTTGAAAGGAAACATTTAGTGCTGATACGCCAACAAGAGCTTGACTGCTTAACTACTTACTTACATTAACAAGACACCAACCCCCAGTCATATTAGCCACTATAGCAACAGAAACAGAGTGACTACTTCCCATTTATTTTCAATAGCAGTGGGCTTTTGACAGCGACAGACCATATGTAGCCAGATAGGCGGGCCCAAAATAGACGTAAAATCTATTTTATATAAATGTTGAGTGATTTGACAACAACCAACTTGAGTGAGGTGTACCAACAGTGTGACATAGTCTATGTTGTTTTACTCAACTCAAAAAATGATACAATATGATCATTTAATTTTCATATGGTTTGTAAAAGTTTCTGGGGGAAATACATGTTTTTGTGATTAGAGAATATGCCTGATAGTGATGTTTTACCTGTAAGCAGCATTAGCAAGCTAAATCAAGGCAACTATGGGCTTTTCATACCCAGAAATGCCTATATAAAAAAACATCAGCTACTTATGGCTCTCATTTTTAGCTAATTTGACTGTTTAATGATGGATTTTAGACATACACAGATACGTTCTCCTGAGGTGTCTTCCCAGCTGCCCTTCTCTCCAGAGCTTCGTGGACTCTCTGTAGCTCAACCATCTTCCTCTTGCTGGCTACCATCCTCTTCTGCAGCTGCTCCCGCTGCCTGTCCAGCTCCCTCCAATGAGCCGGCTGCCACTGGCCCCCCTCACCTGAGCAGTGAGAGGCGTACTCCATCTTTTGGACACCGGACTGCACGCCCGTCAGAATGTCCATATTGCTTTTGAAGAAGCTGGAGGTTGAAATCCCAGGATACAACCCTTAGTTGTGAAATCCTGTTTTTTGCCAGTTGGGCTCTCATTCTGTCCATGTCCTGTGTGTTTCCATCCTGGTTCAGTCTCTTCAAGACCATCTGCATTTCCAGTGTCAGAAACTCCGTCATCATCTTCTGTAGCTCTTGCCATTGTTCTCGCTTTTCAATTTCTCCTCTCATCCATTCTAGTTTCTCTCTCTGCTCTGTGTCTGCTCTCAGTGTTGCTGGGTCCCTCATTTTCTCCATCTCTTTAGCCCTTCTCTCCTGCTCCTTTGCCTCTCTCCCCATCTCTTTACCCCTTTCCTCCAGCTCTTCTTTCTTCACCTTCGCGTCTTTCTCCAAACGAGCCCTGAAAGCCAGTAAATAAAAAATTTGTACATAGTTATACCTCAACAGCATATGCGAGACAACCAAAGAACAAGACAGAGGTTGGGCAAACTGACACAAGCGCTAAAGTATGGCCTATTCTCTTGCAAGGACCAAGGATGGTTTCTAAAAGTAGTGTATCAGGATTAATTGTATTACATACACACCTTTCAATCATAGTGTATAAATCCCCTCCAGTGTCCCGTCTTGTGGAAGGACAGGATTGGGACTGGGACAGCTGTGTGACACCTGACATGTCCTGATGCCTAGGCGTCCTTATTTCTCTCTCCATGACCTTCTAACTGCTACTGCTATATTGCATTTCTGTTGGGAGAGGGATAATTTAGGGTCTTCTGTTTTGCTATTTCCTTTAAAAATAAATTACTGACAGGCCTAGCCAAATATTTACTTTCTTAAATACACCAACATTACATTTAATTAATTACATTTATAATTTATTTTATTTAGATTTGTAAAACTGTTAAGATGGTGCTCCCCAAAACTGTTGAGGCTGTGTGTTGCCTCTGTGAGAAATATTTTCATGAGGTTTAAGTGGACGACCGTTAAGCTATGCCTTAGTTTTCAGTAGACAGACACAGCCCTCACATTACTTGTGGAAACTTGTGTATGTAAACAACATCGTCTCTCCTCTTCTCCAAACAGATGCCTCTTTCATATAAAGAAAAAGTGGCTCGCCACAGAGCGCGGGTTAATGCAGATCCTGCTGCAAGGGCAAATTATCTGGCTAAAAGAAAGCAAAGGTATACCACGCACACACACACACACACACACACACACACAAATGCTAGTGCTTCCTGAGAAAGTAAAATCAGTGATGTAGAAATAAGGCCATAAGATTAACAGTTTTATTCATCTTCTTTCCTCTTAGCTATCAAAGGGCAAAGAGACAGGGAAAGACCACAAACCACAAACATCCCAGTCGCAGATCTGCCCAGGCAAAAACAGGTGCATATGAGGGAAAAGTGGAAGCAGTTTTAGAGAAAGTGCAGAGAAAGGAAAAGAGTGCTTGCTGACGTTTTGGACCCTAGCCCTCCCTCAGAGAATTCAACAACAGATGAGCAGCTTAATGGCCCTCTAGAGCCTTTAGTGGATGTTGCTGACCACAACTATGTGCAGCCACGTTTAGAGAGACCCCAGGCATCCTCAACTCCTGTGAGGGCAGTGCAGAAAAGCACCAGCAAGCATAGAGCAGTGCTGAAGGAAAGGGAAAAGCTAAGGTTTGCGCTGATCAAAATAAGGAAGGAACTTAAGAATGAAAGACTGAAAGCAAAAAAGCTGCAACGCAAAGTTGATAAGCTGAAAGTGAAGAAAGGACAGGATGTAAGTGTGAGCAACAAGAAGAGAGACAAAAAGAAAATTGCAGAGGAGAAAAAGGAGAGGGTTGTAAGCTTTCTCTGTAGAGACGAGAATAGCCGCATGCTGTCTGGTAAGAAAGACACAGTTACAAAAAATAAAACGAAACACCAAAGGAGAGTACTTCTTCATTCTCTGAAAGACCTCCACTCCAACTATAATACAACTGCACTGAAACACCATGCAATCTCCTATCGACAATTCCTAAGATACTGCCCTTTCTATGTTACCCAAGCCAAAGAGTCTGACCGAAACACATGTAGCTGCTTTGACCATGACAACTTTAAAATGATTGTTGACAGGCTCTATCAGAAAGGCATTCTGTTGACCAACAGCATTTCAGATCTCCTGGAAGCCATTGTTTGTGACTCAAACAATCAGAAGTGCATGTACCACTTATGTGCAAAATGTTGCTATAATGAGGTGGAGTCTGAGGGACCACTAGATCATGGTATCATTACATGGGAGCAGTGGGAGAGGATTGTTGTTACAGTGGAGGAGAAGACGTGTGCAAAATATCACAAAGTTGAAAAGAGTGGCACCACGGCAGAGCTTCTTGGTCTCCTGAACCAGAAAATGGACTCCTTCACACGCCATCAGTTTAACTGGCTGCACCAGACCCAGTCCCTCAGAGAATTGAAGCACTCTCTGCTTAGAGATGAACTGTGCATTCATGTTGACTTCTCGGAAAATTCTAATTGTAACCTACATCGCGAGGTCCAGCCATTTCACTTCGGCAGCAGCCGGAAACAGGCCACCATCCACACGTGTGTGGTATACACAGGTAATGCCACTCACACCTATGCCACCATCTCTGGCTGTCTTCGCCATGACGAACGTGCTGTGTGGGCACATTTAGAACCTGTTGTGAGAGATGCCATGACAAAATGTGAAACACCACCTTCCTCCCTCCACATCATAAGTGATGGGCCTGTAACACAGTACAGGAACAGGTAGAACTTTTACCTCTTGAGTACTGTACCTTTTCTCTTAGGTTTCAAGAGTGTGACTTGGAACTTTAGTGAGAAAGCACACGGGAAAGGTGCACCTGATGGAGTTGGAGCAACTGTGAAGCGTATACACTGAAAAAAATGACTCTTAAGATTTACTTAATAAAATCCTAGTAAGGATTTGCACTATGATTTTTAGGTAAATTTAAATGCTTCAAAATTAGGTAATATTTACCTGTCATGGTAAATTATTTTTTACTTTTCCACACAAATTAAGTCTTACTTAATTATATTGGAAAAAGTGACTCATAACATTTACTTAAAAATCAGTGCAAATACTTACGAGGATTTATTAGGTAAATTTGAATGCTCCAAAATTAGGTAATACTTACTTTTCAGTGTAAATTTCTTTTTCTTTTCCCCCCAAGGTAATATTTACTTGCCAACGTTAATTTAAGCTTATTTAAAATCCACAAAAAATATATTGAATATTATTTAGAAAATTTGCCTAAAATTAGCCACACCAAAAAGATTTTGTCAATACTTCTTTATTGAAAAAAGTGCAAGTGCAAGTGCAAAAGTGCAAGACACCAATAGGCCTATAATATTGCACCAGGCCTCAAACCAGGCACTGGGTCTGAACATCATTGCCCACCCCAGCCGGTGACACCTCTGGTCTATCTCTCTGTACTGCTGCTGCACCCAAAGCAGGAGTAAGGCAACTCTAGAAAAACACATATAGACAAGATTCAGAATCATGTACACGATCACATTAAAGAGATGGGCAAACTAGCCATTTTTAACAAGTATGGGAGTATGTACTAGCTCTTCTTCAATAAAAACGCATAACTGGACAGGATTTGTCTGATTACAAGTCACGGAATTGGGGGGGGGGTAATTACATTTTCCACATACAGTGCACTTAAACTTCCAGTTTCCACTGTATTGTACAATCAGACAAATAAGTACATATAGCGCACTGGATGCGAACAATAAAAACCACCATCTTATGACAAGTTTGAATACTCAATGTTGTTTACCTACCAGATGTTCTGCCGGTGACATCGCTGACATCTCTTTCTACTGCTGCACCCAAAGTAGGAGTAAGGCAACTCTAGAAAAACACACACGGACAAGAATCATATACACAATCATATTGCAGAGATGAGTAAACTAGCCATTTTTAACAAGTTTAGGCAGGATTTGTCTGATTACAAGTCACGGAATGAGGGGGAAAATAATGACATTTTCCACATACAGTGCACATAAACTTCCAGTTTCCACTGTATTGTACAATCAGACAAATAGTGCACTGGATGCGTACAATTAGAGCCACCATCTTCTGACAAAATGAGGGTTTTTTGTTCAAGGTGTTGAATAAAAAACTTCGAGACGTGAATGACGTTGAACTTTCTTGCTGTGGTGAAAAACCGGCACTCTTGATGCTGAAAAGGCTCTTTGGGCCGAACGTCTGTCTATATGTCATGCTAATCCATTAAAACAAGAACTGCAGTCTTTGGCACTCACAAATGTACTATCCCAGTTGCTCGCACACGAAGACTTTTTAAAAGAAACTTATAGGTTGTAGTTGAGCGCACTTCCTGAAAAGAACTTTTTTCCTGCACATTCAATCGCTTCCGACGTTATCGCCGATGGTATGGGTGAGATCAGTTAAAGGTTCGCGGTCGGAGGATGCGAGTTTTCAATATTATTGGTTTATTCATCACCCAAGCCTTTAAACAAAACGAAAACGACCTGACATAGGGTGGAAATAAGTTCACAATTTAGTTTCATGTTTAACAGGCTAATTGACATTATGGAAGTCAAATACCCACCAACTCGTTGGGTGCACAGCACCCGCAAACCTCTCATGTTAAGCAGTAGGCTATGTGCAATGGCCAAGGCTACGCGGAAAGCACGACAACTTGCTCAATCCCAATATAGGGCACATTGCTCTATGCCGCCACAAACACTGAAAACTTAATCATGTTTATCACATAAACATCTTCTTGGAATACACACAGTACCATAAAATAAATGCAAACTTCTTCTGAAATAGGCAATTGGTATTGAGATATTACATTTAAAGGCTGATATTTGACTAACAGTTTCATTCATCTCGTGAGCTGGAGAGATTTAGGCTAGCGTTGGTCATTTAGCTGAATTGCTAGTCAAGGTCCCATTGACCCACGTTTATCGACAGTGTCAACATTCCCTCCCCGGTCATTTATAGCACATCGAGTACAAACAAATCACTACTATGGTAGTGCTATTTTAATAAATTACTTACATCCACAAGCTGTCTTCTTGTAGCTGTCGTCTTCTTCTCGATCCGTGTGTGTCTCCACTGACCGCAAGTCCCAACGGGTTTGTTGCCCGGTGCGCATGCTCCAGATTTTTAAAAATGACGACTCAGATTTACTTAATATTTTAGGACTTCTTTGCAACCCGTCAGTGTCATTAAGATATACTGGTAATTATATAGCAGAATCTACTCAATTATCGCAATATTTTGTCTGTACAACAAAAGCAAGTAAATGTTACATCTTTTTTTTAAATACACACCAGCTTTCACAGAATTATGACATTTCTGTGTAAAATTTACAACAGCTCAGTTAATACATATTACCAACCCCCAGAATCGTTTTTTTCAGTGTAGCCGATACAGCAGTGCAGAAAGGAAAAGATTTGCAGACCCCTGAGCAAGTTTATGACTTCCTGATTAAACAGAAGTCTACCGTCAACTTCTACTGGATATCTGAAGAAGTGCCAGAGGTTGTGCCAGCTGTAAAAGGCACCATGAAGCTGCATCAAGTCATCTCAAC
This sequence comes from Setipinna tenuifilis, assembly GCA_030347295.1. Taxonomy (NCBI): domain Eukaryota; kingdom Metazoa; phylum Chordata; class Actinopteri; order Clupeiformes; family Engraulidae; genus Setipinna; species Setipinna tenuifilis. The sequence continues at coordinate 39,187,601 of CM059265.1, forward strand.
AGAGCCAGCCACAATTCTCTACAGAGACATTTCATGCTTCTGTTCAAGATCAGCAGCAGTTTGCAAATGTTACAGTCCATCGAAAGTAGACTTCATGAGTGTGTCAGAAGCCCCAGAAACACCCAGCCTGAATCAGAAAGACAAATTCATTGTTGTAAATTATGACGGTATGCCTTTTGTGGGGCAGATCACTCAGGTTGTGGGTGATGAGATAGAGGTGAGCTGCATGAAACAGCTAGGGGGAAAGAATGTGTTCACCTGGCCTCAGCCACCCGACCTCCTCTTCTACTATGAAGCTGACATACTCTCTGTGATCTCTGAGCCAGAGCCTGTCAACTCCCGTCATTCCAGGCTCACAACAGAGGACTGGAAAAAATTCCAGGCTCAAAGCTAGGATGTGTTATGAAATGAGATATGAATGTTTGAAATGCTCTTAAATTTGATTATTGACATGATTGTTTTTAATGTAATATGATGAATATGAATGAATTGATGTTTGAATTGTTCTTAAATATTTGTCCTTTTAAAGTGTAATTGTTTAGAATTAAAATAAGAGGTAAATCCATTTCTTCATTGTTATTGTATTGTTTAAGTGTTATGAAAAACAAATCTACTACAGTGTGTTCACACTTATTAAAATAAAATACCTTACTCCATGACTTTCCATTGAATTTCATGTGTCAATTGCTTGCCGTTCTCTGTTTAGATAGTACGGTCAGTTGGTGTAACCAATAAATGTCAACTGGCGTAACCAGTGTTTCTAGTAAAAAATATGATATTAAGCAAAAAAGTTACTATGCATATGATTTTTGCACTCTACTACACTGTAAAAATGAAATTTAAAATTATTTTAAAACAACTGACCCAAGAATAGAGAAAAAACATTCATGTCTATGGCATATTGACTTGCGCAGTACAATAACCCTTATTATCTAAGTTTAGAAATAAAATGTTTTGAATATACTTTGAGATGATATTTCATAATAGATAATAGATCATTAATACACCTCCATAGCCTCTAGGAGGGTGAATTATTTAATACTTATCATGCTTTAGTGGTTACACCATTTGACAATTTAATGGGACTGTGATTCTTCAATTGGTTAAAAATGGTAGAAATGTCATATGAAATACTATGACACCAACAGGAAACTATACATTTAAACAAACATCTACAATATTGTTTTAACAAGTTTAAAGCATATTTTTGATTTGGACATCATAGCCTACCAACCCTTATTTGTCACAGCCCCATACCCTGGATTATTATGAAGATTATTATGAAGTTGTTTGAAAAAAAATCTGTGATATGCATCACAAGAAAAATGAGTGTCTTTGAATGTGTCGAATATCCAATATCAAACCAATTCAACGACAGTTACAAAAACATGTAGTTTACTGTGCATGTACGTTTGAAGAATTAGACTTATGCAATACATCTATTATTTTCAACAATAAACACTGCTCTTTGCCAACACAGTCAAGTATTCTTGCAATGAGTTGTATTACGTGCAGACAAAATATCACATTTTAAACAAGTCAAATAAACGTTATAAACACTGCTAGCTACGTAGGCCAACACTGGTAGGCCTACTATATTTTTCCAGCCGAACTCATGTTTCGCTCTAACGACAGTTAAGCTCTTACTAATCTTTATACACACACAAAACTATGTATGCAATAGTTATCCCTCTGTGCAAATTAAGTGTACATTCAATTTCACAATCTTTACCCAAAGATAGCGCTAGCTAACATGACAACAAGTTATCCAACATGCAAGCTTCATACAACTACTGAACCCCACGAACTACATCGCCACATCAAATAGGCCTATCATATCCGGTGCCTTGCTGTGCTGCAGGGTCAAGGATATAATCACAGATATTCTAACACGACCAGATATGCCACTCTGGTGCATTTCCAACGTAAATGCAATGGGCCTTAATAGGGAGTGGCATATCTGGTCGTCTTAGAAAATCTGTGATATAATATCGTTGTGAGCATAAAATGAGGTATTTTTCACTTACCGCCACTGCGCTGGTCTTATTTCTTGTATACTCCATATGGGTAGACTCTACTTTGAGCTTGACGTAATCAATATCGCCGCCTTGGATATGATATCCAACCTATACAACAACCTATACCAAAACCAGCACACACAGACTGACACACCTTGAGCCATTGCTCATATGAACGCCCAAGGATCAGTAAATAAGCAACTGTCAAATGCTTCTTGTCTACACAGAGGTACCCAATGCACTTAAAGCGCTTTAAAATTCAAGCACTGTGAAGCAGTTTTATTACTCTGTCTTAGGAACATAATATTATTACTATTTATTATAACTGCCTTATAACACTATGGCAGTGTAAAAAAAAATGGAACCCATAGCCAATGGGATTGGTTGTCTTCTTTGTCTTGTCTATATTTTCCTTTTGAACATGATATTTCACATCACTTAAATGTATTTAACTCCTACTGTCTGTACTATGAGAGCAAAATAAACTGGAATCAAATTCTTTGTTTGTGTCCTCAAACTTGGTCAATAAAAAATATTCTTATTCTGATTCATGCTGTTAATCTTCCATTCTACCACTTATCAATTTACACCACAACCAACAGAGATGTTCTACTGGATTAATATCTAGTTACGGAGACCAGTGAGCATTTAATTTATGGGCATATTTTTATTTATAAATGACAGTCTAGAATGATGTTTGCTTTGTGACACAGTAAGTCATTCTGCAGGAACTAGCCAGCAGAAGATGGGTCATTTTACTGCAAATTGCACTGCAAAACCGCAACAAATGCTGTCTTGCGTTTTTCCTTCCAAACTGTTGAAGCACTTTGAGCTACAACCTGTATGAATTGTGCTATGCAAATACAGTTTATTATTATTATTATTAATAATAATAATAATAATAATAATAATAATAATAATAATAATAATAATAATAATGAAAGGAGGCACATTGTCAGCAACGATACTGAAGCTGGTTAAAGCATTCCAATGAAGATTGACTAACAGGCCCAAGCAAGTAGTCCCTGTACAACTGGACCACTGGCACGAGCCTTGACTGTGGACACAAAGTACTGTGGGCAGAGGCCCTGCCAGGGAGGGGAATGTTGGGACGATTCAGGGGCCAAGGGGGCCTTTGAGGCACTATTAAAAGGGGCAACAAATTGTATTCTTTCATTGGGACAAATATTTCTAGCAGAGCCCCTGACTGTAGGGTCCATAGATCCATGCTGTTGGTGCCCAATTCTGACCCCGTCCTCTGCATGTCCTAGCAGTAATGGAGATTAAGCAGGCCAGAACACCTTTTTCCTGTCTTTAACTCGCCATTCTGTTCTTGGGTAACTGCAGTGGAGTTCTTTCAGTTGTACTGTGTGATAATCAGAAAGTAATTAAATGTAGACTTTAACTTCTCTTATCAAAAAGGGGCATCCATCCATAAATATGGCAAACTGTTTTCAGCATTCTAAGCAACTTCTAGAGACTGCTGTGCATGGGAAACACTTGAAAACCAACAGTCACAGACATCTTCAAGCCAGCCCCCTTTGGCACCAGCAGTCATGCAATGGGTAATTGATGTGATTATCAATATATTATATTAATATATATTATATATATTATATCAGTATATTATATTTTGATAACTGATGTGAGCAGTAGCCTGTCTGAAGATCATGAACGTTATCAGCATATTTGTATTCACTGCTCGGCTGCCCGACAACTTGATGTTTAATATTGAAGTAAGATGCCAAATTGACAGCCAACCCAGACAATAATATACCCCCTATGTATTATTCTAACACACATTTTTCATAATCGATATACTGTATCTTTGGACAATGAGGTATTGAAGAAGCAAAATGTAATTATAATGGAAAAATAAACTCAGTTTTATTAGGGTAGTTCAGTTAGGTTCAGTTGAGTTCAGTTGAGTTCAGTTAGGTTCAGATCAGTAAGTTCAGTGAAGAAAGTCACAAAAGAGTAAGGTCTTTATTACTCTAAAACTGACTGGTATCTATCTCTCTTACAGCACAGACACAGGTCAGCAGAAAGATGGTCGCAGCCATGGCCTGCGAGAGATCTTTTTTCAGATCAAATAAATGGCCCTTCAGGAAGGTAAGCCATGTCCCCTTCTCTGGCATGTTCTCTGCCATCTTCTTCATGTCTGCCTTCTTGACCCCATCGTGGACATTGCGCTCGTTGGTTCTGGTCTTGCAGGGGGTCAGTTCATCTCTGAAGGTCACGACTCTAGGGGCATCTTCAGCTCTCAGAGGAAGAGTGCTGCAGAGTTTGTTTGCCTCCACCATCCTGCCACCCCTCTGGATGTAGCGCTCGAAAACACGCCTGGTCCGTTCCCTCTCCCGCATGAGAAGGTTGGCCTCCAGACAAAGTCTTTCCCACCTCTTGGCCTGCCTGTACCTCAGCCTCTCCTCCTCCGTCATCACCCTACCCCACTTGCATTTACTGTGAGCCTTTGGAGCAGCACTTTTTTTGAAAAAAACTGCCACACCAGCGAGCCAGAGTCTTTCCACATGTCTTTTTGGTTCCTTCTTTGGCTTTGGCGGGTTTGTCCTCGCCCTGCCCCTGCTTCCCATCGGAATCAGAAGAACCAGGTTGGGCAGCAAAGCACAGGAAGCAGCTGAGGAGAACTTTCCATCCGCATCCAGCACCCTTTCCTCTCCTCACAGGCCTCCTCCGAACGTCCTGGGGACCCCCCCCCCCTTCTTCCACCATTACGGGCTTCACAGACACGTCTTATTTCTTTTTTTTATATCAACTTCAAACTTTTCTAGAGAGAAATAAGTAGTGGAGCAGATAGAAGAATTAGAGAACAGCTTTATTCATTTATTATAAAAAGGTCTAATTTACATTAACACTTTGGGACACGAAGTATTGCTAATTAATCAAAAAAATGGGTTAACTGTTTTCCACCTCTTACAAATTATTATAAATAGGTAAATATGGGATTATAGCTTCAGCCAAACCGGATATAGTATGTTTAATAAATTATTGGATCTGCCGATATGTCTACCCTTGACCTGAATTCAAAGTTTAATATTTTCTTAAATGTACAATCTTTAACCATGTAAATAAATATAACTGATATCTAACTGAAAGTAATCAACTGTATATTTATCAAGGCAGTTATGTTATAGCCCTATATTAAGGTAAAAAGAAAAAAAAAACCACATTACATCTTACCGCAATGTAACGTTACTCGCCACTTTCCAACTTTAGAGTAGAGTGGGGGAAAACGCCCCCTACCTGTTTTACCCAAAATAACCACTAGGTGGAGTCAAGTTACAAATTTACTGTTGCTATGTACTACCACAAATATTCTAAGACGTCTTAGAATATTTGTGGTACTACGTTGACAACGGTGATATACAAACATCCACTGTGAAGCTTACGCCAGCCAGCTACGTACTTGGGGAAAGTCGGATTTCATGGTAAGTGATATAATTTTGACATATCAGTAAAACTGTTCAGAAAGTTCTTGCTTTGGCAAGACATCACAATTATGTATGAAATACAAATAGTCAAGCTTGTAGTTTTAAAAAATACCTTTGGTGTAAAAAAGTAAATAATATCGCCAGACTAAGACTCTTTTCTAAAATCATAAGCTGCGGGGTAAAACGCCCCCAGGGGGCATTGTTTCTTTTGATAATAATTACTGTATTTCATACAATTCTGAACATCAGATACATTGTTTTTCACCGAATCTAGCCCACACGGTTGATTAAATTAAAACCTTTGAACTTAACATTAAAAATATTACGTCAAGTTAGATCAATTAGCTAGCTAGCATTGTTGGTTTCGGTTATATTGCAATAATAGGCTCATTTTTCATACCAGGTTAGTTAGGCTATTATTGTAAAACTTAGATATTCCTTTGTACTTTTTGCAGTAGAACTAGAGAAATATGGTAGCATTTAGTATTTCATTTATTTTCTATGTAGTTTACTTTTGGTGATAGCTCTAATAGTGTAATGAATTCAATAAGATTTATTCTATTGTACAAAAGGAAATTTCATACTGTACCTCTCATTCATTTTTTCTCATATTTTTTTCTCTTTATTGTAGATGAGAACATACAAGAGAGTAAGTAACAGGTGTGCATACAGTGAGCAAAGCCTCAAAGAGACACTCAAATTCATTAGAGAAGGGGAGCCGCTGAAGGCAGCAGCGCGGCGCTTTGGGGTGCCTCCCTGAGACGGCACAAAAATAACCAGGTTTTGAAGCCTGGGACAACTAGTTCATCTTTTGAGCAGCAGCTCATACAACACATAAGTCTACAGGAGATGGAAAGGGCATTGTTTGGGCTTTCAACCAGAGATGTGAGGAGGCTTGCTTTTGATCTGGCGGAAAGGTTGAAAATAAAGCATAGCTTCAACACAGAACTCAAGATGGCTGGAAAGGACTGGCTCTATGGGTTCATGGGATTTAATAGGCCCAAAGTAAATATGTTTTTGAAGTCTATGAAGGAGAGCTAAAGAAATTAACAAGCATGGATGCAACTCGCATTTGCCATGTGGATGTGACTGGGGTGCAAAATGTCCAGAAGCGGAAGAGGCAACTTTTAGGGTTTAGGGTTAGCCTACAACAGTCTTCTAATCATTGCAGTCTCCACAACATGTGCAAAGTGCTGTACACTTCAATTCTGCCTTTTTGCATTTACAGTGACCAGTACAGCCCTTTTTGCAACTACAACGCAAAAGTTCATAGCACGACTGTGAGGCCTCCGGTAGTGCTGTCCAAAGTGGCTGCCATCCATCATCAGTGTTAACCCATCCCCAGTCTAAAGGACTTGGTAACTGTGGTCTAGGAACCAAGGCAAGGTTCTATATATAAGCCTCATACATTGCTCGTTTAATGTTGCCTCAAAAGAAGCTTGTGTAGGGGGGATGTTTTCCAAAGATCTTGACCTGTGGGTGAAAAATGTTTCCTTGCCTCATTGGCACCTACGCATGCACTTGTTCTGTCATGAATGAGAACAACAAAATGTTCCGGCTGTGACAAAGACAGATCACTCAGTTCTTGTGGCATTTGCAACATTTCATGAAAAGCCTTTGTAACTTTTGGATATACAAGCCATGTGTCCCAGGTAGTCTTTTTACCACGACCACAGAATGCTGATGTTGTATCACAGCCAGTGAAAGAATAAAATGTGGGCAATGTGTAACTAGTGGAAGGATCCACTGCAGCAACCACCTTGTGGGTGGCAATATAACAGAAAGTGCTACCAGTCCCAAAAGCTATCCACAATTCTTCAAGGTTGACTTTGTGAAATACAGCTACCGCCAAGATGACCACATCTGAATCTACTGTTCTAACTAGCACCTTCCTCAGTCCCTTGTTAGCTGCATCTGCCACATGAAGGAATAGCCGCATATCAGCCTCTTCTTGAGTGCATGGAACCAAAAGACTTACATCACAGTCACCAGGAGAGCTAGATTTCTTTCTCAGGAGCTAATGTTATGTTAACCACTTGAAGAGAAAGAAAGCGGAACAATCCTGTTTTATTTTCTTCGACAGACAAGAAATCTTTCCAGTTCCTTGGTATTAGTGTGCCTGGTTCAACTCTCCTTCGGGTCCCCTTTCCCCTCATCTGTCGTGTTATAGCTTTGAAGCTTTTAATTTGGTAAACGTCCCAAACAATGTCAACACGTTTTGTATCCTTCAGCTGTGACGCTATGTATGGTACAAAAACATTGTCAGCATAGGCCTGAAATGTTTTAACAGTACCTGGTTTCAACATGTGTACAGCTGCAGCACCATCAATAACTACGGCATCTACATGACTAACAGTTGTTTCTAACACACCATCATCCACAGATGTAAGACAGTGCACAAGATCAGATTTTGTACCCTTTCTCAGTGTGCCACCTTGAGATAAGGATGGCGGCACTGGCTGATTCGCATGGCTGAAGAAGCTATCCAGATCACCATCTCTTGTTTGACATGATATGTAAAGACGGGAAAAGAGGCTACAATCACTCTTCAGTGAAGCAAGTTGAAACTTGTGCTTTGACTAAATCTTTACAGGTGGAGATCTAAATAATGGAAGTTTGTTTTTAGGGAGAGTGTCTGTAATGGGAGTAGTACATTCAATCAGACGCTCCTTCTTGAACATCTCGTACTGCTGACTACCCAAGGTCTCAATTCTCCTCACACTGTTGACCACAGCCGGATTGGCAAGATCTCTGCTTTCCAGCACAAGCAGATCTGGCCCCGTTTCCAGAAATGGGTTTCCCATCCCATCAATGACTTGTGTCAGAGATAGAACATCACTAATAAAGACTTATTGCACACTTGGTAACTGATTGTGATGCCCTTTTCTCTCTAAACCATTCTCTTTATGTAGTTGTTGGTTCTCAAACTCCGATGTGAGCCTTGCTAACTCAGGCCCAGCAAACATCCACCTACGCAATGCGGCGGGGTTTTCAGTGAGATCCACTGCTCCACCCGAACCTTTTATTACAGCATTATTTTGCTCATAACAGTGGTCTATTGCAATGGCAGAAAAACAGTTGTTGCTCTTCTGAACAACAGATCAGCCAGCTGTAAAGTCAGATTGTATTGCTGGATGTGTTCAAGGAAGTAGAAGCATATCTCTGACATGGACAGAGAGCCACCGAGCATAATGGCTGTGGTCAAGGGCAAACATCCAAGGTAGAAGAAGTGTCAGTGCTTGTAGGTACAACTCAAAGTTAGCTTGCCTCAGTGACCTCACAAACAACAGCATGTGAATATCTATGGACAATGTCTTAAGCCAGAAATCAAATTTCTTTGGCTTGCTGATGGCACCATTCTTCAAAGGGCACTGTAGACTGAAGTGTGTTTTGTTTATAGCCCTGTTGGAGAAGAGACCAGACTGGCAGCTGTGACCTGGTGAGCATTATGTGTTTTGGTGACATGGCTTACCTCAATGAATGAATAAGCAGTTCCAGAATTTGCTATTCTTGCTTGGACAAGAGCTTTGGTCCAGCCATTTTCATCTAAGCACTCGGAAAGTATTTTTAGGATTGCCATCTCAATGTGGAGACCACCAAACATGATGATAAAGTGTGGTTCTCCATGGCTATCTGGCCAAGTCCATTGAATTTCTTTGGCAATGGCATACAGTGGTTGATCAAAAGTGATTACAGGCACCTGTTCAGGATTAAGATGTTGCACTGCTGCCTTTATCACATTCATGGAGTGACGGATCATAACAATAGAATGTGCAGATTCCATGAACAGTGGCATTAACGAGATGATGGCTGGAGGAGGAATCATATTTGTCTGTCTTGCTGTTTTTTTTACTGCAGCAAGAACTGTCCTCAGCCATTCATATTCCTCATTTTTATCTGCTAAAACCTCATGGTCTGATGAGTGCTTTGAGTGAATCTGAATTGCTTTGTTTTCAAAAAAGCAGGAGGAATATTGTTGTGGTAGAGGTGCTATTGATCTTGTTAAATCATTAGGTAGTACCACTACACCACAATCTGTGCCTTGAACATCCTGTGAAGGATGCTGAATGAGGGAGATGGAGGTACCATGAAAGGACTCTTTTGCTGTGGCTGATCTAGGATTGTGGTCTATGTTGTCCACAGCTGCTGTGGTGAGCACATCCTGACACAGTTTAGGTGAAGGAGACACACGCGCGCACACACACACACACAGATATATATATATATATCATGCTTACTATATATTTCCATCACATTTAGATCCTAAAATACACTAACTTTTGCTTCTGTGCATGGAAATGTCCTATTAATGACCTCAGTGACCTCTAGCTGACCTCAAAGGTCAAACTGAGAATGCCTCCACATCTGAAATTAATTGTCATGCCATCAAGAACAAACCCTGAAAGTTTCATGCTTTTATCATCTTGTACACAATCCTTTTTTGCTTCTGTACATGGTAATGTCCTATTAATGACCTCAGTGACCTCTAGATGACCATAAAGGTCAAACTGAGAACACCTCCACATCTGAAATTAATTGTCATGGCATCAAGAACAAACCCTGAAAGTTTCATGCTTTTATCATCTTGTGCACAATCCTTTGGCTTATCAGCTCAACTAAGTTGTCTTTTTGTCCAGTGGCTTGGCCATTTCTGTAATGTTGTTGGCAGTAGTACAGAGAGGCCACATGTCTTGATTCTGGATGGGCACCATTCTCAAAAATCTCTTGAGGCTGTTCTGTTAGCAAGGGAGCGTGGGGTTATTATGATTACAATTCCACCCCACTGCAGCCATAAAATGCAGCCCCTTGACCGCACGTTTTTTAAGGCGCTGAAGTCAGGCTACAACACAGCAGCAGACAGCTGGCTGACATGCCATCCAGGTCAGCGTATTGACTCCTATGCTGTGTGTGGCCTATTTAACCAAGCATACGGTGGTGCTGCAACTATGGCCAAGGCTGAAAAGGGATTCAGAGTCAGTGGACTATGGCCTGTAAATAGGTTGGTTTTCAAAGACGAAGAGTTTGAAGGCACTCAGGTCACTGAAGAACCAGCTCCAGTGATGGGGGAAGAGGACAGTGAAGAGGAAATAATTGCTGGTAAGAGGAGAAAAAAATGTAACAAAAAATGTATAAGCTACAATACCATTGGAAATTGACTAATTAATCTTATCTTTCAGCAACGCAGCTGCTGGATGGTAAGGAAGATTGACAAATCAATCAATCCATCAATCAATTCCTTAATTAATTAGACAGAGATTGAATATGTGTGTGTTGTTGTGTCATTCTTTTTATAGACCCTGATGCATCATCTGCTATGATTTCAATCCCTACCCAGTCCCAACCACACCCAGGGGCATGTGTTGTGGAGCCAGTTCAACCTGGTATGAAAAACTATAAATTAAAACATTTACTTTCTTGACAGCCATGCTTGAATTTACCTGCTCAGGCATAAGAGAACAAAATATATTGATTATTTTCCTCAAATTTTCACATTAGATGTATAATACATAAAAACATCATTCTTTTACAGGCCCCCGCCACACTGTCACCACTTCACCATCCCCACCACACCCTGGGACAAGTAAGCAGACGTCAGCTGAACCTGGTAAGAAAACTATTTGAATTTTGACTACTTTGACAAAACCTTCTGCTTTGAAAACCTTCCTAATGTAACATGTTGCTTTTAAAGGACCCAATCAAGCTGCTGAACTCCTTAAAGAGATTTCCCCGAGGCCAAGGATTGACAAAAGGAGAAAATGGAAGAGGACCGTAGAGTCAGCAGCTGTCCTTACCTCATCTCCTTACAAAAGCATGTTGGAGACAAAGGCTGCAACAAGAAGCAAGAAAGCCCAAAAGAAAGGAGAAAAAAAGAAGATGGAAGGAAGAAATAATAAGAAGGCAGAGGCAAAGTCAGATGATGATGATGCAGAGTGCATATATTGCATATATAACTGGAGGAGAGTGGATCCGATGTGAGGACTGCCAGAAGTGGGCTCACATGGAATGCTCCAATGAAAATGATGGGGAGTTTATGTGTGAAATTTGCATGAATGAGTAGGCTAATAGAGCAATAGTGTGTGTGTGTGTGTGTGTGTGTGTGAATTAATTATTATGTGTGTATGTGTGCTTATATTAACTTAATTTCTTAAGTTAATATAAGCTATATTCTATAAGTTAGCATTATTTAACTTATTTGGTTGTTTGTTTTTTCATTGATTATTCATTCATTCATGTTATACAAATATAATAAATAATAAATATATTGATCAATTCAGTCCATTTTTGTAGTTTCTTTCACATTCCAGGATTTAAAACATATATATTTTGCTGTTCATCAGTGAAGGGGCATTTTGGCCCACCGCTGGGGTAAAACGCCCCCTTTGAAAACATTTTTTTGTGGTTAAAAATGTAATTAAATATTCACTCTAGGCAATTTTCATATTTTGTTTTTAGTCCATGCCACTGCCACTAAAACCTGTGATTAAGCTGAACATATGTTGAACTTTTATTTCAGAGAAAAGCAACATTTTCCTTAAGGGGGGCGTTTTCCCCCACTCTACCTAACGATAGCTTAGCTAATCGTTAACTTCAAATGAATTATGGACAGCTGTCATAAAAGTAATTTTAGCCAGCTCACTTAAAAGTTTACAACAAACATGACGAGTATCTTTACAACATATGTAATCCAAAAACGGGGTACTACATTGCTAAAGTCACATCAGCAGTTAACACTATCAGGCAAAGCCCTTTGGCTAATAATGATGCTAAAGATGTGTATGTGGTGTTAGTGCATTTACTGTAGTCAGGATGTGATGCGCCCCTTGTGGTTGGGTGGGGACATAGTTCTAGAGATAACGGCAATAAAGGCCAGCTTCATGCATGCAGTCAAGTCATGTCTCTCCGTGTCCATCACTCGCTAGAAGCAACAAACTCTACAGTGTATGCTAGCGGCAATTTTATCAGCATTTAAAAGCAAACCACACAAAAAGTGGCAGTAGCCTACTACTACCTCTGTTCAACTACTAATGATCTTATCACTCACCAACAAAAGTAAAATGATGTAGCATCCAAATATCGTTCGAATCCAAATAACCAGACGAATATCAGGGGAGGATCTTGTGTCAATCCAAACGAGTTCCACCATCAGTTCAAGGTAGTAAAAAAAAATACATTCCCAACATCACGTTCGACGCCATTCTATAGGTAGAAAGACACCAACAAGACACATGTGGTGTGTTTTTCACATTCTTCTGCCATTTCTTGTGTGTTATTGAATTGAATCACTAGCGTATTTGCACAAATTGTTCCATTTGTTGCACATTGATGTTCTATGTAGGCCTATGTGCAATTTGTGTGTTGATTTATTTTCATATTCAAAAAAGAATGACTAATGGTCCAAGTCTTAATACACCACTTTCATTACCTGGTTATTAACATTCTGCTGAATTTGCCTACTTGCTGATGGTGAAATAGGCCTATAAAGACATGGCAGGAGAAAATAGTAACCTAACCCATACAGGCAAGTGTGTGGGCTCTTTTATGTTTTGAGTCAATTTACACGGTTCTTGCCAACATTTCAATCGGGCCATTTGGGTCAAGTGACTCAAGTTAGTGTTGTGAGTCTTTTTAAATCGTCACTCTTAGCCAAATCCTTTCCCTTGAAAAACGCCACTGAGTAGGCTACAAATAATCATTTCACAAATAAATAGTTTATTCTAATAGCCTACATAAAATCACTAAGTGGATAAAACATTTCAGAGCTCCGGGTCCAAATAGCATTCCCTGATCGATAACAGTGTCTCAGCTGGGCACGAAGTCGGACTGCCTGTCTTCCTCTGACCGAGTTGTTTTATAGTTCAACACATTTCAAATATCAGACTGCTCTTTCTCAGTTCCCGCTCTCATCCATCTGTGACTCAGTGATACGAGTCGGGTGACTAGTGAAATGTGTATACTGTTGTTATATGCTAATCTCATGTTTTGTTTTTAATCATAATGAATGTAGGCTAATTAGTAGCCTAGGCCTAATTACACAGACATGTTTTAACCCACACTGCTTTACTGAACCACTGATGAACTTCTTGTGCGTGACATAAAATAGGCCTACATTCTCTACTGCTATAGGCTATCATTGCATGACAAATGTGCAAATCCTTAACTTATCCCTCCACAGATCCGGGTTTTACACTAGACCACGTTACCCGTCACCGCAGAAAGTAAAGTGAAAGTAAACTTGAGTTGACTCCATTTTGTGCAGTACTACGCACGTACAGTTCGCTTAAGGGTGTGTTTTCCCACGCCAACCTGACATTTAAAAAAAGTTCCACGTAAGTATCTGATTTAACCTGGGTTTGCTCATCGTTTTTGAGAAATTGTGTACCTACCGAAGATGTTTTTGTGTAAGTTTCGCAGTTTACAGTGTCTTCTTTGAACCTAATATGGCGCTCGAATGGTTAGTGTCTGAGACGGGGCTTACTCTTGATAACAGACTTCTTTAACGACACGTTTTGAGGAGCTGATGCTGGACGCAGAAAGTAATTCTTCACCCTTTTGCTGATAATTACCTTTAACCAATGTCTAACCAATGGGGCGGGGTTGTTGGCCTCAATTAAATGAGTTTCTGCAGCTTGGGATGGCAGACATAGGCCTATATTGCATAAACAACGTATGCCCATGCATGCTCTATTATGTTCTCACCCAGAATTAAAAAAAAAAAAAAAAAAAAAAAAAACCCACTTTGTAATACTTAATTCTGTACACTTTACATTGTGTGACGGTAGTGGTGCATGTCTGCACTGATAGGGGTGCCAGGTGATTTGTTTAACCACCGCTCAGACTGTTGTTAAATAATGAAGTTAAACAATACAAGACTGTTGAAATCAGTAATGAAGGCTTGGTGCAAAATAAAACCAAAGAGTCAGTTTCTCAAGTTATTATTTTCGTTTTCCGTCACACATCCGAAACGTCGGCTCCCTTGAGCTCATCAAAAAACACGTAACTAAGACAAGGCATGCCAAAACACCGATAAACAGTGTTGCACAGCCTGTTTTTACGCCCTCCAAAACCTGACCCAATAACTTTTATATTTAATTATATTACCTTTTGCATTTGATCCTAACGTTCTAGCTTAATGGTTCTGGTATTTCCTATTCATTTCTTATTTCTTGTAAGTCATGTGAAAAACTAGGTTTCACAGACTGTCACACGGAAGTTGCAGGCTGAACGTTTGTGGTTTTGGTTCGCAGGCTGCAATGTTCTGTTGGTTTCAAATGTTCAACCTGCTAGAGACTAAAACATTATATTACCACATATGGCAAGTTTATTTTTTCAATGACTGATTGCATCGCCAGATAAATGACTGCAACCACAACAAACATATTTGGGGAAAAACTGAAAATGTTAATTTGTCCAGCTTTTTTGTGATATGAGTACGATAGCATGTATCTTCATCTGTAGGCCCAGGGAAGTCCCAAAGTTTGCAATTTTCAGTTTTGTTAATTGCTGAGAAAGGTACTATATTAATAGAATGAAATATTTCCTTCAAGTTTGTCCAATCATGCGCCGGTAGCAATATTTTTTGTGCTTTCTTTCGGCTTTGATTTACCACTTTCTTCAAGCTTAATCCTCCCATGTAATTCAGTAACCCAACCTTGCAGACGCACATGATAGGAAAAGCCAGATGTTCTCCATAACATAGCTTTGTTGTTGTGTTCCATGTCACATGTTAGTGTACTTGCTGTTCTATAGAATCATGGAGAAGAGACCAGAGTCACCTACACTGAGCTGTGTGTCCATGATGAGTGGGGACTTAAAGCCTGACTTCGGCCAGGAGCAGACACCCTCTGAGCAAAGGTATTTTAGCTACTAGCACAATCACAAGACCATGTTGTTGGACTGAGTCATCTTTCAATGTCGTTGTTGTCATTTTTCACATTCAAGAGCTGGCTCAGCCTTAAGGAATATTTCAAAAGTAATACTTAGAACTGCATGTGGAATTGTAATTAATAACCCATGGCACTATTAGAAAGATAAAAAGTGTTGTCTATAAAAATATACAGTATGTCACAAAAGTGAGTACACCCCTAACATTTTTGTACTTTTTCTATTATATCTTTCCATGGGAGAAGTCTAAAGATATAATACTTTTCTACAACGTAAAGTAGCAGTGTACAGCTTATATAACAGTGCAAATTTGCTGTACCCTCAAAATAACTCAACACACAACCATTAATGTCTAAATCACTGGCAACAAAAGTGAGTACACCCCTAAGTGAAAATGTCCTATGTTCTAGTGAAAATGTTCTAGTAAGTGTAAACTAAAAAGTAAAAAGTTGTCCTGGTCTGAAATCTCTGTATGCTTTAATCCGGCATTCTGACAGGTTCTCCAGGAAGGGACCGGGGTCTGCTGTGTCCAGTGCTCCATCCATGAGGAGTGACAGATCGAAAGACTACCCCCCTGACATGGCGGAAGGGGACAGGTAGGCTGTAGAAACTTCAGCACTCAACCCCCAACTGAAGCCCACAATGCAGTGCAGCTCAGCTCAGCTGGTGGGACGTTTGTAGTGAAGCTTGAGGAAACACTGGGTTTGGGGTGATAGGGGAATCACCATTTTGACTCTATCATGCTGTCTTCTGATTTTGTAATTATTTAATGAAATTCTGATTAAATTATTTTCTGGAGATCATGAGAAAGTTTCTGCTGGATACATAAAGGTTTGTGGTAAGAACTATGAAGATTCTAGTGCTTATGGTCAAGTTTCAGCAGAAGCCTTTTATTTTTTATCAGTTACAGTTTCTGCAGAGTGACGTACAATGCTATAAAAACACCAAATTACAATCAAAACAACATAGTAAAACAAAATAACAAGCATATTATGTTGAAGTAGCATAGTCAAATCATTGCATACACTTATATCAGTTGATAGTAAAAATTGTATGTAAACTTACATACAAATACACAAATACATTAGGAAACCAAATGGCGGGTTATTATTTTAGTAAGTGTAAACTAAAAACTAAAAAGTTGTCCTGGTCTGAAATCTCTGTATGCTTTAATCCGGCATTCTGACAGGTTCTCCAGGAAGGGACCGGGGTCTGCTGTGTCCAGTGCTCCATCCATGAGGAGTGACAGATCGAAAGACTACCCCCCTGACATGGCGGAAGGGGACAGGTAGGCTGTAGAAACTTCAGCACTCAATCCCCAACTGAAGCCCACAATGCAGTGCAGCTCAGCTGAGCTGGTGGGGAGTTTACAGATGTGACTAGTTCACCGTCATGAAGCTGGTGGGACGTTTGTAGTGAAGCTTGAGGAAACACTGGGCTTGGGGTGATAGGGGAATCACCATTTTGACTCTATCATGCTGTCTTCTGATTTTGTAATTATTTAATGAAATTCTGATTAAATTCTTTTCTGGAGATCATGAGAAAGTTTCTGCTGGATACGTAAAGGTTTGTGGTAAGAACTATGAAGATTCTAGTGCTTATGGTCAAGTTTCAGCAGAAGCCTTTTATTTTTTATCAGTTATAGTTTCTGCAGAGTGACGTACAACGCTATAAAAACACCAAATTACAATCAAAACAACATAGTAAAACAAAATAACAAGCATATTATGTTGAAGTAGCATAGTCAAATCATTGCATACATGTATATCAGTTGATAGTAAAAATTGTATGTAAACTTACATTCAAATACACAAATGCATTAGAAAACCAAATGGCGGGTTATTATTTTAGTAAGTGTAAACTAAAAAGTAAAAAGTTGTCCTGGTCTGAAATCTCTGTATGCTTTAATCCGGCATTCTGACAGGTTCTCCAGGAAGGGGCCGGGGTCTGCTGTGTCCAGTGCTCCATCCATGAGGAGCGACAGATCGAAAGACTACCCCCCTGACATGGCGGAAGGGGACAGGTAGGCTGTAGAAACTTCAGCACTCAACCCCCAACTGAAGCCCACAATGCAGTGCAGCTCAGCTGAGCTGGTGGGGAGTTTACAGATGTGACTAGTTCACCGTCATGAAGCTGGTGGGACGTTTGTAGTGAAGCTTGAGGAAACACTGGGCTTGGGGTGATAGGGGAATCACCATTTTGACTCTATCATGCTGTCTTCTGATTTTGTAATTATTTAATGAAATTCTGATTAAATTCTTTTCTGGAGATCATGAGAAAGTTTCTGCTGGACACGTAAAGGTTTGTGGTAAGAACTATGAAGATTCTAGTGCTTATGGTCAAGTTTCAGCAGAAGCCTTTTATTTTTTATCAGTTACAGTTTCTGCAGAGTGACGTACAATGCTATAAAAACACCAAATTACAATCAAAACAACATAGTAAAACAAAATAACAAGCATATTATGTTGAAGTAGCATAGTCAAATCATTGCATACACTTATATCAGTTGATAGTAAAAATTGTATGTAAACTTACATACAAATACACAAATACATTAGGAAACCAAATGGCGGGTTATTATTTTAGTAAGTGTAAACTAAAAACTAAAAAGTTGTCCTGGTCTGAAATCTCTGTATGCTTTAATCCGGCATTCTGACAGGTTCTCCAGGAAGGGACCGGGGTCTGCTGTGTCCAGTGCTCCATCCATGAGGAGTGACAGATCGAAAGACTACCCCCCTGACATGGCGGAAGGGGACAGGTAGGCTGTAGAAACTTCAGCACTCAACCCCCAACTGAAGCCCACAATGCAGTGCAGCTCAGCTGAGCTGGTGGGGAGTTTACAGATGTGACTAGTTCACCGTCATGAAGCTGGTGGGACGTTTGTAGTGAAGCTTGAGGAAACACTGGGCTTGGGGTGATAGGGGAATCACCATTTTGACTCTATCATGCTGTCTTCTGATTTTGTAATTATTTAATGAAATTCTGATTAAATTCTTTTCTGGAGATCATGAGAAAGTTTCTGCTGGATACGTAAAGGTTTGTGGTAAGAACTATGAAGATTCTAGTGCTTATGGTCAAGTTTCAGCAGAAGCCTTTTATTTTTTATCAGTTATAGTTTCTGCAGAGTGACGTACAACGCTATAAAAACACCAAATTACAATCAAAACAACATAGTAAAACAAAATAACAAGCATATTATGTTGAAGTAGCATAGTCAAATCATTGCATACACGTATATCAGTTGATAGTAAAAATTGTATGTAAACTTACATTCAAATACACAAATACATTAGAAAACCAAATGGCGGGTTATTATTTTAGTAAGTGTAAACTAAAAAGTAAAAAGTTGTCCTGGTCTGAAATCTCTGTATGCTTTAATCCGGCATTCTGACAGGTTCTCCAGGAAGGGACCGGGGTCTGCTGTGTCCAGTGCTCCATCCATGAGGAGTGACAGATCGAAGGACTACCCCCCTGACATGGCGGAAGGGGACAGGTAGGCTGTAGAAACTTCAGCACTCAACCCCCAACTGAAGCCCACAATGCAGTGCAGCTCAGCTGAGCTGGTGGGGAGTTTACAGATGTGACTAGTTCACCGTCATGAAGCTGGTGGGACGTTTGTAGTGAAGCTTGAGGAAACACTGGGCTTGGGGTGATAGGGGAATCACCATTTTGACTCTATCATGCTGTCTTCTGATTTTGTAATTATTTAATGAAATTCTGATTAAATTCTTTTCTGGAGACCATGAGAAAGTTTCTGCTGGACACGTAAAGGTTTGTGGTAAGAACTATGAAGATTCTAGTGCTTATGGTCAAGTTTCAGCAGAAGCCTTTTATTTTTTATCAGTTACAGTTTCTGCAGAGTGACGTACAACGCTATAAAAACACCAAATTACAATCAAAACAACATAGTAAAACAAAATAACAAGCATATTATGTTGAAGTAGCATAGTCAAATCATTGTATACACTTATATCAGTTGATAGTAAAAATTGTATGTAAACTTACATACAAATACACAAATACATTAGAAAACCAAATGGCGGGTTATTATTTTAGTAAGTGTAAACTAAAAAGTAAAAAGTTGTCCTGGTCTGAAATCTCTGTATGCTTTAATCCGGCATTCTGACAGGTTCCCTAGGAAGGGACCGGGGTCTGCTGTGTCCAGTGCTCCATCCATGAGGAGTGACAGATCGAAAGACTACCCCCCTGACATGGCGGAAGGGGACAGGTAGGCTGTAGAAACTTCAGCACTCAACCCCCAACTGAAGCCCACAAATCAAAAAACAAAAAGATTGTGTGATTATTTAGTGTAGTTCCATGTTACTGATATAAAATTGCAAGATTTGAACATTTGAAGATGTCTTAAAGATATTTTTATACACGTAAAATGAAAGTGGTGCAGAAAATGTCACTACGGAGAATTTAAAATGAAAATAAAAAGTTTTTGATGCTCACCAGAAACCGAAAGTAGCTAGTAGTCTTTTTTGTTACAGCTAAGGATGGTGCTACGAATGGCTGCTTTGTTGTGCGCTCCTCATCTATCTTAACGATTATTAACTATTTTACTATTTATATACTTTCTTTTAATACCAAAAGTAATCTTTGCTATCACAGAGAAACATTACTTGTGTCAAAAAGACTCGATGGGCAAGATGAAGTTGAATGTGACGGTGGCTGGAGGGGTGAAGGAGGAGGCATCAAAGTCGGCCTAGCAGAGAGCAGAGCTAGACGGAACAATTTTAAATAAAATATCCCATTGGCCGCAAGAAAATGAATGAACATTGTAAAAGGATCTCCAACACCAAAAGCCAGAAGTACAATGTAACTAACCAAAAACCTTTAAAGGACTACGGGAAAGATTGATTGGTTTAGCAGGACCAAATCGAGTCTCCCTGGCAGATCTTTCGCCTTAGCTCCCACTGACATAATAGACTCACTGACCACTCAGAACAACTTTCATTTCTCATCATGTTTCTGCACGTATCACGATTTGTTTATTGGTCGAGTGAATAGCATTAAGTCTTAAAGCTGCAGGAAATGTTCTGTCATGTTGATCAATTATGGTAAATGCTAAAAGATGATGAGATCAGAGAATGGAAGTGGTCTTACGTTTTGCTTTATCCTTGCTTTATCCTATTGACAGAGAACAAGAGATAGGATGTGAACAAGATACCAGTGGTCAGGATAAGCAACGGGATCTACCTCGTATTTTTAAGGTAAGGGATTCTGGATGGTTAGTTTACATCTACAGATTTGTATTCAGCAGCTATTCAAGCTGATGTTTTCATAACTTGGACCAACTAGACTAAACTGTATTCACCAATCATTTGTATATAATATAACCAATATAACAACTACATAAGTGCTGGTCATTACAGACATGTCCTATATTACAGTTTGTGTCCATCGGTTTGGCTCATTTTATGAAACTGAGATGACATTTTCATAACAACATGGATAAATCCCCAAACCAACTTGCAGTTTGTCACAACAGAATGGCATTTCTCATTGCTTTTAATCAAATTTCAAATGCTTTGTACATGTCTCAAGTGTCTAGTGCATCTTTGCAAATGGTTATGTACACTTACCTACAGTTAACACAATCAGCCCACATTTAGCACATTTTCCAAATGAATTGATCTTGCCAATCTATTCCAATTAGTTGGTTTTCAGTGTAATAGTCATTCTCTTCAAAACATGTCAACGCAGCTTCATTGTATAAGTCATCATATGCAGAATAGTCTGCTACGCAAACCACGTTCGGGCTCGCGCTGCAGAACTAAACATAGCCGTTAAGTTACGTTAGCCGTTAACATCATCAAGAGCCGTCACCTACCTATCTGATACAGCTAGTGAAAAAACTTTGAAAAAACATCTACATAACCGTATAAAAGAAGACAACAAGTATTATAACATCCCCCCAGCGAACCAATTAACCACAAGAAGTCGTCAAACTGCCCCATTCACCTAGAGACCTACGGCGATATTCATCCATCGATCAACGGTCAGGTTTTTTTTTTGGTTTAGTTCACGACTGTTTGAACTGCAACTGTGGTCCCGGATCAATCCAGTCACCCTGATGACGAGCCGTCCCTTCAAGTGAACTTTCCAACTATATATACACTTCATATAAGTTTTTACCATTTTTTATTTTATTTAAGGGCCCTGAATTTATTTCTTTTTTCATGGTGTGCACACTATTTTTATTTTATTATTTGGTTGGGTTATTCATACTATTTGTATACATACAATATACGAGTATTACAGTTTTTCTCTATCAGTTTGGCTCATTTTTTGAAACTGAGATGACATTCTCAAAACAACATGGACAAATCCCCAAACCAACTTGCATTTTGTCACAACAGAATGGCATTTCTCATTGCTTTCATCAATTTTTTAAATGCTTTGTACATGTCTCAAGTGTCTAGTGCATCTTTGCAAATGGTTATGTACACTTACCTACAGTTAACACAATTAGCCCACATTTAGCACATTTTCCAAATGCATTGATCTTGACGATCTATTCCAATTAGTCGTTTCTCAGTGTAATGGTCATTCTCTTCAAAACATGTCAGCGCAACTTCATTGTTTAAGTCATCATATGCAGAATAGTCTGTTCAATTGTCAAAATTAGTTAAGGATATAATACAATATAGTATACATTTTTTGGAGCATGTCATAAATTCATGACAACAATCTTATTTGTTGATGAAGCTAGTTTCAACCTGGCCAAGGGCCACAGGCGCGGCCGAAACATCCTTGGCCCACGGGCCACAGTGGACGTCCCGGGTCAGTGAGAGGGAAATATTACAATGTGTGCGGCCACATCTGAAAATGGTGTGGCCACACACATTGCAAGCTTGGGCCCGTACAGCACCCAGAAGCTCCTCCTTTTCCTGGATAGTCTTTATATGGATTTAGTCCCCGAAAATGAGAGGGGTCTCGAAGGGCCCCACCTACCACACTTTGTCATTGTGTGAGGAAATGTGAACTTCCACCGTGCCATGGTCCACCACTCATCCAAGGATGCATGTGTTACTACCACCATATTCTCAGTTACTCAATCCTATTGAGGAGTTTTTCTCCGCTTGCAGGTGGAGAGTTTGCGAACACCATGCTCAGTGGTGGTTCTACAGTGTTTTACTCCCCGGGCAAGACCACCTCTTTGCCCCCCCCACCCCCAAGGCAGAGAGTCACGCTACTTCTGTGCATGGCACCTTCTCAGCAAGCTTAGGGGGCGCCAATGTGCCGATTGCAGTGACATGATACAATTTTTATTTTGATTTTTTTTTACAGAATACTGTATACATTTTCCTTTTAGGTTCTCTAATGCGTGAAATTTACTTTATGTGTGAATAAAAATAGTTACAATTTCCTTGGCAGAATGAGTGCAGTGTGTGTGGTGTAGCTAGACCTATAATGACAAAACGTCTAAGCATTTTGACTTGCAGTGCTTACACAATGCCAAAGGGACAATGCATTTTGGGGGCACTGACTATTTATTAGAGAAGGAAATTTAGTTTTGACACATGGGTAAACTGTTTTGGGAGAGATATCAGCATTTGCAGGTGATCCGTGTAGTTGTGCTGAACCATCCAGTTAGTTTTGACAAAAGTACTTAATGAGTGAAAATGAGCCTAGCAATTGAGAAGGATCTGTGTCATTTTTATGGTGTTGACTATTTAAATGGGAAATGGATTTGTATTTGAAGAATGAATGAACAGTTTTTACAGACATATGACATTTTGCTGGTTATCTGAAGTGTTGCGCAGAAGTGTAAGAATGTTTGGCCAAATGACCTTATAGTTATAGGAATGTCATCTCAGTTTCAAGAAATGAGCCAAACCCATGGAGAAAAACTGTAACTCAAACGAAGTATTATCTGTGTTGTCTCATCATTGTTGCTCTTCATTGGCTCCCTGCGAATTTAGGTCCAGGTCCAAAGATTTAGTATTAGCACTTTTGATATATATTTACTGTAATTCAGTCTTGCTTAATTGCAAAGCTAGGTTACACAGAGGTTCCAATTTTGGGGGGCTTTCATTATCCTCTTTACCTTCGGAATCTAGCTTTACAGTATCTGACCACAGCATTTTGCCTAAGAACTGTAACAGAACACTGTCATCAGTATTTCTCCCTTCTCTTTGTGTCAAATACTACCTGCAGTACCTCTGCATAGGTCTGTACTCCAGGTTTGGAATCACTGCAGTGGGTTATATTGACTTTGTGAAGATATTACCGCTGTGTATGAACCATCTATATGACTGAGTTGGTTTTATTTTGTAGGTTTTGGTTATATTGTAGAGAATAATGGCATTGGAGGGAAATGAAACACCTCACATCCTCTTATTTGTTGATGAGGCTGGTTTCAACCTGGCCAAGGGCCACAGGCACGGCCAAAACATTCTGGGCCACAGTGGACGTCCCGGGTCAGTGAGAGGGAAATATTACAATGTGTGCGGCCACATCTGAAAATGGTGTGGCCACACACATTGCAACCTTGGGCTCGTACAGCACCCCGAAACTCCTCCTTTTCCTGGACTGTCTTTATATGGATTCAGTCCCCGAAAATGAGAGTATGAGAGTAGACAGTGTATTACTCCCCGAGCAAGACCCCCCCCCCCCCCCCCCTCCCCGCAGGGCATAGAGTCACGCTACTTCTGTGCACAGCACCTTCTCAGCAAGTGATGGCGCCTGCAGTTCACTTAGGGGGCGCCAATGTGCCGATTGCAGTGACATGATACAATTTTCATTTTGATTTTTTTTACAGAATACTGTATACATTTTCCTTTTAGGTTCTCTAATGCGTGAAATGTACTTTATGTGTGAATAAAAATAGTTATAATTTCCTTGGCAGAATGAGTGCAGTGTGTGTGGTGTAGCTGTGGTGTAGCCATAATGACAAAATGTCTAAGCATTTTGACTAGCAGTGCTTACACAACGCCAAAGGGGCAATGCATTTTGGGGGCACTGACTATTTATTTGAGAAGGAAATTTAGTTTTGACACATGGGTAAACTGTTTTGGGAGAGATATGAACATTTGCAGGTGATCCATGTAGTTGTGCTGAACCATCCAGTTAGTTTTGGCAAAAGTACTGAATGTGTGAAAATGAGCCAAAGCAATTGAGAAGGATCTGTGTATTTTTTATTGTGTTGACTATTTAAAAAGGAAATGGATTTTATATTGAAGAATAAATGAACAGTTTTTGGAGACATATGACATTTTGCTGGTTATCTGAAGTGTTGCGCAGAACTGTAAGAATGTTTGGCCAAATGACCTTATAGTTGTAGGAATGTCATCTCAGTTTCAAAAAATGAGCCAAACCCATGGAGAAAAACTGTAATATGAAATCTCACAAAATAGATTAGTGCTGTACATTTACTGACACTGAAACTAATGCAGCAGACTACAGTATATTAGACTAATTGAGAAATTGTACCGTTAAAAACTATAAAATGTCAGATTGTAGGCCAGATTGTTGGTACCTACTGGAATACTGTGTGTGTATATACTGTATATATACATATTTTTTTTGGAATACTATATTAATTTTGTGTACTGTTTAAAACCTGATGACCTGCCTATATTCTTCCACTCTAACATTGCAACATAAAAATAAAGATAAAGTTTAGTCTTTATACTATAAGTTTTCTTTTAGTCAAACACTTTTGCATCACTTTTGAAATATAGCCCTTAAGGTGCAGTATTTATTTATTCATTTATTTCTGTATTTATTTATCTATTTATATTTACTTTGAAATGAGATGATGGTCAGGGGAGTAAAATATATAATATTCAATATATAATTTCAGTGTGTACAAAGGGTGATTTAACATTGTTATGTGTAACATGAGGCCAACCGATACACTTCTTTTTTTCATTTTTTTCCCCAGCCTGATCAAATGTGCTGGGAAATTTAAAAAGAGCCATGATTTTCAGTACCAGAACGTCTATTTGGTACTGATCAGCCAAACAGCAGGATTTCAATGACCAAATGACAGTAAATGCAGCTCTAAAAGGTCATGTGTGCTGTGTGCTTTAGGTGCTCGAGGAGAAGATCATCACCTTTTTAAAGAATGAGCTGCAGAGATTTAAGCAGATTCTGAGTCCAGACTACAATGAAAACTTTGAGATGAAAGCAGAAGATGAGAGCGATGCCAGAGAAGGAGTTCTCAAGATGGTACTGCACTTCCTCTCTAAGATGGAGCTATGTGAGCTTGCTGACAAACTGAATGAAAGTAAGAATTCTTCTTCTCTGTTATTGAAATGAAATTGCTATAGGACCTGAAGTAGAAAAAAATATTCATGTATTATTTGTTTTCATTTTTGTGTCCTTTGTTTTTTGTTGTTTTCTCTGTCAGTGGTTTGCAAAACTTTGTTTCATTTGTTTTTAACCTAGATGAGCAGAATGTAGTTTGTCAGAATGACTTGAAAAGAAGTCTCAAGAACAAGTACCAGACGGTGTTTGAAGGAATAGCCAAACAAGGAAGTTCTGTTCAGCTAGAAAAGATCTACACAGAGGTCTACATCACAGAGGGAGGAAGTGGGAAATTAAATAAGGAGCATGAAGTCAGGCAGATTGAGTCCAGATCCAAGAGACCACCTGGACAGGAGAAACCAATCAAATGTGCTGACATCTTTAAGCCCTTACCTGGCCAAGACAAACCAAACAGAAGAGTTATCACGAAGGGGGTGGCTGGCATTGGCAAAACTGTCTCTGTGCACAAGTACATCCTGGACTGGGCTGAGGGAAATGAAAACAAAGAGATCAATTTCATTTTCCCACTGTGCTTTCGGGAGCTCAACCTTATGAAAGACAAAGAGCACTCTTTGATGGACCTTCTTCACCACTTTTTTCCAGAAGTGAAGAAGTTAACTTTTGGCGACCAGAAGACATATAAAATGTTGTTTGTCTTTGATGGTCTGGATGAGTGTCGACTCCAACTAAACTTTCAGACAAATGAAAGTTTGACTGATGTGAGCGTTGTCAAATCATTGAATGTACTCTTGACAAATCTCATCAAGGGTAATCTGTTCCCCTCTGCTCTACTTTGGATAACCTCTCGACCAGCAGCAGCCAGTAAGATTCCTCCCGAGTGTGTTGACCTGGTCACAGAAGTGCAAGGGTTTAAGGACTCACAAAAAGAAGAGTACTTCAGGAAGAGGATCAATGATAAGAGTGTTGCAGGCAGAACCATTTCACACATTAAATCATCAAGAAGCCTCCACATCATGTGCCACATACCCGTGTTTTGCTGGATTGCTGCAACTGTTCTTAAGAAGATTTATTCCTCAGGACACACACAGATTCCCAAGACTTTGACGGAGATGTACACATATTTTCTTATTTTTCAAACCAGACAGACAAGCAGCAAATTTGACAATGTGCATGACCTTGAGCCACAATGGAACCATAAGCTTATCTTCGATCTCGGAAAGCTGGCCTTTGAACAGTTAGAGAAGGGCAATCTGATCTTTTATGAGGAAGACCTCAGAGAGTGTGGCATTGATGCCAAAGAGGCAGCAGTATGCTCTGGGATGTGCACCCAGATCTTCCGAGAAGAATCAGGGATTTTTCAAGGAACAGTGTTCTGCTTTGTGCATCTCAGCATCCAGGAGTTTCTTGCCGCTTTGTATGCATTTTTGATGATGGCAGTTGAAAGAAGAAACATAATATCCATAAAGCGTGCACCTCTAATGGGAGAATCCATGATCAGCTTGCATAAGAGTGCTGTGGACAAAGCTTTGGCTTATGAAGATGGACGCTTTGACCTCTTCCTCCGCTTTCTTCTTGGCCTCTCTCTGGAGTCAAATCAGACTCTCCTGCATGGCCTATTACAGAGAAGACAAAAACAGATGGCCAATGATAAAACAGTCAGTTACATTAAAGACAAGATCAGGGAGGTCTCTTCATCAGAGAGGGTGATCAACCTCTTCCACTGTCTGAATGAACTGAATGACAACTCCTTAGAGGAGGAGATCCAGACCTTCCTGAGTGCAGGGACACTTTCTGAAGCCCAGCTCTCACCTGGCCAGTGGTCAGCTCTAGTGTTTGTGCTGCTGACATCAGATCAGAAGCTGGATGTGTTTGATCTGAAGAAGTACGTGAGGTCTGATGAAGCTCTGCTGAGGCTGAAGCCAGTAGTGGAGGAATCCCAAACCACTTTGTAAGTACAATGTTAACAAATGGTAGGCTTAACAAATGATGGGCTCTGTTATATGAAGCATCCTATTTGTTGTTTTTCAGAGCATAGCACTAATATACAGACAACAGCAGAGTTCTTTTTTAATAGCGCTTCTAGTCACTGGTTGCTGTTTTCCCCTCCAGGGTCGATAGCTGTAGCCTCACTGAAGAGAGCTGTACAACACTAGCGTCCATCCTCTGCGAACAATCGTCAAAGCTCAGAAAACTGGATCTCAGTGACAACCGCATTGGAGACGTCGGAGTCCAAAACCTGTGTAGTGGACTGAAGAACCCAAACTGTGCACTGGAGACACTGAGGTTAGACATTTTCATACTAAAGTACTTTGAGTTAAAACACATTTATTACCTCCAGCAAGGATTTTATGTTTTCGCTCTTGTTTGTCTGTTATCGCAATAACTTGAAGTCATGAACAAATTTCAATGAAACTTTCACAAAATGTTGATAATGGCACAATAAAAAACAGATGATGAAATTAGGTGAATGGGGAACAAACATAATCGCAATATCAGTGGACAAGCGCTGCTATCAGTGGGAACAGATGATTCAATTTGGTGGTGTTGGCTTGGTGGTTTCTTGACTTCAGCCAAAATGTGCATATTGTTGAAAACTGGAAAACAATATATCATGCATCAGTGTAAAATTCCTGAATTATGTAAAGATTTTTGTTTTCAGTCACACTTAAATTATTGCACTTGTTTTGTTTTAAATAGAAGACTTATTCCAAGTCATGTCCTTAGTTTACAGGAATCTGAGAAGCTCATTATTCATTGGGAGTTAAAAACAGGATGCATTTTATACATGTTGCAGCCTTAGTAGTAACGTCATGGCATGAGAAGGATATGTAGGGGATAATGTACGACAGGTGCAGGGGTCTCATCGTCATATTGGCCAAGGGCCACTGATGACATTGTCAAGTCATAGAAAGGCCAACATTCAAACAAATAAAAAGATGTAATTATTCAAGTTATTTATAGTTCCTGCATATTTAACAAAAACAAATACAAAGTGTAGTCTAGCATATTATATATATATAGCGCTATACATTCAGCACAGTTTTTTTCTTGCATTAACACTAATTAAAAACATAACCAACTTATTTATATTGTAAAGAAATAAAAAGGAATTCCCTGGCCTGAGCACATATGTAGCTACTAAACAGTAACTAACTGGCTGACTCCTGACACCAGCACTTGACACGCACCCATGAGTTTGTGAGCCCTGGTCTACAGGAATCAGAGGATTTACCAACAGGATGGTTTTAAACAACAGACATGTTGCAGCATTAGTAGTAATTTCATGATATTACACCTCTGTTACCTTTTTTTCTTACCTGTAAGTCGCTTTGGAAAAAGCATCTGCTAAGTGTAATGTAATGTAATGTAATAGTTATGCATGGTATAATCTACAACAGCAATGTCAGTGTCATGGGTGACCCTAGACAGGGGGATGTGGGATGAGTCTTGAATCACCCTGAAGGGGCGTATTTCATGGCAATGCCCTCTATCTTCTGCTGTACCCCAGAGCAATGGTGTGTTATACACCACAGCCTCTGTTGTGCAGAAATATCAGACCTCTAAATATGAGAATGGCCCATTCAGTTCAGTGACCCTTTCTGCATCACTTTGATAAGCAGTGTAATGATGAACAACATCAGACAATGGACCTTTGTCGTCTCCGCAGGCTGTCAGACTGTGGTGTAACAGGAAAAGGATATGCTGCTCTGGCCTCAGCTCTCAAATCAAACCCCTCACACCTGCAGGAGCTGGACCTGAGAGGAAACAACCCTGGAGACTCTGGAGTGAAGCTCCTCACAGATTTAATACAGGATCCTGACCATACATTCAACAGACTGAGGTAAGAACATTTCACAGTGCATTTATTACAGTTTTTCTCCATGGGTTTGGCTCATTTCTTGAAACTGAGATGACATTCCTATAACTATAAAGTCATTTGGCCAAACAATCTTACATTTTTCCGCAACACTTCAGATAACCAGCAAAATGTCACAT
This sequence comes from Setipinna tenuifilis, assembly GCA_030347295.1. Classification (NCBI taxonomy): domain Eukaryota; kingdom Metazoa; phylum Chordata; class Actinopteri; order Clupeiformes; family Engraulidae; genus Setipinna; species Setipinna tenuifilis. The sequence goes on from CM059265.1 coordinate 39,217,167, forward strand.
GTCTCTAAAAACTGTTCATTCATTCTTCAAAATAAAATCCATTTCCCATGTAAATAGTCAATACCATGAAAATGAAAAAGATCCTTTTCAATTGCTTTGGCTCATTTTCGCTCATTTAGTACTTTTGTCAAAACTAACTGGATGGTTCAGCACAACTACACGGATCACCTGCAAATGCTCATATCTCTCCAAAAACAGTTTACCCATGTGTCAAAACTAAATTCTCTTCTCACACAAATAGTCAGTGCTCCCACAATGCATTGTCCATTTGGCGTTTTGTAAGCACTGCAAGTCAATGCTTAGACGTTTTGTCATTATGGCAGAGGTCTAGCTACACCACACACACTGCACTCATTCTGCCTATTTTTATTCACACATAAAGTAAATGTCACGCATTTGAGAACCTAAAAGGAAAATGTATACAGTAGTCTGTATACATAAAATATAAACACCCACCAAAACATCAGCAATACAGTTTCACAAATGAAACAACACTTTCACTAGTTGCTGTTGTGGTTGCCCTCGACCCTCTCCTGGTCACCATCTTTATCCTCCTGGCCATCCATCTGCTGCTCTCTGTTTGGCCACAGATTTTTAGATGTTTTCCCTTCCGATGCAGCATGGGAGAAAGCGGCATCCATCGCATTGAGCAGGGACCTCTGATCTTGAGCATGATGTTCGTAACCTGTAACCGGAGAAAAACTCCTCAATTGGATTGAGGAATGGAGAATATGGTGGTGGTAACACATTATGAATCCTTGGATGAGTGGTGGACCATGGCATGGTAAAAGTTCACATTGTCTTACACAATGACAAACTGTGGTAGGTGGGGCCCTTCGAGACCCCTCTCATCGGGGACTAAATCCATATAAAGACATTCCAGGAAAAGGAGGAACTTCTGGGTGTTGTACGGGCCCACACCCTGTAGATTTGTTTCATGGTCATTTGGTTCTTCTTCAGTCATTTGGTTCTTTTTTTTCTGTCTATGCTGATGGAGTTGACGTTTTGGTAGATGGCACTGTCTTGGAAGACTGCATCACGGACTAACTGTTAGATTGGACCGCTGCGATGTGGGAAACTCGTCCGTCATTAGTCAACACCTGATTTTACCTGTCACCTATTCACCTTACTGTCATAAATTTATGACATGTTCCAAAAAATGTATACTATATTGTATTATACTTAATATTGAAAATTGAGTAGACTATTCTGCATATGATGACTTATACAATGGAATTGTGTTGACATGTTTTGAAGAGAACAACCATTACACTGAGTACCAACTAATTGGAAAAGATCGGCAAGATCTAATCATTTGGAAAATGGGCTAAATGTGGGCTGATTGTGTTAACTGTAGGTACGTGTACATAACAGAAAAACTGTAATAAGGGATCATAGGGATCAATAAAGCAGTTTGAAATCTCAGTGTTTCTGTGCCAAGTTCTCCTTCCAATGCTGCATTGTGTTTGATAAAGGACAATAGTACATGATAAATCTATTATTATAGAAAAACGAGACCAATAGCATCTGTGGCTAAACTATAAAAACCTCCTGCTGGTTCAAAGTATGGCATTCTAAACTTTTACTCAAAGTATCTGTTATTTCAGCATACGCGTTATCATTCCAACTAAACTGAGACACCTTAGATTCTAAAGGTCTATAAGTATATTATAAAAGCATAAGAAAGACAAGTAAAAAGTTAATTTCTTCTAACTTTCTTTGCAGGCTGTTGAAAAATGATGCAACAGAGAATGCCTGTGCGTATCTGACTTCAGTCCTGGGTAGAAACCCCTTACTCCTGACAGAGCTGGACCTGAGTGGGAAGATACCAGGAGACTCAGGAGTGAAGCAATTCTGTGCTCTACTGGAGGATTCACATTGCAGACTTAAGAAACTCAAGTTAGTAATTTTTCTGTGTGTGTTAAAGAAGTAGTTTTCTTTGTGTTTATTTCTGATGTAATCACAATCATAAAAGCATGATTGTAATGAGTAGAGATCACTTGTCATTAGCCTTAATTGAGAATACTATGCGACAATTTACCTTTATATTTTAAATTCACTAAATAAAGGCGTATCAGTAGAATACAAGATTGATATGAATGTTGAAAAATATACAATGGGTTGATAAGAATCAACTTAAATCACATCTAAACTGGAGACCAACATTTAAATTGGAAAGAAGCTTGAAGAAACCCAACTTTTGTGTGGCATCACAATAAGACATTGATAAAGTTAAAAATCATTCCCCAAAAACAATTCCCTATCAAACCTCAATCTGACAGTCATATTGCATTCACTGATCCTAAAGCTTTAGAATAAGTAGAAGAGTGACTGATTGAAATAGTTGTGGAAGAATCCTGCCAGTTAAAACTCAAAGTTCTAGAGTGGAGCAATATTCGTTTGTATTCTGTTTTCTGTGTGTGTGTGTGTGTGTGTCATAATTGTTGTGTGTGTGTCTGGGTGTGTCTTTCATAATGGTTGTGCCTGTGTGTGTAATGTGCGTGTGCATGTATGTGTGCCTGTGTGTGTCATAATGGTGGTGTTTGTGTGTGTGTGTGTGTGATGAACATGTGTATTTGTCTGTGTTACTCAGTGTCCTGCTCTCTCTCTCTCAGGCTTAGGTACTGCAGTATAACAGAAGAGGGCTGTGCTGCTCTGACTTCAGCTCTGACATCAAACCCCTCACACCTGATAGAGCTGAGTCTGAGTAATAATGAACTAGGAGACTCAGGAGTGAAGCAGATCTCTGCTCTACTCAGGAATACAGACTGTAAACTACAGTACCTGTGGTAAGTGTGTGTGTGTGTGTGTGTGTGTGTGGTTGGGGGGGGGGGGGGGGGGGGGGCTTCCTGTGTTTGCGTTGGGCATGGTTGGGATTCTGGATGTGTGTGTGTTTGTGTGTGTGTGACATTTGTGACATCATACTAAAGTATTTGAGTAAAAACACACCACTTTATTTCTTCTCAGCATATACTTCAGCCAAAATTGTGCATATTGTTGAAAATTGGTCAACAGCATATCATGCATACTGTCAGTGTAAAATTCCTGAATTATGTAAACATGATGAAAGCTCAATGAACTCATTGCCGCTGTTAGATTTTTTAAATAAAAGACTTATTCCAAGTCATGTCCTTAGTCTACAGGAATCTGAGCAGTATTCATTGGGATGTAAAAACAGGATGCATTTTATAGATGTTGCAGCCTTAGATGTTGCATTACTACTTAGTAATGTCATGGCATGAGAAGGATATGTAGGGGATAATGTACGACAGGTGCAGGGGTCTCATCGTCATATTGGCCAAGAGACACTGATGACATCGTCAACTCATAGAAAGGCCAACATTCAAACAAATAAAATATGTACTATTATTCAATTTAGATATAGTTCCTGCATATTTACAAAACAAAACAAATACAAACAGTAGTCTAGCATATTACATACATTTAATGCAGGTTTTGTGTCTTGCATTACCTACAATTAAAACAATAACCAACTTGGCAAAATATTGTGGAGAAATTAAAATGACATCCCTGAGCACATATGTAGCTACTGTTCTTCTGCCCAACTCTGCTGCTCACACAGTGGAGCTACCTTTGGCCTGATAGAGGTTTTCACAGTGGTACTCTGTAAGTACAATGTTAACAAATGGTAGCTCTGTAATATGAAGCATCTTATTTGACTTTTTTCATTTGCTATAGGAGCACAGCACTAATATACAGACAGCAGCAGAGTCCTATTTACAGTACTAGCACTTCTAGTCACCGGTTGCTGTTTTCCCCTCCAGGGTCGATAGCTGTAGCCTCACTGAAGAGAGTTGTACAACACTAGCGTGCATCCTCTGCGAACAATCGTCAAAGCTCAGAAAACTGGATCTCAGTGACAACCGCATTGGAGACGTCGGAGTCCAAAACCTGTGTAGTGGACTGAAGAACCCAAACTGTGCACTGGAGACACTGAGGTTAGACATTTTTATACTAAAGTACTTTGAGTGAAAACACATTTGTTACCTCCAGGAGGTCATGTTTTCACTCTTGTTTGTCTGTTAGCGAGATAACTCAAAAGCCATGAATGGATTTCAATGAAACTTTCATGAAATGTTGATAATGGAAAAATAAACAGATAATTTCATTTTGGTCAATGAGGAACAAAAATATTAAAGGGGTCCTTTCATCGTTATTTTTATTCATATTTCTGTGTCGCTTCTATGGTTGAATGCATTGTGCGTCATTTCTGTGAAAAATTATGTCCTAGTTCTCTTGTTTGACGCTGTTTTCTGTAAGCTATAACAGGTCTAGTGGTTGAACGACTGGCTTTTCCTTTGTCCCTCGTGAATATCCATGACGTGTCAATAAGGCACTTCTGATTGGGCAAATTTGCTGTCTTTTGCTCACCTAGCTTCTGTCCACTGTTCTTCCTTTGGGATGTGGGCTTGCCATACATGTCTCTGGGCGGGGCTTACGACCTAGTGACGTAGATAGGTTTAGCCTGCTCTGATCCGCTCGTTTTGGTTAGCTCGACCCTTCAATGACCAGTAAAACCATGAGGGTCGAATTTCACGTCTTGGAATGCTGCGTGCATATACTGCTTGTTGTGGCCCCACCACATTGTAAATAGAGCTACTCAAAGTGTTTTTTGGCGGAAGGACCCCTTTAAAAGAAAATCGCAATATCAGTGGACAAGCATTGCTATCAGTGGGAAACGACGATTCAATTTTGGTTGTCTTGACCTCAGCCAAAATGTGCATATTGTTGAAAACTGGAAAATTCCTGAAGTATGAAAATATTTTTTTAGTGATGAAAACCCACTGAAATTATTGCACTTGTTTTGTTTTAAATAGAAGACTTATTCCAAATCATGTCCTTAGTCTACAGGAATCTGAGCAGCTCAGTATTTCTTGGGTTTAAAAACAGGATGCATTTTATAGATGTTGCAGCCAGTGGCGGTTCTACAGTGTTTTACTTCTCAGCAAGCAAGGGCACTCACTTAGGGGGTGCCAATGTGCCGATTGCAGCGATATAATACACAGAGCTTTTTATTTATATAAAACCGCCGCGCCTAAAACTGCTACTGGTTGCAGCCTTAGAAAATACAAACAGTAGTCTAGCATATATACATACAGTATAGTGGCTCTTAACATTTAATGCAGGTTTTGTGTCTTGCATTACCTACAATTAAAACAATAACCAACTTGGCAAAATATTGTGGAGAAATTAAAATGACATCCCTGAGCACATATGTAGCTACTGTTCTTCTGCCCAACTCTGCTGCTCACACAGTGGAGCTACCTTTGGCCTGATAGAGGTTTTCACAGTGGTACTCTGTAAGTACAATGTTAACAAATGGTAGCTCTGTAATATGAAGCATCTTATTTGACTTTTTTCATTTGCTATAGGAGCACAGCACTAATATACAGACAGCAGCAGAGTCCTATTTACAGTACTAGCACTTCTAGTCACCGGTTGCTGTTTTCCCCTCCAGGGTCAATAGCTGTAGCCTCACTGAAGAGAGTTGTACAACACTAGCGTGCATCCTCTGCGAACAATCGTCAAAGCTCAGAAAACTGGATCTCAGTGACAACCACATTGGAGACGTTGGAGTCCAAAACCTGTGTAGTGGACTGAAGAACCCAAACTGTGCACTGGAGACACTGAGGTTAGACATTTTTATACTAAAGTACTTTGAGTGAAAACACATTGTAGTAGTAATGTCATGGCATGAGAAGGATATATGGGCGATTCTACAAAAGTTGTTCAAAATGCTGTCCCGGACCCAAAAAAATAATTTTAAAACTTTTTATGTAATTCTTCTCTTAATGATATCAAAGTGTAAGCAAATAACAACCAGGAACCATAGAAAATATTATAGAAAAAAAATCATTTTTATGGTACTTTCAATTGAGAGGTAGCTGTCCCAAATTCCAAAAACTTAATTTCACAATAGAAAAAAAAAAAATGAAATATTTTTTTAGAATTTTTTCCAACACATTTTTAGAAATGTCTTTATGACTTTAAGACTTTTGGTTAATTATTCCATAACCATATTTCTATTGGAATTTTATGGTAATAATCACAAAAAAACAGGTAAAAAATCCTGTCCCACATTTTCACGTCACTACCGAAACATTCCACACTTCGGCCCATATTATGACACAGCCTTAAGCCACACCCCTAGATTTTGGATCAGGAAGTTAGGAATAGCATTCAACATTTCATGAAATAAATACAAAATGATAGTCCATTTACAGTATTACATTTATGATACTTATATTTCAGTCAAAAGGACTTCCTTGCATGCTAATAGTGTACATATATTTCCTTAAATCATACAGATAGCTTTTTTTGTCACTACCGATAAATATGGATATTTTGGGAAAATAAAATGTTTTTTGATACCTGAAATGATGGGTTCATTACATATAGTTAGATAAATTATTAAGATAATGAATCATTGGATTTGAAAGTTGTATCAGTGTTTTTATGGAATTTACAGAAAAGTATTGCGTTCAAAATGCTATTAATTTGAAGAACTACCCTAAATATTGTGCTAAAATGATATTTTTTAAGCTCAGTATTCCATAAGTTGTCTCTAGAAGTGTATTTGGAATGTTAATTAAAGCAAAATCAAAATACAGTCCAGGAAACTTTATATATATAAAATTATAATGTATTTCGGTTGTGACAAATTTGGGGAGAGGCAAAAAATGTCAAATCTGTATACAAATTCAGTAGGGAATTAAAGTGTCCCATAAGTAGAATAATGTTCTTTAGATGTTTTGTATGCCTAAAACTAAAAAGTTTGCAGAAAATAACACATTTTTTTCAAGATGTTAAAAAGTGTGAATTTGAACAAAAATTATAGAATCGCCCATATAGGGGATAATGTACAACAGGTGCAGGGGTCTCATATATGTACAAATATCAGACCTCTAAATGTGAGAATGGCCCATTCAGTTCAGTGACACTTTCTGCATCACTTTGATAAGCAGTGTAATGATGAACAACATCAGACAATGGACCTTTGTCATATCTCCAGGCTGTCAGACTGTGGTGTAACAGGAGAAGGATATGCTGCTCTGGCCTCAGCTCTCAAATCAAACCCCTCACACCTTGAGGAGCTGGACCTGAGAGGAAACAACCCTGGAGGCTCTGGAGTGAAGCTCCTCACTGATATACTACAGGATCCTGACATTAAGCTCACGACACTGAGGTAAGAACACTTCACAGTGCATTTATTAATAAGGGATCATAGTGATCAATAAAGCAGTGTAAAATCTCAATGTGTCAATGTGTGCTTAGTTCAGTTTTCAATGCTGCAGTTTGTTTTATGAAAGGGCAATAGTGCATGATAAATCTATTATTGTGGAAAAACAAGACCAATGATAATATCTGTGGCCTAAAGAAAACCTCCTGTTTTATACAAAGTATTTCATCCTAGATTTCCCCTCTAAGCATCTGTTATTTTAGCATCAACGTTATCATTCTAACTGAACTGAGAGACCTCAGATTCTAAAGGTCTAAGTGTACAATAAAAACAAACAAACAATCAGTAAGTTAATTTCTTTAAACTTTCTTTGCAGGCTGTTGAAGAATGATGCAGCAGAGAAAACCTGTGTGTATCTGACTTCAGTTCTGGGTAGAAACCCCTTACTCCTGACAGAGCTGGACCTGAGTGGGAAGATACCAGGAGACTCAGGAGTGAAGCAGTTCTGTGCTCTACTGGAGGATTCACACTGCAGACTCAAGAAACTCAAGTTAGTTATTTCATGTGTGGGTTCAGTATCTGGGTTATAGAAGCAGTTTCCTTTGTGTTTATTTCTGATGTAATCACAATCAGAAAAGCATGATTGTAATGTTAGAGCAGACATCACTTGTCATTAGCCTTAATTCACCTTTTTTACCAAATTGAGTAATTTAGCTTGTTTTGAAATGTAACAGAAAAGGCTACATACACTAAATAAAGACATATCAGTAGAAATCAAGATTGCTATTAAAATATGTTGAAAAATATGCATTAGGTTGATAAGAATCAAAACGTCTAAACTGGAAACCAACATTTAAGGTAGAAAGAGGCTTGAAGAAGCCGAAGTCTTTGTGTGGCACTTGTGTGCCATTACAATAAGACATTGCTAAAGTTAAAAATAATCCCCCAAAGACAATGCCCTATCAAACCTCAATCTCACAGTCATATTGCATTCACTAATCCTAAAGATTTAGATTAAGTAGAATTAGAGTTAGGGCCTGTGTCCACCAATTGCATTTTTTTGTGCTGACAGTGTCCTCAAACTATATTCCCCCACGCTTTCTCAGCGCTTCTCTCCATGATTGTTAATGCTTACAAAAGATGTCATGTTGTCTCAAATCAAACGGTGTGACTCGACTGATAGATTTAATTTACAATATTGGCAAAATATACATGATGATCTGATAATTCAACTAACTTTCCCTTTGTTTTTAATGTCTGGTCATGGTAATCCTTTAGTTTACTGTCAGGTAATAGAGGACTACGTTGTTGGTTGCTGCAAGTCTAGACCCAAGATACGTCATTAGCCGTGTTTGGATAAGGGTAGACGTCTACAGACGGCTGTAGCCGGCTGTAGTCAGCGATGCATTGTGGGATGAAAATGTTGCATTATGGTTAGACTTTGTGTCAGAGTTGCCAGAAAGGCGTGGCGCTGTCACAAAAACGTCACAAGGTCAGATGACCTAAAAACCCATGTGATGTAGCCGCTTGTAGCCGTCTGTAGACAAAAGGTGCAGCCGCTTGCAGTTGCTTTTTCCGCGGCTACAATCGTCTAACTAACGCCTCCGTGGTGACGCAACTTTGCCCTGGTTGGTTTAAAGTTCATTGATGTCTGGACACGGATGTTGTGTAGCGCTCTGTCACGGAACTTCTCATCTTATATGTACCTTATTTTAGTCCAGTTTGAAGACATCTTTTCTCTCTCTTTTTAGCTTGTTCTGGGGCGTGTATCTGATGCTGTCAAGCTCAATCTTTTATTTATTTATGTATTTGTTAATCTCGTTTTTATTGTATTGCTTTGTGTCAGTAGGCTATACCTATTAATGATCTTTGGGTTATGGTTTTGCCGTGTTATTTTTCATCCTTGTGTTGTGCAGCACTTTGGGACATCTCTGTTGTTTTGTTTAAATGTGCTAGTAAAAAACGACTCGACTTGACTTGAAGTCTCAATGCACCCTACTACAACCGCCCGCCCCTGCTTGTCCCTCACACACAACACATGACTTCTCCGCCATCTACTACGAAGATCAGGTGGTGTAAACAAAAGACTTTTGTCCGACTTGACCGCCGCCTTTTAAACACCCGCCCATGCTGCGAGGCGGAGTTCTTGCTGACGCATGTAGCCGAAGTTAGACAGCCGTAGACAGACCGGTGTGCTACTCAAACGAGCCTATTGTTGTCAGCAAGTTCTTGATTGTATGTCCCGCCCCTTGTTCCTTGGTTGTGGACGTTGATTGGAGGTTGAGTGACAACTGACATTGACAAGCTAGGCGCTGTTTTAGAAGCTGAACAGATTACAGCTTGAAGTGTCAAACAGTGAGCAGCGGCGGAACCTTTGTGTGTGAGAGCGCTAGGTGCTGTGAACGCTGAGGGAGAACTTCTCATGGGAGAAGTCTAAAGATATAACACTTTTACAATGTAAAGTAGGCAGTGTACAGCTTAAACCTACTTTACATTGTATCAAAGTGTTATATCTTCAGACTTCTCACATGGAAAGATATTTAAAAAAATATGTGGGTGCGCAATTCACATGTTTTCTGTGTTACTGAGTTTCCTGTGTCTGTGCATGTGTATGTGTGTGTGCATTATAAATAGTGTGTGTGTCTGTGTGTGTGTGTTTGTTTGTGTGTGTGTGTGTCTGATAATGGTTGTGTGTGTGTGTCATTATGGTTGTGCTTGGCTGCTTGTGTGTGTGTTTGTTTGTGTGTGTGTGTGTCTGTGTGTGTGTTTGTGTGTGACTGTTTGTGTCAATGGTTGTGCTTAGCTGTTTGTTTCCGTGAGTATGTGTATATGTATGATAAGGGTTTTGTCTGTGTGTGTGTGTGTGTGTGATAATTGTTGTGTGTGTGTGTCATAATGGTTGAGCTTGGCTGTTGTGTGTGTGTGTGTGTGTGTGTGTGTGTGTGTGTGTGTGTGTGATAATGTTCATGTGATAATGATAATGTGATAATGTGTGTGTTTTTGTGTGTGATGTTTGTGTTTGTGTGTGTGTATCATAATGTTAATGCTTTTCTGTGTGTGTGTGTGTGTGTGTGTGTGTTCATTGCTGTGAGTATATGTGTGTGTGTGTGTGTTATAATGGTTGTGCACATGTGTATGTGTGTGACTATGTTTGTGTGTGTGTATCATTATGGTTATGATTGGCTGTGTGTATGTGTCTGTGTGTGTGTGCATGGCTGTGAGTGTATGTGTGTGTGTGTCATAAGGGTTGTGTGTCTGTGTGTGTGTGTGTGCATGGCTGTGAGTGTATGTGTGTTTGTGTCATAATGGTTGTGTGTGTGTGTGTGTGTGTGTATGTGTGTGTGTGTGTGTGTGTGTGTGTGTGTGTCTGTGATGAACATGTGTGTTTGTCTGTGTTACTCAGTGTCCTGTCCTCTCTCTCTCTCTACAGGCTTAGGTACTGCAGTATAACAGAAGAGGGCTGTGCTGCTCTGACTTCAGCTCTGACATCAAACCCCTCACACCTGATAGAGCTGAATCTGAGTCATAATGAACTAGGAGACTCAGGAGTGAAGCAGATCTCTGCTCTACTCAGGAATCCAGACTGTAAACTACAGAAACTGCGGTAAGCAAAGAGACAGAGTGTGTGATGAAACATTCTAAACACAACATTAGAATCACATTCTGGTGTGTGTGTGTGTGTGTGTGTGAGTGTGAGTGTGTGTCAAAAAGGGAGAGAGAGAGAGATAAGGTTGCGTGTGTGTCATAATGATGCTGTTGTGTTTGTTTATGTGTGCGTGTGTGGGGTGTGTGTGTGTGTGTGTGTGTGTGTTCATGGCTGTGAGTATATGTGTGTGTGTGTCATAATTGTTGTGCACATGTGTGTGTGTGATTATGTTTGTGTGTGTGTATCATTGTGGTTATGATTGGGTGTGTGTGTGTGTGTGTGTGTGTGTGTGTGATGAACATGTATGTTTCTCTGTGTTACTCAGTGTCCTGCTCTCTCTCTCTACAGGCTTTGGTCCTGCAGTATAACAGAAGAGGGCTGTGCTGCTCTGACTTCAGCTCTGACATCAAACCCCTCACACCTGATAGAGCTGGATCTGGATTATGATGAACTAGGAGACTCAGGAGTGAAGCAGATCTCTGCTCTACTCAGGAATCCAGACTGTAAACTACAGACACTGTGGTAAGCAAAGAGACAAAAACTGTGTTATGAAGCATTCTAAACACAACATTAGAATTGGAAGATGGTGGTGTGTGTGTGTGTGTCTGTCATTTTTTTTCTATGTGTATGTGTGCATGCAATTGTGTATGTGCATGATTGTGTGTGGATGTGTATGTCATAATGGTTGTGTGTGTGTGTGTGTGTGTGTGAGAGAGAGAGAGGGAGAGCGAGAGAGAGAGGGATAATGATTGTTTGTGTGTAAGGGTTTGTGTGTGTGTGTGTGTGTCAAAAAGCGCGCGCGAGAGAGAGATAAGGTTGTGTCTGTGTCATAATGGTGCCTGTGTGTGTGTGTGTGCGTGTGTGTGTTTGATGAACATGTATGTTTGTCTGTGTTACTCAGTGTCCTGTTCTCTCTCTCTCTCTCTCTCTCTCTACAGGCTTAGGTACTGCAGTATAACAGAAGAGGGCTGTGCTGCTCTGACTTCAGCTCTGACATCAAACCCCTTACACCTGCTAGAGCTAAATCTGAGTGGTAATGAACTAGGAGACTCAGGAGTGAAGCAGATCTCTGCTCTATTCAGGAATCCAGACTGTAAACTACAGGCACTGTGGTAAGTGTGTGTGTGTGTGTGTGTGTGTGTGTGTGTGTGTCTGTGTGTGATGAACATGTATGTTTTTCTGTGTTACTCAGTGTCCTGCTCTCTCTCTCTACAGGCTTCAGTACTGCAGTATAACAGAAGAGGGCTGTGCTACTCTGACTTCAGCTCTGACATCAAACCCCTCACACCTGATAGAGCTGGATCTGAGTGATAATAAACTAGGAGACTCAGGAGTGAAGCAGGTCTCTGCTCTATTCAGGAAGCCAGACTGTAAACTACAGGCTCTGTGGTAAGTGTGTGTGTGTGTGTGTGTGCGTGTGTGCGCGTGTGTGTGTTCGGCGGGGGGGCAGGGTCCTGTGTTTGCATTTGGGTATGGTTCGGCTTGTGGGTGTGTGTGTGTTTGTCTTGTACGACATGTGTGTGTGTGTGTTACATTTTCATATTAAAGTACTTTGAGTTAAATCACATCTCTTTATTTCTTGACAGCATATACTTCAGCCAAAATGTGCATATTGTTGGAAACTGGTAAACAGCATATTATGCATACTGTCAGTGTAAAATTCCTGAATTATGTAAACATGATGAAAGCTCAATGAAGTCATTGCGGAGCTCAGTGTTCATTGGGATTTAAAAACAGGATGCATTTAGTACGTTTAGAACGTCATGGCATGAGAAGGATATATAGGGGATAATGCATGACTGGTGCAGGATATCTCTCAAAATATTGTACAGAAATAAAATGGAAATCCTTGAGCACATATGTAGCTACTGTCCTTCCCAACTCGTCTGCTCACACAGTGGAGCTACATTGGGCCTGGTGGAGGTTGACGGATGGTAGGCTTAACAAATGATGGGCTCTGTTATGGGAAGCATTTTATTTGACTTTTTTTCATTTGTTATAGGAGCACAACACGTATATACAGACAGCAGCAGAGTCCTTTAATAGTGCTTCTAGTCACCGCTGGCTGTTTTTCCCTCCAGGGTCAATAGCTGTAGGCTCACTGAACAGAGTTGTACAACACTAGCGTCCATCCTCTGCGAACAATCGTCAAAGCTCAGAAAACTGGATCTCAGTGACAACCACATTGGAGACGTCGGAGTCCAAAACCTGTGTAGTGGACTGAAGAACCCAAACTGTGCACTGGAGACACTGAGGTTAGACATTTTCATACTAAAGTTTTTTTGAGTGAAAACATATTTGTTACCTCCAGCAAGGAGGTCATGTTTTCGCTCTTGTTTGTCTGTTAGCGAGATAACTCAAAGTCATTAACAGATTTGAATTAAACTTTCACGAAATGTTGATAATTAATGGCACAAGAAACAGATTATTACATGTAAAACATGTAGAACAATGTAGAACAAACATAATTGCAATATCAGTCGACAAGCGCTGCTATCAGTGGGAACAAATTATTCAATTTGGTGGTGTTGTTGGCTTGGTGGTTCTATTTCCTTCACTCCAGACCGCCAGGGCGGTGCTGAAAGCACTAGTGGAAGGATCTTTGCATCCGCACGTTATCGAGAATCGCATACAAAAGTTGTCATCTCGTGACGCATGACATGCTTGCCTACATAAAGCAACACCCCACGTCATTCTGGTGTCTTCTTTTTTCTCGCGTTTGGAATCGCATCTCCAGGCTTGATCTACAGTGCAGCTCGTGACTGAAGAGGACTTCAGTAGGACCCGGGTCCGCACGAGCTGTTGATCACAGGTAAATGGTTGATTATACGTCCACTGAATCTTGGTTGCCAAGCTTTCAGAAGCGACTATTGGTTTTATGATAAACTGTCTGGTTGCCGACGAGTTTGTCAGCTCATAAGTTAGCGTATTGGCTGCCAATATCGTTAACAGTTTTTTTCCAGCATAACCCAGCCAGGCATTGTTGTCACCGCTGGCTGACCGTCTTTGGAATTGCTAACTCGCTTAGCCTTGGTTGCCAGGCTAGCGAGCGACACTGCGCCCGTTTCGTCGTTGTTTTTTTCTTTTAAAAGAAAAAGAAACCGTACGGTGGTAAGTAGACGCTACAATGGATACGGTCAGATGCTCTACTTGTCCCAATCTGATGGAGGTACTGGATGCACATGATCGCTGCGCGGAGTGCCTTGGTATGCAACATCTTCGAGAGGCAATGTCTGATCCTTGCCCTGCCTGTGCGTTAATGCCGCTTGCTGTGAGACAGACACGGTTAGCGGGAATGGAGCGTGCATCTAGCAGTTTTTTGCTCGGTGATAATCAGACGCAGCGTAAGCGTAGGCATCCACCTGTGCATGCAAAAAAGCACAAAAAAAAAATTAAATGTTCTGAGCTGGAGCGCAAAGTGGACCAACTCTCATCCACGGTGGAGCGTTTGCTACCTCTGCTTGTGAAGCCCCCCTCCACAGCAGGGGCACAGGTAGGTCCTGTAGAGGAGCAGCTTGCACCGCCTGCCTCCTTGTCACCCACAGGTTCACATTCTCAGCCACCTGATCGAGAAGAAGTGACGTCTGTGGCTGCCTCAGACACCTTTTTTAGTCAGGCTTCCTCCTCGACACAGCCACCAAGTGACGTGCCACCACATGAGCTCCGTGATTCAGGCAGTGATGCTGCTTCTGGACGTTCTGGGGATTCTGCCTCAGTGGTGGGTTCAGTGGGGACCACACTGAAGGCTTTGCTTGCACGGTTGCAGTTGGACACTCCAGTGCCTCCTACTGCTTCAGAAAATATGTTCTTTCGCCCTGCTCAGCGTGCTGCTTTGGTAATTCCACAGTGTCGCGATTTTACCTCTGTGGTTGCCTCAGCTTTGGGGGCCACTGCAAAATCTGCCCGCCCTGACCAGGTGTCTCGCATGCTGGCAGCGATGCAGGACTCTAATGCAGTTGGACTAGGTAGCATGCCAGTGATTGAGTCAAGCGTTGCTTCACTCATCGTGTCTCCTGATGAAGCACTTCGTGAATGTGTACGTTGCCCTAACATTGAGTGCCGTCGCACGGATGAGCTACTTGCTCGTGCTTACAACTCCACTGCCTTTCTTGGCAGGGTTTCTAACTCACTAGCACACATGTTAGTAATGTTACACTCATCCTTTAACACCTCATCACCGGACCCACTGACGGCTGAGGTACTAGAGCTCGCATTGCAGGCCATGGGTGTCATTGCAAACCAATGTGGCACTACCTTGGGCACCTTAGTGCAGGCTCGTCGACAGGTGTGGTTGGCTCAGTCGCCCCTGCCTGAAACATGCAGGAACAACCTGAGACATCTCCCGCTTGCTCCCGGACAGGTCTTTGGACCAGCAGCACAAGAGGCCCTTGACAGACGTGTGTCTGTTACGGAGTCTCGTACCCGTCACGTGGGTGTAGCGCCTGTCTTCAGGGCCCCACCCAACCCTGCTGCCTCACGCCCCAGGCATGTGGCCCCAAGGACTACTCAGAGGTCTCCCCATCGACCTCAGCAGCGGGCCTCCAATCCCCCACCCATCTCTGCCAGGCATGGTGGCGCACCACCACGTGTTGGCTTCCATCCTTCCCGACAGGCGGGTCCTCCCCGCCATCGTCGCCCCCCCCAACCCTGGTGAAAGACGGAGACAAGACTACTGACCGCTCGGGGCCGGTGGCGGGTATTTTCACAGGCAGTCAGCTAGCACATTGGCGTGGAATGACATCCAACCAATGGCTACTCACAACCCTCTCAGAGGGGTACCGCCTGCAATTTCGTCGCCGGCCACCAATGCATTCGGGAATGAGGCAAACGGTTATAAGCGATCCAAGGCAGGCAGAAGCCTTGGCAAGAGAAGTTCAGTTGTTACTCAACAAGGGAGCCATAGAGATGGTCGACCCCATTGTTCACCCTGGGGGTTTCTTTTCAGTTTATTTTCTCGTTCCAAAGAAAGACGGCGGGTTCAGGCCGATTTTAGATTTAAGAAGGTTAAACCGTTTCTTAAAGGTGCTTCCCTTCCGAATGCTCCAAACGTCAGATGTGCTGCAAGCGGTCACACACCAGGATTGGTTTGTGACCATAGATCTCGAAGACGCCTACTTTCACATTCCCATTGCCGCAGAGCACAGACGATTCCTCCGTTTTTCGTTCATGGGAAAAATTTATCAGTTCAGGGTTCTCCCCTTCGGCCTTTCACTGGCACCGAGGGTCTTCTCAAAATGTGTTCAAACAGCGCTGGAACCACTTCAGAAGGAGGGCGTGAGAGTGCTCCCCTATTTGGACGACTGGCTTATCTGTGCGGGGTCGCCCGAACAAGCCAGGGAACAAGCTCACCGGTTGCTGCTACACATTACGGCTCTGGGATTCAGAGTGAACTGGAAGAAAAGCAAACTGGTGCCAGTTCAGATAACGCATTTCATTGGCCTGGCCCTGAATTCGAACACCATGCTGGCTTGCCCCACACCAGACAGAACACGTTCAATTATGACTGGAGTGAACCGCCTTCGTGTCGGGAGCACTCAGTGTTATGTTTCTCTCCTTCGGCTGTTGGGGAAACTCACAGCAGCCACAGTAGTCATTCCTTTGGGTCTCCTGTGGCTGAGGAATTTTCAGAGATGGCTTCTTCAACTGCGTCTGTGTCCGAGGCGGGACAGACATGTGAGAGTAATACGCCGTTGCTTGCTCACACTGAAACCTTGGTCCCAGGTACTTTTTCTCACCCGTGGAGTGCCACTTGGTCCCCCACCAGGGCGGTGGGAGGTTATCCGGACAGATGCTTCCCTCATAGGTTGGGGGGGAGTCTGGCGCCGGCAGGGTGTTAGCGGCACTTGGCCCGCTCCGTTACGCGCATCACACATCAACATACTGGAGCTGACGGCGGTGTTATTGACGTTGCGCCATTTTCAGGACGGGTTAAGGAACAAGCATGTGCTGGTGCGGTCAGACAATGTTGCAACTGTTTTTTATATCAATCATCAGGGGGGCACAAGATCTTTGGCTGCGCTTCAGGTCGCTCGCAGTCTCCTAGTATGGGCTCAGAACAACCTCCTTTCCATACGAGCAGCTTACCTACCTGGACGCTTGAACAGCGTGGCAGACACGCTGTCACGCGGGAAAGTGTCTCAAGGGGAATGGAGGCTACATCCAGACACGGTAGAACAGATCTGGAAGACGTATGGAAGGGGGACTGTGGATCTGTTTGCCAGTGGGCAAACAACTCATTGCCCAAAGTGGTTTTCCCTGGGGGACGAACCGTCAGCGATTGGCCAAGATGCTCTAGCCCACGACTGGCCGCGAGCAGTCCTTTATGCCTTTCCCCCTCTGCCTCTGTTGTGGAGGACTCTTTGCCGCGTGCGCGATCACAGCCATCATGTGCTACTGATAGCGCCTCATTGGCCCTCCAGACCGTGGTTCCAGCTTCTGCTTTCTCTAGTGGTGGGACCTCCTTGTCAGCTGCCCAGCAGGCCCGACCTGCTGACACAGATGGAGGGCAGGATTCGGCACCCCTGCCCCGAACGCCTGAAGCTCTGGGTGTGGCCCTTGGGTCCCCAGGGCTACTCCTGGAATGTGCGGCAGGGACCAGGAACACTGTGGTGAATGCGCGTGCGGAGTCTACCCGCCGCTTGTATGCTGGTAAGTGGAAAGTGTTCTGTGATTGATGTGCAGAGCGCAACATCGACCCCTTGAGCTGCTCTGTCCCACAGACATTGGATTTCCTACAACATCTGTTAGAGCTTGGCAGGGCTGCGTCTACTCTTAAAGTGTATGTTGCAGCACTAGCAGCTCATCGTTCAGAGGTTGACGGTGCTTCACTTGGGTCACACCGGCTGGTGGTGGCGTTCTTGAAAGGTGCATTACGTCTTAATCCTCCTCGTTCGATGCGGAGTCCATCGTGGGATCTGAGCACTGTGCTTCACTCTCTTTGTTTGCCTCCGTATGAGCCCCTGTCAACAGCTGACATTAAGTGGCTATCTCTTAAAACTGCCTTTCTTCTCGCCATCACAACAGCCCGCCGTGTGAGTGAACTACATGCCCTCTCTGTGAGTGGTGCTTGTCTTCGTTGGGGCCCTATGTTTGGCAGTGTCTCTTTGTGGCCTAACCCTGCTTTCCTCCCCAAGGTTTTATCCCCCCAGTTTAGCAACCAGACGATTTTGCTGGCTGCTATACCGACGGATGACACAGACTTGCGTGCAGAGTTGTGCCCTGTTAGGGCTCTGAGGTTTTATTTTGATAAGACCGCGGCCTTTCGTTCAACTGACCAGCTGTTTATTTGTTTTAGTGATGCTTCTAGAGGCAGGCCCCTGTCTAAACAGCGGCTGTCCCGTTGGGTGGTGGAAGTCATCACCCATGCCTATGAGTCCACAGGGCGTGCTGTGCCCTCTCCTGTTCACTGTCATTCAACTCGTGCTCTGGCAACATCTTGGGCAGCTCTCCGGGGTGTACCACTCTCTGACATTTGCGCTGCTGCAACATGGTCTAATACATGTACCTTTGCCCGGTATTACAGGCTGAATGTTGTGTCCATGCCAGCAGTGTGTGCAGCGGTTCTTCCGGGTGGCGGCGATGCTCTTCCGGATTCCTCGTGACAATGTGGGTATTCGTCTTCCACTAGTGCTTTCAGCACCGCCCTGGCGGTCTGGAGTGAAGGAAATAGAACGCTGGTTACTTGTGTAACCGTGGTTCTATGACTAAGTGGAAGACCGCCAGGGTCCTTGGTCACTCGGACTGTGCGAGAATGATCTTGAGACCAGAATGACGTGGGGTGTTGCTTTATGTAGGCAAGCACGTCATGCGTCACGAGATGACAACTTTTGTATGCGATTCTCGATAACGTGCGGATGCAAAGATCCTTCCACTAGTGCTTTCAGCACCGCCCTGGCGGTCTTCCACTTAGTCATAGAACCACGGTTACACAAGTAACCAGCGTTTCTTGACTTCAGCCAAAATGTGCATATTGTTGAAAACTGGAAAACAATATATCAAGCATCAGTGTAACATTTCTGAATAATGTAAAGATTCTTGTTTTCAGGGATGAAAACTCACTGAAATTATTGCACTTGTTTTGTTTTAAATAGAAGACTTATTCCAAGTCATGTCCTTAGTTTACAGGAATCTGAGGAGCTCAGTATTTATTGGGATGTAAAAACAGGATGCATTTTATACATGTTGCAGCCTTAGTAGTAATGTCATGGCATGAGAAGGATATGTAGGGGATAATGTACAACAGGTGCAGGGGTCTCATCGTCATATTGGCCAAGAGCTACTGATGACATCATCAGCTCATAGAAAGGCCAACATTCAAACAAACAAAAAGATGTAATTATTCAATGTATTTATAGTTCCTGCATATTTAACAAAAACAAATACAAAAACAAATACAAACTGTAGTCTAGCATATTATATATATATAGCGCTATACATTCAGCACAGTTTTTTTCTTGCATTAACACTAATTAAAAACATAACCAACTTATTTATATTGTAAAGAAATAAAAAGGAATTCCCTGGCCTGAGCACATATGTAGCTACTAAACAGTAACTAACTGGCTGAATCCTGACACCAGCACTTGACACGCACCCATGAGTTTGTGAGCCCTGGTCTACAGGAATCAGAGGAGCTCAGTACTCAGAGGGATTTACCAACAGGATGGTTTTAAACAACAGACATGTTGCAGCATTAGTAGTAATTTCATGGGATTACACCTCTGTTACCTTTTTTTCTTACCTGCAAGTCGCTTTGGATAAAAGCATCTGCTAAGTGTAATATAATGCAATGGATATGCATGGGATAATCTACAACAGAAAGGTCAATATCATGGATGACCATAGACAGGGGGATGTGGGATGAGTCTTAAATAACTCTGAAGGGGCGTATTTCATGGCAATGTCCTCTGTCTTCTGCTGTACCCCAGAGCAATGGGACTGCTATACATCGTAGCCTCTGTTGTGCAGAAATATCAGAAACCTCTAAATATGAGAATGGCCCATTCAGTTCAGTGACCCTTTCTGCATCACTTTGATAAGCAGTGTAATGATGAACAACATCAGACAATGGACCTTTGTCATCTCCCCAGGCTGTCAGGCTGTGGTGTAACAGGAGAAGGATATGCTGCTCTGGCCTCAGCTCTCAAATCAAACCCCTCACACCTGGAGGAGCTGGACCTGAGAGGAAACAACCCTGGAGACTCTGGAGTGAAGCTCCTCACTGATTTACTACAGGATCCTGACTGTAAGCTCAAGAGACTGAGGTAAGAACATTTCACAGTGCATTTATTAATAAGGGATCATAGTGATCAATAAAGCAGTTTAAAACCTGAGTGTTTCTGTGCTCAGTTCAGTTTCCAATGCTGCAATTTGTTTTATGAAATGACAATAGTGCATGATAAATCTATTCTTATAGAAAAACAAGACCAATAATAATATCTGTGGCCTATAAAAACCTCATGCTGGTTCAAAGTATACCATTCTTAAATTCCACTCTCAGCATCTGTTATCTTAGCATGCACGTTATCATTTTAACTGAACTAAGGGACCTCCGATTCTAAAGGTCTGTATGTATACTATAAAAACAAACAGACAATCGAGTGAATTAGTTTAATAACTTAATTTCCTTTAACTTTCTTTGCAGACCTCAGATGATAAAGATCTATAAATATACTATAAAAACAAACAAACAATCAGTAAGTTAATTTCTTTAAACTTTCTTTGCAGGCTGTTGAAGAATGATGCAGCAGAGAAAGCCTGTGTGTATCTGACTTCAGTTCTGGGTAGAAACCCCTTACTCCTGACAGAGCTGGACCTGAGTGGGAAGAAACCAGGAGAGTCAGGAGTGAAGCAGTTCTGTGCTCTACTGGAGGATTCACACTGCAGACTAAAGACACTCAAGTTAGTGATTTCATGTCTGTGTTCAATATGTGTGTTATAGAAGCAAGCAGTTTCCTTTGTGTTTATTTCTGATGTAATCACAATCATGTCATGTTGGCGATTACAGCTAACTGAAATCGAACAGTGTGACTGGACTGACAGATTTAATATACAACATTGGCAAAATATACACAACTAATAATTCAACTAACACAATTACATCCCTCTCTGGCTTTGTTTTTAATGTCTGGTCATGGTAATCCTTTAGTTTACTGTCAGGTAATAGAGGACTAGGCTGTTGGTTACTGTCAGTGTAGACCCAAGATACATCATTGCTGTTAGCGAGTTCTTGAGTGACTGTCCCACCCCTTATTCCTTGGTTATGGACGTTGATTGGAGGTTGAGTGACAACAATATTGACAAGGTAGGCGCTGTTCTAGAAGCTGAACAGGGGTGCGTTTCCCAAAACCGTCGTTGCTAACTTCCTTAGCAACTTCGTAGGTTTGAACGATGGACTAACGGATGTTTACAACAACATTAGTCCGATGGATCGTTCGACTA